>VZTJ01003395.1:2598656-2846938 GCA_013397795.1 Orthonyx spaldingii
AACACAAAAGTCCCCCCCCCCCCCCCCCCCCCGTCTTTCCATCTTTTTACAAATATTACATTCATCGGGAATAATTTGGGGCTGAAAGAATCTCTCATGGGACTGAGAGTGCAACTATTGTCTTTCAACTACATGGTTGAATTTAGCAGGATCTGAATGAGAAACAGAATCCTGATTTTTATTTTGTGTATGCAAATGGTTTTGCTGTTCAACATAGCTTGTTATGTGCTACATCATTCTCCCCAGTTTGTGCTCTGCCCCTGCTGATTTCCCAGTCATTGCCAAGCTAAATCTATGCCAGGGTTAGTGGCCACACACACACTAATTTAGCAATTGCATTATGAACACACACCCTAATTTAGCAATTGCATTATGAACTCTAGGCATTTTAACAAAGAATTTATAAGAGTTATTTTTTTTTCCCTAGATAAAAAAACCTTTGTCTCAGCTCAACATTCACAGACACACTGTTCTGTCTGCTACTTGATTTGTTTTCTATTTATAAATAGAGTTATATCTCTGAAGAGGTTCATTTATGAAGGAGATCAGCTCTAACCAATAGTGTGAACTGAACAGATTGGGGAAACAAAGCTTTGGAGGGAGTCTAAAATAAATCAAATTAACGGTGTAGCTTTCATTTGGTTTTCATTATTCAAAGTAAGATAGCATTGTGGATTTTTTTTATAGGAAAAGACACTGGAATCCCAGTTATCCAAACATTCACAGTCAGACTCACTCTATCTGATGAATTTTCAGCATCCTTACTCCCCGACTATTGTCTTGCTATTATTCACACTTCCATCAGTTGTGCCATCCCAAAATATCCATGTGAGACTAACAGTTCACATAATCGGTATGTAAGAATAAAAAAGTGCTCAATAAGAATAGTCATGTTTTGGGACTGATGTTGAGTATTCTCCTTTAATCCACAGAATCTTTTAGAACTTGAGTTTGGGAGGATTTTTCATCCCACGGGTGAGATTTCACCTGATGCTGTTTCTAGCAGAAGTGCCTGCATCTAATTTCTGGGTCTCATGTACCATCTCCCTTTAATAATTTTTTTCCTTCAGAGATGGAGATAACGTATCTGTGTGTCTAGAGATACTGGTGCATATCTGACCTTTATGTCTTCTGGTAAATGGTTAGAATTTAAATTGCTTGGCTGGCAGAATGTTTCAGCTTTTCCTCATGAGAGCTGATCTGCTGTGTTTGTGAGGCCCATTAAAAGTAGTACATGGTCCCATCCTAGGAGAAGAGCTAATCTGTTCTTTTTTATTTGAACTGTCACTTAAGTCAGTGTTGTTTCTGAAGTTCTATTTATTATATAACAGTACTAAATAGTAACCTGCTCAATACAACATAGGAGATATCTACCCAAACTATATATAACTCTCTTTTGTGGTGCATTCTAGAAAAAGACAAACCAACCTCCTTTGTTCAAATTTTACAGCCATGTTTGTGGGAAAACCACAGGAGCTAAGTATATATATATGGATATATATCTCTATATTTAAGTACAATTTAAAACACAAATTCAATTTCTTTACAGTAATCTTCTCAAAATCTCTATAAAAGAATGTTCTCGTTTTCATCTTAGCCTGATGTTTTCCTCTCCCATGATGCCTCCAGTCATAGCATACACCAAATATTTAAGTAAAGCTAGCTTCATACTCTTAGTTTCATCTGTGTGCGTGTATAGGTATGTTTATATAAATGGGAAAAAAATCAGAACTCTTCAGAACTGACTATTATATCTCCTTTTATGCAGTGTATTGCTTTGAGTAGAATGTCAGCTTTCAATAAAAGAAAGAACTATGTTAGTGAATGTGTGTATAGTGATTTTTCTGAAGAGAATGGGAAAATGAAACTTGCTATACTGGATTACTAAAGTCTGTGCCTTGTTCTGAAAGAGCCAATAGCTGACAGGGCTTCCCCAGATATTGTAAATCAAAGCAGAAACAATTTAGAAAATGTAAATAGGAGACTAAGAAAAAATGTGCTGTAGAATGAAACACTTTAATGCTTTGCATTTGTTGCAGGCTGTCTTTCCCCGTGACAGATCTTCTTCACGAGTAAAGTATCAGATTTTTAAACATCAGTAAGTTTCAACCCTTAACTTTTAGAGACAGCCTGCAAATAACTTCCCTTACTAAGAAACCTAGAAGGATTCGATAGATAAGCAAGCTATTATGAACAGCTGACTCCAGTTTTTTTAAGGACATCATAAGATACTAACCTGGACCAGCAGAGCACTGCAAATATTCTTATAGAAAATAACAGGTTGCCTCATAATTTTGGAATATTTGTCCCTTCACCTAACAAGTTCACAGTCTGAAATGCTGTCAAACCTCACCAGGATATCTCTTTTTTCTTTTATTTTCTTTTCCCTAACTGGGTTTCTGTAAGTCTTTCAGGACTAATTACTGGTGAATCACATACTTGAGTGAAAGCAATTGCACTAATTTTTTTTCAAATTAAAGATCTCAGTCCAATCAGAATGATTCCATTCAATTGCTTTAATTCCATGGGATTACTTGGGGTTTTTTAGCTCTAAGGGTTGCTGGGTCTTCTTGCCCTGAGATCAGAGAGCACACAAATATGTATTTCTCAGTAGTGTAATTTAAATCACTAATTCTTACGTGACAGAGTCCGAGAAGCATTTGGACAACACCCTCAGGCACAAGGTGTGGTTCTTGAGGCTATTCTGTGCAGGGCCAGGGACTGGATTTTGATGATCCTTGTGAGCCCCTTCTAATTCAGGATGTTCTCTGATTGCATGAGTGCTTGCTGTGTGTTGTAAATTGAGCATGTAACTCTTTTGAAGCCTGGAGTCCTTGGTAATTTATAAAATCAAGCTTTATATGAATAAAAGTTACATGGCCAGTCTCTGAAACCAGGAATATTACTTTTAGACAACATCAATTGCAGAAGAAGTTAGATAATTCTGGATTAGACAATACTGTCACCTTCCAAATATAATATACTGGCTTTGTAGACAGTGGTAGAATTAGAAGGAATAGATCCTGCTGTAGGAAATACACACTAGGTGTTTTCTTTCCACAGATGAAACTATGATAATTTAGCATTCTTGGAACTGTGGCCAAAGCATTCCACTAAAGAGAACTATTGCAAAACTACAGTGCCACATTTGTCGTGATACACACCAATACAACAACTTGACAAATTTGAGAGGTCAAGGGCTATCTGAGCCTGTCCTGAGATATAAGGTAAAATGTTTCATAGAAACCAAATAGATTTTATGAGTAAGCAAGACCTTCATTGTAATGTTCGCTGTTTAAGTTACAGTTCCAGAAGAATTCATGTGATTGAAACACTAGGCTCCACCTGGGAATTGAAATCTCTGAAGTCTAGAACTATGATTAGGAATTACAGTACTCTGACAGTCTCATGGTGGTTCACCTAGCATAGCTCTGGCATTGTAACCATACACAGCCTTTTCACTAGAACCACGTAGCATGAAAGCTTGAGGCTCTCTAACCAGCCTCTTTCTACTGATATATGAGTTTTCTTGTGCATTTTGGTAGGGCATGTATGATCAGGCAGTCTGAAAAGGTTGTCATACAAGATGAACCACACAAATGATTTAGTGCAGTAATCCCTGCGTTACTACATTTAGGTGCTCTGGGAAATAATAATTGCAACATAATCTAATACACTTACTAGCAGGAGACAATCCAAGAATTGGAATCTTACAATTTTCTTTAAAATAAAAAACATCTTTTAAAAGTCATATTGATTATTTTAATCCAGTCTCCCATAGCAATATTAAGCAGTATGACTCCTCCTTATGTGTAGCATGCCTGGCAGAAGAGAAGCAAAGACATTGATCTGCTATTGACTAAATATACTGGAAAATATTTTGTACTAACCATTTGAATAGGAAACGGAAGAATGCTTTAAAATAGCATTTGCTGCCATGCTTCATGATATTACCATAGAAACGAAGAGTTTGGTCTGAATGCTTTGCTTTCGTATTTGTATTTTAACCCAGGAAAAGGGATGCTAGCTACTGGTCTTACATAAGAAAACTGATCCTTAATTTTGCATTTTCTAAAGTCCCCCTAACCAGAGCACACTTGCAAAAAGATAAGCTTCAAACAAAGAACACTGCAATTTAAAATTACAGAAAACTGTGATTCAATACACCATAAAAATGGTTTATTTAAATCTATGTTTTAAAATATAATAATATTACAGAGCCTTTAAAAGTCTAACTAAAGAAAAAGGTGTCTAGATAGCTCAGCAGCTTTCAGTAAGATGTTGAAGCACACATCTATTTATGTCCTTTCTAAAACATCTTGGGTTGGCAGCAAAAGAAAGCTGATTCAAGACTGTGATTTGATTGCACGAGTAAAATACACTTGTGATTTTCAGAGAGCTGTTTAAGTATTATAAAACTTATTTCTAATGACAATGAATTGGCTGCTTTAGTAATGGTGGTGGGAAGCTGCCATGAAGATAAAATACACAACTAAGAGATCTCTCTCTGGTGGACAAATCTCAAGATATATGTGTGCTATAGTTTCTGTGTTATATTTCCAGCATCACAGTAAAGCCAGCTGTCAGCTAATCCCAACATGTTTCATATTCCAAACCCTGTTAAACATTTGCCTAAAATTATGATTCAGATAGTCACATTGGCTTTAGTAATTATTATTGATGACAAAACTGACAGTAGACTTAAATGGTAACAATTCATGTAATTTAAACTAAGATAGTCCTTTCCCCCACAGAGGCCTACAGTGGGAGAAGAGAAAGGCCTTTAATCACGTTTCACTCCTTGTGAAAACAATGTGATACGAAATGCTCCTGGAGGCTTGCATGTCCTTTTAGCAACTGGACTCCACTGGGAGTGTGATACAGCAGTGGGTTTTAGGAAGCAAAAATGGGTGAAGCCAATGTAGAATGGAGAAGGAAGTAAACAATATGGAATGGCTGTGCTGATCGAGTCTTAAGTAAAAAACAAGTAACTGTCCCTGCCTCAGAGGCAATTCTCTTTCTCAGGCAAAGAGAAATTCCATCACAATGATGCAGCTTCTTGATTCATAAAGTTGGAGGGATTAGACACACTACACAAAACATGAAACTGGAATGGTCTCTGTGAAGATCCCTGAATTACTAGAGCTGATACAGAGCAGCAGCAATTTATACATGGTCAGAGAAAAGCTTGACCTGTCCCAGCTGAAGTACTCAAGTTCTCAATTTGTACAAATGAAATGGATTTTAAAGGTTTACTAAATATTCCCGTGCATTTCTTTTTTTAGCATGTGTTTGATTAAATTCACGAGGTATGATTACCATGCAGTAAAAATCAAGCTTTTTGTAATGAAATGCACGAAATTGTATTCTTAGTAGCCATATTGCTAGATTTAAAAACTGATATTAAGCACATTTAAAAATTCCTCTGTAGAATGCAGCTAGTATATATAGCACAAATGTTACCATTAGTGTAACACACTGTAATCAGTTTAATAGATTAGCAGAAAAAAATATTCTCTCAAGTGAGTAATAACAGTTAACAGCCTTGAAAAACTAACTGCTTTAGCTTAAAATCTTTGGAAATATTCTCATTTGTAGCACTTTTGAGTATTAGTGCAGCCCCATATATATATCCCTTTAGGACTCCTTAATGGTACAATAATGCACTGTGGAATAGTAATGAAAAATATATGTTGTTTCAAATAAAGGTATGGATAATATTCATTTATTACTGGTCAAACTTTTCTGGGTGTTAGAGAAGTGAGTTAACTGTAAGTGCTTGTTTCAAAGTAAATTTCACACTGTCAATAACAAAAGACATTTGCCTTCCAGGTACTTAATGATTCCATTAGACAATGATGGATTTTTTGTATTATAGAGATTCTTAGAAGATGAAAAATACTGATTGCTTCCCTTCTCTAATATAGCAATAGTTCATGTCTCAGAACTAGTTTTATTGTCAAAGTGAATAATATTTTAATATGTTTAGAGATGGCCTCATTCTTCTTGGTGGAAAAATGAAATTACTTTTGACATTAGGGTGTTTTGTTATCTATTCCTTGAGTAGCATCAATATCACATAATTTTGATGGCGTGCTTCAGGTGTGATTTCTGAAAACAAAATGCAAGAGAAAAAATGTCCTTGATGCATCACAGCTTGAATTCTTTCTCTGTAAATAGTAATTGTGTGTTAGAGCAAAAATATTTGAGTTTTCTATAGAGTGGATACTAAACTAAATCAAAGGTCTCTATCAGAATGTTCTCTAAATTAAAATAAAATTTAAAAAATAATTATTGTCTAAATTAAAATAAAATTAAAAGTTTTTAATTTTATTCTTTAGCATGAAAATGTTTACTACCTTATCACACAACAAACATTGTTTGATTTCTAAGCCTGACCTCAGTGAACAATGATAGTAACTAAGGAAAGTTCTGAATGAGAGTAAGACTCTACTCACTTTGAAGATAAGTAACTTACAGTCTGATTTATCTTTATTATAAGTGGCTGGTAACTTTTCTGAATATTGTAATTTAAGTAAATAGGCTTAATACTTAATGATTTTTTAATTAATGTACAAATATACAATTTTTCTCTCATTTTCTTAATTATGACTGGTGTTAATCAATTTCAGTGCTCTCTGCAATATTATTACAGTCGTTGCACTCTCTGTTTTTCATCATGACGTTTAAGTTTTAAAAAATTATTAGGAAGACATTCTCAGTCTGGGAGCATTTCATTGATTACAGGATCAAATGCCAGTGATCCAATTTTACATATCTGCCATTCCCAAAGGGAAAATTACCTTGGACTCCATCTGCTTCTGTTCGAATTACAGAGGAAAAATTAATCTGAGTTCTACAAGAGTAAAAACACTTGTGGACAAATCTCGGCATTTTACATGCAAATAGAAATTATCATTGGAGTGTAAAAGAGGGTGATTAAGGAGCTCAATTTCATGAAAATAGAGATTTTGAGAGGGATATGGTGGTGTTACTAGCCAAGGGGGTTTTGTTTATGATGGTGTATCTGTATTTTCAGGCTCTCATGATGAATACAACAGTTAAAGAGTTCCTATTCAAAGAAAGGAAAGAAGATGTGCTGTAATTAAATATGTTTGAGTATCTACTATAAGGATCTAGGCAGCATCACATCTGTCCAATAACTCTGTTCACCTCTATGGGTTTGCTGCCTGAGTAGGCAATGGATTGTGAATGGAAGACTTAGCTCCTGTCTTTGCATTCCATACCCCCTCATAAGTGGAAAAAAATTACCAGAAACCTGAAGAGTCTTTTGTCTTCCTGACTTTCTTTTACTATAGCAGTTCATGCTAATATTTGCATTGTTTAGAATGCTGGCAGCTGAAATGATACAAAAGTAGAGCGCTGACTTCAAAACCCGAGATTAGTAAGTTACTTTGCTGTCAAAAGTAAATCCTGAAGTCACTGGCATAGAATAATACTGAATGAACACTGAACACCTAGAACCCCAAAGGGTCTTTAGTGCAAGAGTATCAGCTCCCTTGTTTAGGCATTTTGTCTGCAAGCAAACTCTGCCATGTTTCCTCCTTGTGCACTGTGAGGAAGATGAGTGCCTGATAGAACCACCCAAGACAGAAATTCAGCTGAAAAGCCGTGTAACCAGCCAGTAGGGAATAGTGAGGACAGAGATGTGTCTGCCCCTCTCAGTGGCTTGGGCATCTTATACAACAGTTCCTGGAAATTCCTTCCTTTAATTGGGATTTTCAGTACTGAACCTCCTGTTTTCTTTAGGAAGTGAGTCAAAATAGAAGGCAGGCAGGCAGGGCTCTTGGCACCTTCAGCCTTTTCTTTTTTTCTGTTTAAGAAGTCACGTTGTTTGAGAAATAAAAAAAAAATCCTAAATGATTCTGTGAAATGCCTAGTTTATACCTGTTTTTTTTAAATAGAAGTCTCATTTCTCTTAAGGGAAGGGTGTTTGTCTCAGTCCAGTGTTCTTTTCAGGTGGCTGCTCCTCGACCCCTGCTTTTGGGTAAGCATAGTATCATTGCTTTTCCTGACTTCTGCTTTGTCAGCCTCGCAGAGCTGAGCTGGCATCCTGCTTGCATTTTACATAACTTCAGTTTGCCTGAGTTACATTCTTTATCTACTTCTCCAGGGCTGTGCTGTTCTGATCTACTGTCCTTATCAGAGTAAAGTGCTGTTCTGTTCTACTGTCCTTATCACTGTAACTCAGAGGCTTGTCCAGTTCAGTGCAGGCAGATCCAGCAGGTACATCAATGAAACCCATTTTGAAATATATTCAGTGCTATAGCAAAGAAAGCAGTTGAGCTAGCCATATAAATAAATAAATAAATAAATAAAAAGAGAAAAAAAAGAGAAAACCTTCTGAGGAAATCTATGTTTTAATAAAAATGAAGAATAAATAGAGAAAAGGGATTGTCCAAGAAAATCAGGATGGGGAAGATGCTTGTCTAAAGTATTGTATTCAGTGAACCTGAAAATTCAGTAAACTTGATGTAAGTCTGAGGTTATTGTACTGAAGTAGTTCTTTAGAGGAGAAACTAATCTAGAAAGAAAGAACCCAAGACTGAATTCCTACAAAGCATTTTTTTATTGTGAATGTGCTTTATCCATGTAACTAGGAAATTATGCAATCAGGATAAAAGCACAGAAAATGTAAAACTATATAAGACAAAAAAGAAGCTGAGCACTCATACTACAAAAGGCTTTGAAAATATTAACATAATATTGAGCCATATCCCTGCACCCGCAATTAGTTGGGGTGACATCAGGCTTCACTGTAATGGTGGTGGGAATCGAGATAAGAAAGATTTGTGTTTATTTCTATTTAGCCAGATGGGATTATCCATTAATCCAATGGATTCTTACTATCATTACAAGATGGTTTGAGAAATTGCAGCTTCTAATGTTTTGCCTGTTGCAATAGGCAAGACTGTTGTCATTTTGTAAGATTTTTGTAATGCTTAGAGTAACTCCCTTCCCTCCATTTTCAGCAAAAATGTAACTAAATTCCTGTAGACAAACCTGAACAATTTATGTGTGGAATTGTTTATACCTTCAGATACTTACAGATAATTGACACTGCATTCTGTAACATAGCAGCTTTTCCTACTTATCTACATAATTATCTTACCTACCTAGTAGAGAAATGTAGTCCTAGGGTTTGATTTTTAAATCTTTCAGTGTACTGGAATACTGCAATTAATTTTTTAAAATACTAAAATTTTCATATTATATTTCACTCAGTTCTTGTACACATTTCTGTTATGCACATTTCTTTTCAGAGTTGGAGTTGCAGTACATTTTGAATTGGTACTCCCCATGTATGAAGTAACCTTCATTTACTTAACCAGAAGACTGCAATGAAACTTGCAGTTGTCTTTGGAGTGCTGAATTCTCTTGAAATTAAGGCTAAATATTTGATTATTATTTTTTCTACTTTAAATATTTCTTTATGCGAATAGACACAATAAATGACCATTTAAAAGGTTACCCTCTGTGGTGGTGCACCATTCATGACACGCTCTTCTTTTATCTTTAAGCTATGACTGTTATCAGCTGGTACTGTTTTTCTCTAGTCACTTACTACCTCTTCCCATTTCCATGACTTCTCAGATATCGTTCATATTATTGCCTTGATTCATTAGAATACTGAACTGGAATAGCTAATTTGTATAGGTGCATAAAATATTATCTACTGTTCTCCAACGACACTTCTCAAATGTGAAAAGTATCTTTCAAAAAGACTGAATTGTCTTGTACTTCTCAAGTGTTCAGTGTTGCTTCTCCACAGCCAGATCTACTCCGAAACATGAAACAAGAGAACAAAAAAACCATGCATTTAGAAATATGTTCTGTAGCGTTTCTAATATCCATCCTAGTCTGAACGCACTCTCTCACTGTATTTCTTTTTATGTCAAGGGCACATCTGCTCTCAGTCTGTAGCCAGTAGTACAGTTGTCACTGTAATATGCAGCAAGCAGAGAAAAGGAAAAATCATTAGGTTAGTCTAAAAAAAAAAAAAAGTGAAAAAAAGTGGGTAACATGCACATTTAAATAAATCATTTTGAATCTGACAAAAAGGCAATCAAATCTTGTAGGATGTTGATACAGTTCAATTCCACTGAGGATCTGAGTTGTTATAAGCTGTGCATGCTGAAGCTTGTGAACGACAAACCACTGTATCAAAGAGGCGTACAAACAGGGTATTACAATAATCCAGACTTGATGTTATAAAAAACATGAATCAAGAGCTCAGCACCCTGTGGAGACAGTAAGCTTTAATCTTTACCCACTACTAAATTCCTGAGATGGTATTAGGTACTTACAACTCTCAAAGTCTTATCATGTGTACTGAGCTGAAAACGGTAACTTTTCCGTTGACATTATTTATGTTTCCACTTACTCTACTTCAATTAAACGATCTTTAAAGTTCCCTTTTTTATTGACTGGGATTTCTCAGGCTGTCATTCATAACTCATGCAAATTTCCTGCACTCAGGTCAGTACAATTACTTTTTTCCTTTACCTTTCTAGCAGTAAGATATTTTAAAAATAGATTTGACGACAGTATTCCAAGAATCATTTTGTCAAAACAGGGTATAAGGCCTTTAAATTTTAAAGGAAAATTAATCCTCCTTTTTATATTAAGATTATAACAGAAGAACAGTTCTTCACTTTTTTTAACTCATTCCATTATGCCACCTGAAGATCACAGACTCAGAGTGGTTAGTGACACTTAACATATTTGGGTCAATAAGAAAGAAATAGTTACAGACTGTATCAAAAGTATCTGTATCCTTCTCTGAAATTCTATCATCTGCTGATGTGGAAATCCTGAATGGCACAGTTTTTCATGTTGGATTACCAATATTGTTCAACAAAAAGAAAAAAATAAATACATACTGGATCATTTTCTATTCTCTTAGACATGCTATATTTATGAGAGTGATGCACAAGTCTGTATTGCCTAGTTCCAGACATGAAAATTTACCTTTCCCTGAGCTTGAGCTAAAACTTAATTCCAATTTTATTTAAAGGGAGAATTTAACACAAAATATAGCATAGGAAAGATGGAATAAAACTTGAAATAATTTAAGTTTATAGATGACAGAGGGAAACACTCACAGACAGTAAATGAAAAAGTGGTGGCAATAACAAGGAATAGCAAATGAAAATTCTTATATTTCTAACATTTGTATAGGAGCATCACTCACATGTTCTGGGCTAAAATTAAGGATTTCCCTATGTTTCTAAATATTTATAGTGTAGATATAGTTTCAACAACATTAAACTCAAATTCCCAGTTGACAAACAATTGATAAACAGTTGTCTTATAAGACAGAAAAGGGAACACACATCAATTTTATGGTGTCTTATTCTGTATTTGGGAGCACTGACATCAGAACTCAAACACTATATATTTAAATGCTGCTCAACCCTGTGAGAGGTATTTTTGCAGTAATACTTGAGTGACATGAATTCAATTATTCTCTTGGAGAAATGTCTTTAAAATTAAATACTGCCTGTGCCTTGCAAAAAAAAAAATTACTAAATAAGTACACATTTATTCCATGTGGTTACTGCCTTTGCTGCATATCTGTCAAATAAATAAATACATAAACAATTTACTGAGTTAAGAAGGGTTATCCCTAAATAAGGAGCATGATTGTTAGAGTGTTATTTCCAACCAGATTATTATTGTGCATTTATTCTTAACTGCCCTCTGTTGTAGGTTTCATTATGCTGCCAGTTAAAAATGACAGCCTGACAGCTCTGTTGTTTCTCTGGGTCAGTTTTATCTCAGTTGCTGAATACTCAAACCTCAGTAATTTGTTGCCAGGCCTCCAGAACTGCATGGATTGATGTCTGCAAATATAACCCATTTAGTAATACGTAGTTTTGCATTAATTTTATTTTGCTGATGGGTTTAAGGGGAAAAAACCACAGCTGAACATTGGAAGAAGAGGCTGTTGGTCTGGGTACTTCAGTTAGTACTTACATGGGTAATATTTGAGAGTCATTTTTCACATATAACAGATTTTTGTTCTGGTAAAGGAATTGAATACATTTTCAAGTCAAAAATTTTGGCCTATATCTAGCCTATTCCATTTTTTTGTTGTTTTACTGTAGAGCAGCTGAATTATTAGAAGCTCCTCTGTTACTAAACCAACCTCACACATGTATCAGTAAAAATAATCCAACCTGGCAACAAGTGTTCTGCAGTGGAGTGAGTACCTGTGCCCAAATAAGTCTGTGTTTATGCTCAAGGGGATCCTGATTATTATTCTATACTCTTTTGCAATTGCTCCTAAAAGTCAAGTCAGAGTTAAATTTTTATATAACCATCAGAAGTAATTGGAATTGAAAATTTATCCATGACTGGCAAAGGAGGAATGTGGCTGTGCTTTGTGTGCCTTACTACATCAACAGAAGGAAGAAGTGACAAACCTCCAGTAAAAGCTCTAAGGTGAGGCATCCCAAGAGATTCAGTAAGAATAACTACATGAAAAAAAATAATCCTTGAGATGACTCCTTCCTTTTCTCCATGGATGTATTTATCTCTCCAGTGTCTATTGCACAGCATATAAAGTAGCAAACACAGAAGACATCTTCCCTTTGAATATTATTGTTAAATAATTAAAGCTATTACTTAAAAAGAAAGTAAGTTTCAACTTTGAGACCTGAGTATAGGCTAAGTATTAAATTTTAGTTGTCAGTTTGAATATAATATAATTTGATGATGTGCAAAATCAGCAGGTGTTTTTCTCCATCAGCATCATATTACCTGGTGAAAGCAGGACCACAAATGACATTATAATTAGCCAGTATCAGAAGATTTCTTTTGGTTCATTTAATAAAGAGAAAATCTATCTATATATATATAAAAGAGAAAGTCTTTATACTGAAACTCTTAAACTTGTGTTTCAGCCACTTTAATAAATATGGACTAGGAGTCTTCTCCCTAAGTCACAAAAACTACAAGAAGAATCACAGATAACAATGTTTAGGAAGAAATTGTGGGGAGGTGGGAGGGAAGTTTGTGTCCTTATCTGCTATTTCTTTCCCAGTCGGGATTGAGGCATCTTTACAGGACAGTAAAAGAAAGCTCCAACCTTTTACTGCTGAACTGTACATGTCAGTGGCTATGAACAGCACATTAGCTGTCAAGGCTATAAATCCAGCACTTCTCGTGTTGTAAAGGGAAGAACCACATCTTCACATTTTGTTTCCAGGGTGATGGATGTAAAAGGTATCAAAGCTTCCCACTAAACAAATCAAGGTATTCTTGTGCTATGCTATGTAAGTGGTTTAGGTAAGTAACCCTAAACCTTTTCATGACATTCAAAAGAATTCTGTAAGGGGTAAGTCTGTAGTCTCAGAAATTCAGGTTTCTGCTCTGCTTGAGCTCTACAGGTTAAAATCACTGAGGGCAGCCCAGTTGCTGCACCGAAGCAGAAGTTACAGTGCTGACTGCCCCAGGGTGCTTGCTACATGTACAGCAGCACAGACTTGATTTCTGTTTCCCATTATCTTTTGACCTTCTGAATGAAACGGAGTTTTGATAGTGAGAAATCGTTGTCTTTGACCTAATCTTGCCTCATGCCATTAGAGTAGAGTTAGCACCAAACAGTGTAAACACACAGTAGGGTCAGACCTTTCCAGCTTGGTCTGTGTCTGATTACAGTGTAACCATTCTTGGTTGCAATAGCTACTTCTTTATGTGCATAGGTTTGGCTCAAAAAATAACACTGCTGCCTTGTAGAAAGTGTCTTCAATGTTCTGCAACAACTATAAATTTAATTTTACAGGTGATTCATAAACATTCTTAATCCCATCGTGCACACAAGGAAACTGTAGCACAGACCTGTTGAAAAGACAAATTTCCAATATGACTGCCTAATATTAAGCATTTTAGGGTCAGATTTTTCAGGTGAGGTAAATATCTGCAGTTCTTGCTGAATAGCAAAATGTCTGTATTTGACTGACACTGTCCAGCAAAGCCACACTCATTGAAATACCTCATTTCTTCAGGACTGTGTGTATTTTCAGAGTACTTCTTATGCCATGCAGGCAGAGCTGCCAGCTTTCTTATAAAAACAGGTCTGTCAGTAGGATTTTAATTAGGTACACAAACATATCTTTTTCTTAATACTCATTTTGTAAATATGTCCTGAGAATAAATGTTGAAACACCTTGATAAATGTATACAGTAAAAGGCACAGACACAGCAGGATGGAAAGACATATGGCAATATGGACAAAGAACCTTTCTTGACAAAAGAAACAAATGGCATCTGTAGTTTGAACACCTGAGTAGGGACAGTTCAGATGAAGAAGAAAGATAGGCAAATTAATACCTAAAAATCACTAAAAATTGGTATAGACCTCCCAGGCAAGATTTAAAAAGAAAAGAAAGATAAGGAAAGCCTATAAAAAGGATAGATCATTAATCATTGGAAATTCAATTAGTTAATATTGACTGGGCTGGAAATTATGGACTTGATAAGGGGTACCTCTTCCTGGAGGACAGGACTCCTTTCTGATCCATTTTGCAGGCTACTCAGCAAGAGTACAGGCTATTTTGTACTTGCTTCTCATATTGCTGGGAAACAAGACAAGGATGATAAATAAGATAAAAGTTGAGAGTCATCTAGAGTCTAGTGATCTCAATGTCATCAGAACTTCAAACGCCCTTGAGGTTAGAAATGTGAAAGACCATATCTCAAAATCACTGGACTTTAAAATATAAATAAATAAAAATAGAGAGTGAGTGCATGTGGAATGAGTTAGAAAAAAAAAAAGTTGATTAAAATCTATTTGGGATGTGGGAATTTAGTATGAAAAAGTAGCTCTAGACAGCACAGAAGTAGCCCTGGGAGCTGGCCCTCAAGAGACCTTGTTTAATGAGAAATAGCTGGATTTTTATTCTCATGGATGGTGTAGTTTGGAAATAATTTTTGCAGTCTCTTGGGAAATATACCAGCCAAACAATTATTTCTCATGAAAGCCTTGTCTGTTGCTTCAGAAGACTCTGTTTACTTACACTGATTCTTTAAATGAGACATTTCAGTGTGAAGGCGAGAGATGGCAATTAAGAATGATACTTCTAGAAAAACAGGGAAAAAAAGGTACATTCACTGAAAATGTTAATGACTTTGCAGATGTTCCTGTTAGAATAGGATTAATTTTATCATCACAGAAACAACACTGCACTCATCTTGAGTTGCATAAAATCAGCAGGTTGAGAAGAGCAAAGTAGTAAGGTTTACATATCATATGGAAGTCAAGAGGGGGTTCTCTTAAAATAAAATGGTATCATAATTTCATAGGACAGGGAAGGTTAATATTTGTCAGGGTTTGTCTAGATTAAAAGCAGTATTTTCTGTGATATTTTTTCTTTAGCTTTGTTGCTTTGTTCTTCACTGATCTTAGTAAGAGCTCCTGCTTAGGAATGTGCAATCTGCCAGGCTGCAGGTACTGGAGTCAAAATTTTCTTTTTTCCCTCGGAACTACAAAGCAGCTTTACTATGCAGAGACATCCTGTGTTCCACAATACTTCCAGTGTTCTGATCTGCATGTAACCAACAGCTCAGTGATTAATGTACTTTCATGAATCATTGGAAAATTTTGCTCTATTTCAGTAGTGATGAAGGAAATTAAGGCCTCTTGTTCTGAGTGAATGAACACTTGTATCTATTTTGATTAGAAATACCAAGGATTCATTTCCAGAAATTCAAGAAATTCTATGGAAGCAGCTTTTTCCTTCTTACAAAATGTTGTAAGCAAAAATAAACTTTAAAGTAATAATATTTTATATAACATGTATTTTTCCTGTTAATGGCTTTAGTTTAGGAAACAATACATTGCATTTTATTAAAATCAGTTGTCCTAACATCCATGCACACACATTCCCATTCTTTATAGGAGGAGTTGGCTGGTGTGTAGTTTAGTTTGGAGTTTTGACTCAAGTGTTAAATGGAAGAATCAATTAATCCTCTAAATCTAATGGGTCGCCAAGACACTGATCGGGAGAGAACTGTGCCTTTATATTCCAAATATTTAAAACATGTTCTTTGCATTTAAGACAAATTTAAATTTTATTTAGCTAGATGATTTCCCAGTAACAGTAGAGTGTAATTGTGTCTTTCATAGATCAAAATATTCCCTGCTGTGAGCCCTTTTCTTATTTCAGAATGGCTGCCTGGAACTTCGGCCTCTTAGCCTAGTGACAGCTGAGGGGTTTCACATTGCAGATTACATCAGCTTCACTGTTTGGTGGGACATTAATGTACACATATCTCAAGATGTTTGCTTTGCCACATACTTTACAGAAGTTTGACAAGGTAATTCTAAATAATAGGAGGAGTAGTTCAGGTTTAGGGCTCAGGGAGCAAACAGCTAATTATATTTCCTTATGGTAAAAACTGATGGTTAAAGAGACATGAATTACAGTCAGACACTGTCAAAATAGCTGAGATATTCCCAACAACAGAACATTTTCGTTTTCATGGCTAGTGAGTAATACTCTTAAAATCTTTTTCTGGAGCTTGTAACATAAAATCTGAAAAGCATTTTGAGTGATTTGATAAACAGTCTCAGAAACAGAAGAATTGAGTAAAACTCCTATATACATGCTTTGATGTGCCACTACCATATTAATGTTCTACTATTTTACTAAATTAAGTTCAAAAATAGATGAGCATATGTTTATATAATGCTGTTAGGGAACTGTAATACTCTTTCTACCAGGTTTTGCTGCATACTGCAAATTTCTGATGCATTTCACCACTGCTGGTTGTGTTTGACTATATTCTGAGGCTTTCTGTTTCTCATGGTGGGATACGGGTAACACTGTTTTGGTGGGGAACATGGTCATATCAGGCTTGCATTTTTTGCCAGCAGAAGTGGAATTACATGGAAATACAAGCGTGAAACTAAATTCTTAGATTTGGCATAAGGTTTTCACAGGGCTTTTATCAGTGCTTGGGCCATGGACCCTTGAACTGATGCAGGTCAGGGTTCACAAGTAAAGGTTCTCGTAAAAGATGGTGTGCAAAAGCAGCTGGAAATAGGATAACCACATCAGCTCTGCAGACAAGATAATGATGTCTTTTTTCCAATCTTACTGCTGAAGTCTTTGTTAGAAAAATTTTTTTTATAGTTTTCAGTCTCTAAACCTGCCAAAACTTTTCACTGGTTTTGGCTTTGGTTAGTATCATGACAATTTTATGACCATTTATCAGATCAAATTAATTATGCAAATTAACCTGTGGTACTACAGAATGTGGATTATCTTAATTATGGAAACATCATTTCCATTACTATTCCATTATTATACCATCTTATTTCTGATTTTATGGGAATAATTGCAGGGCATAATTTTCACTGTTATTATCACACTCCAAATTGTTCATTCTGCTGCACATTATTTCATAGAAGCTCTTAGGTGCACCTGCTTAGAAGGTATACTGCAAAGTTAAATAATATTTCAAAGAGAGATTAAAAATTAAGAATGTATAGAAATGATTAATCGATAGTGTCTAGATACAATGGTGATAGGCCTCTCAGAAACGCTTCTATAATTATAATGATGAACTTTGGTGTAAGATAGGATAGTATCAATGTTTCCCACTGTTTGTCATGGAAAATTAATGATTTACTTTGGATAAACTTATTCAGTTCATTTTCAAATATTAACTCCTCAGTAAAACCTTCCTCAGTGCCTTCAGTTTTCTCTTTCATAACCTGAATACAAGTCTGTGCAATTTTCCCCAGCCAGGGCATGCCCACACAGGTGAATTAAATTCTTTGCAGTTGTACTGGAGAGTGATTCCTGGAAAATAACAACTACTAAATAGCGTTGTGCTGGGACAGCAATGTGGTCTGTGCACAAATTATGGTTTATGGGAGGCTAAGAAAGAGTTTGATATCTTTTGGTTTAGCCCAAGTAACTGTGATCATGAAATAAAGATGTCACAGAGCTTTAGCTGCTGCAGTATCAGCCAGTGTTGTGCAGATTTCTTTAGGTTCTCGCTTTTCTAGCAGCTGATTTGAACAGATTCCATGTTTTACCCAATTCACCTCAACACTGCTGATTCTGTCACACTCTTTAGTAGTCACTGAAGCTTCCTCAACCTGAATTATTTTGCTGTGAAATGTCCCAGGTTCAGGAAATGTTGACTGTATCAGCTTGAAAAGCCAAAATTGTAGTCACATAAAGACCCATTGTGAATGATTGTTGTAAAGGGACATTATGGATTCTCAAAAACCTCACACAGAGGCAGCAAGGGCTACATTTTGAACTGTGGACAAGGCATGGTGGTAATTTTGAGAACCTAAACTTGAGCAAGTAGTCCCTGGCACCAGAGGAATGCCAGTCATTTTTGTAGCAGGCAATTAATATGCATGAGCCTAGAATCCTCTCTGGGTTTGTGTGATAAAACACCATGAAGTTGATTGGACTGCTTTTCCTTTGCAAAACGTAGCTTCTCTTTAATTCTGAGGAAAGTCCTAACTCTGTTTGATTATAAGGTCCTGCACAAATCCTCAAGGGAGGTAAGCACAGGTCCCTGTACGTTGTGTCTGTCATAATTTTCTTGTAACGGCTCTATTATGGATAATTCCTTGGAAATCAGCTGTAAAGCTCAGCAGGTCCCCTTCTGATATCCTTCACATTTGGTTAATTAACTGAGCTGTTTGAACAACAGAAACTTTCTAATGTTCAGCAGTGGGAGCCTTGCAGCTGATCAGCTTTACCTTCATCAGCACTTGTCACTTTAACACTTGAAGGGTAATGTTTCAGGATGAATATAATCTTCAGCAGGAAAAGAAAAGATTTTAAATGTACAGGAAAATAAGGGCTTCAATAAATTTTTTAATGCAGACTGTAATACTCCTTGTGTTGCATTGCTCATGTACTCTGTGCTGCTGCCTTAAGAAGGATTTAGTCAACCTTGTATCTCCACAAAAAAGGCTTTGCTTCTTTGCAATGGAAAAACAAGTAAAGAATCCTCACAAAACCCCCATCCCTGACATCCTGAAAAATAACACACAGAAAACCTTCGTGCTGATCACAGCAGTCTTTCCCAGACAAAACTTGTTTCGAAACAGTAAAATTAAATAACTTCTTTTTTTTTCTCAGTTCTTTTAATAGTTAAAAATTACCCAAATACTAAGCCTCTCTACAGAGCTCAGACAAGAAAAGTTGTTGGTTTCTACTGAAATTCAGGTCTATGGGACACTGAAATGTGATCCTAATTGACATTTATATATTATCCAACTGCCACAAACACTGTTTGTAATTAAGAGTGGTTCGTAAATCACGGTGCATTACTTACTGGCCTGAAAGGTTGTTGCAGTTGAAAATTATTAATTACAGTGAGGTGTTATTTCGAGATGGCTACATTTAACTGGAATAAGAAATATGTTTTAAAATATAAAAAAGGAACATATGCATAGTGGTTAGAAATAGCTACATTTATTGAAGCAATTTAATCTAACTTTAATGACCTGTAGTTGAACTACCAAAATAATCTTCAAAGGTTTATTCATCATTCTTAAGTTTCTAGATGCACAGAGGCCTAAAGAACATACTTATAACCTGACAGAATACTGTAAGCTTAAAAAAAGAAGATTCTCTATACTGAGATAATTCCTTATACCCTGGTTAAAAACATTTCCATGGATGAGTTGTAAGAGTAGGCATTGATTCCCATGGGATTCACACTGATCAGGTTACAATGCACTGCATTAGGTCAGGTTGGTGTTTGCCTTCTGAGGAGAATTGTTCAGCATTTGTTTCCTTCCCCCTGTGACCCCCACGGCTCGGGTAAGAGCAAGCACAATAAATGTTGTGTTATATGAGAGTGACTGATAGCAGAGAGGCTGTTCTAAGCCATTCTTCTTAGCACAAAATAGGCTGCTTTCTGTGAGATAAGTAGAATGCCTTTTCAGTTAAAGAAGTGCCAGTTTCCCTAGGTCTTTACGCTCCTCTGAGATGTGAACTTATTCTTTAACAATACAAGCAATGTCTAGGCTTGTTAGCGTAGCCTCCCATGATAATATTTCTTTATCCTAATAAAGTGAAGCAATATGTAGTATAATAAGTCACTCTGCAGGCAGGTTAACTTAAATATTTCATTAAGACAGAGGCCATTAAACTGTACCTGCAGTTAGATAAAACAAAACTCAGTGTTAAGCATATCAGGATTTTCTCTGACATCTTTCTCATATCGCTTTACATATTTTTTTGCAATACTTAAGGAATATGTCTCTAAGTTTTATTGATCTCTTTCTTATAAATGCCTTATGCTAGAATTGTCTCTGCAATGTACAACTCTAAAAACAAAAAAAATTTGACATACTGAAAGGCTTTAATCACTTACTAGAGCTCAGATAAGCCAATATTAAAACACACTTATGCATGAACAACTAATAACTAATAACTGAAAGAAATTACATGCAACTTGAGAAACCATTCCTTAATTGTTACTCATTAAAATAAATTATGGTAAATTATCCCATTTACAATGCTGAAAATAGAATTTAGCAGCAGTTGTTCTGTCAATTTATCTTTCATTCTAGCTTCTTATGGCAGTTATGCTTTGAAAATAATTTGTCCTAATCAGATGGTGTTATATTTTACCAGTTAATAGCTACACCTCCTTGCAAGCATATCCTTAGAGAGGCATTGGGTTAAACATTAAAACTTACACTTATTAGAGCTAATTGAATGTTATTGTAGTGAACATAAGGAGTTGTTGTGGTTCAAACAATCTGCAAATCTATAGATCCTTACAGTTGCATTGCTATCTACAGCTTTATTTACTGTAGGCCATACAGGATTATTATAGAGAGCTGATGTTGAAAAGTTGATCGAACACAGACATAAGCTAAAGAGCAAATACTTGGTTATTACTCTAGTGCAGGTCCAGCTCCTTCAGCGAATGTGGCTTTTGTATCAGCTATAGGGAACATCAGTACTGCTCCTGTGCATCTTCAGATGGATGCCTCACCTGGAATTAGGGATACCTGCACCTAAAGGAGGAGGGAAAATCCCTAAATTGGGAGCAGCCCGATCATCTGCAATTCCCAAATATTATGAGTCCTTTAGTATTTGGCCTGACTGATGTGAAGTTTTTGCCTGAATTCACTAACTCACAATGACTCAAATATAAAACCATGATCTTTCTCGTGGTTTGATTCTTGATTTAGTTAATTCTGTTGTCTCAAGCTGGTTCTGTAAAAGATAACTACAGCTTAAACTATGGAGATGTCAGCACTATGCAGTGAAATTAGAGAATTTTCTGAAATGACATCAAACTGAGCTGACAGAAAATATGACTGAAAATCTTCCAAAGCTTATAGCTAAGCTTCTCCTTTATTAGACTTATTTATGTTTATCAGGTAGCATTTGGCACTTACAGGAATGGCTTTAAAGTTGTTCTAATGGATTTCCAAAACAACTGCTCGATGAGCAGAGTTGGGGATGTTGGAAGAAGCTTGCTGCCCTTTCCTCCTTTTAGCCATGATCTCTGCTTATTATGGGCATGATTGCACTACTAACTCTGCCCTGCAAAGCATTGACTTTGGGGGCTAATAAATGTTTTCCTATTTTCACCCCATCTTTAAATATTTGTCTCTGTTCGTCTGTGAAAAAGTGCATGCCCTTCAGAAATGTGTGGCATACAAATAATTAGTGCTTGTCAAGGGAGGGAAGAGGAGAAAGGTGAGAAATCTAGTGCACATCTAAAATGAAATTAGGAGTCAGAGACACTTGGATAAAACCCAGGAAATATAAAAGCTACAAAATAATTTGTATTTTCAGTGACATTGTAAACTCGAATCTGCCTCTTGTTTCTGCTTTTTTGGAGGAAGCTGTACTACATAACTGTACAAGTAAATTTTTTAAGTTGAATTTTAGAGACTCAATGCAGCAGAATATCTACCTCTTTGCTTCACTTATTGTTCCTCTAAGGGGTTGCTACAAAAGGAAGCAAAACCCCTTTATACCAGGAACACTCTGTCATTTAAGTTATCTCCTTCTATCCATAGTACTACTTTACAGGCTGAAATAAAAAGTAGATAAAAAGAGTCAGTACCATTAGATGAACTCGCTCAATCTCTCTTTTCCTGGAGAAAGGGGACTGGGGGAGGAAGGTCATCGTTGTTTATTTTAGAAGTTATTAAACCCTTGTTTTATTTGTGTTTGGTACAGATAACTGAGACTTAAAAGTTTGGAAGCCTGGAAAGAACAGGAGGAGCCTGGAAAAATACAGGCAAGAAAGACGGAAGAAATGAGGTAAAATAGAGAGGAATACATGAAGAAGTTGACGTAAAAAAAATGTCATGAGTGTATCTATGTGAGTGTGACTTATTAAAACACTTTTCTCTCAGAATTATTCCCAGACTCTCTGTTACATGAATACACTCAACCACTGAAATTTAGGAATTATCATAATGAAGAATTAAGGCTGATCTCCAGCTGCACCATTCCTGGTGTCAAAACTATGTGGTATGCTCTTTAATTACACTAAATCTTCATCATTTTCCCCAGAATTTTGTGATGGCATCTAGTGCATTGCGTGGGATAAAGATCACAGGAGAGTTGATGAATGATGAAGATAGTCAGTGATGACTTCCATTATTATACATGCACAATTCTTTTTATCCATTATTATATTGCTATTTCTTTTATTAAAGGACGCTCAAAGTGTTTGAGGCTGGAACTATGATGTTTCCAATAATTTTAAGACACACAGGATGTGAATTTTTAGGCATGCCATGTCCTGCTAATGAGTTTGCAGCTACATCTGGTTTTCTGGACAATTAGAACTTTTGTCTTTTCTGCTGGAGATACAGACTGCAGTTGTTTGAGTACAAAATGCAATATAGGCAGCCTCCTTCTACATCTGATCATAGTCCATCTGCTGAGCACATAGAGAGTTCCCAATTATAAATGTTGCCCTTTACCCTCTGATCCATGCAAAAGCATAACTTTGGCTCCATACTACCTCCATGTTGCTTGTCCGAGCAGTCAGGTAATAAATGACTGCACATAAGGCTTTTGCTGTGGGGGAGCCTTCTCCCCTTTTTAATCTCTTTTCATGAGAAGTTCCCTGCTTCTCCAAGAGGGGAAGTGGCTGACGTTAGGTCCTCAGATCTCAAACAACTGCCTACTGGGCTTGGCACACACAGATTTAGCAAAGTCAGTATTTTGATTTTCATGTATTCAGGATACAAGTGTTTTTGACTTAGTTCTAGCTATTGGCCTTCACACCTTTAGAAAACCAGACTTCAAGCAGAGTAATGTGAAAGGAGGCATTTGAAGCAGCCACTAGAGGAAAAGTGTGATTTAAATTAATTCCCTGAACCAAAGAATAACTATACAACAGAGAGAAGACATTTTACACATACACACACATATTTTTCATTACTGCTATCCAAGCAGAAGTTAATCCTTTCCCTTTCTTGATAACTAAGCTAAAAATACTATCCCAGTACCATATTCCTCTAGCTCATCACACTCCTGTGTGCCACTTCTTCATGTGCTCCTTTCAGGTCAGAGATGGAAAAACAAGGACTGGTTTTCATTACATTGACAAGCTGCCATTTAGTTCCTGGGGTGGATGGTAATGTGATGCCAGTTTTTTACAGGTAAGGAATTGTTTACATTTCTAGTAATTTTAATTGAATTTGTTAAATTAATGGACACATTCCAAGACAAATATAACCAAGATTCCAGTCCAGGAGACTAAGAACAAAATGTGTTTCAAAGTCACTTGGTACCCATACCCAGATTTAATTGCTGCACAAATGAGATTGAACAGGTACCTTCAACCTTATCTTCTACCCTGTGCCTATATAGCCTCTCCAGCACTAGACAAAGCATTCAAAATACCAGTTTTAAAGCTAGAATTTGCTTTTTTAGACATTGGGTTGCAAGTAGCATGTTGTAGAGCAGCTAAAAGGCAATCTCAACATACAGCATTCCTTGCTTTTGCAGCCCTTGGGTTTAAAGGGAAGAAAATGTTTGACCTCCTCTTTGTGATTTTCATTGCCGCTAGAGAAACATTCCATATCTGTTAGATATTTGGCACTGGTGTAGATAGAAAACAAGACTGGAGAAAGTAGGATGCTGGCTTTTCCTTTCTTTTTGACATATCCTTATGGCATATTTGCTGTATCAGCAGTAGATACTTGGCCAAGTTAGGATTAGGATGGAGAAAAGACAATTCTGTGAAACCAAACACCAAAGGCTTATTAAAGTAAGAACGTGGTTAGTACCCCTCCAGGGAACTGCAAAGTATTACTAAGCTATAAATGCTGAAGAAAGAATAAGAATCCTTATGGAAAACATCTCCCTCCTTGAATAAAAATGTCGGTTGGGGCAGTGGAAATATCGAAACCATAGTACAAACATACAATATAACTCAAATTGTACTGCTGCTATAAATTAGTATTAAAGCAAATCTAAATTGTATTTTCTGTAAATTTGCTTTCTGTCCATCAAAAAAAAAAAAAAAAAGCCACAATATGATTTTCATATTATGCTGATGCCACTTTTCCATTTTCCCTTTGCAACTGGAGCTGGCAGAGGTTGTAATTTCACACTCTTGCCATCTGCAGACTTTTCTGCAATCTTCCACAGAAGAGGAATGGAGTTTTCTTCCCCTTCTACTGCACTTTCTTTTTCTGCGGGTTCTCTTCCACACACAAATCTTCCTGCTGCTGCTTAACAGAGACTGTTTTCAAAAGAATATCCTTTTTTTCTTTAAATGATGTGTTAGTGGAAAGATAAGCACACAAAAAAGAAAGACTCCTCTCTAATCTTATTGCAATAGACCTTTAAGTGCTTTTATTATTTCAATGCTAAAAAACAAATGTTAATATTACAGTAACCTGAGTTTAACCTCAGAATGCTGCTGTAAGGGGCAAATATATCATTATCTCCATTTACCACTGATAGCCTGAAGCGTAGATAGATTTTTGTGTGTCTGGCCCAAGGTCATGTAGAAATGCTTTAGCAGAAGTATAATTAGATGCAAGATCTCCTGAGTTCTAGTCTAATATTTAATAGCTGTCCTTTCTGTGCTCTTAATGGTAATGGGAGGCATTTATACTTACCTAGGAGAACACTAGCCTGAAGAAATGGTTCTTTCCCAAGCATGGCAGAAAAGAATTTTGTACTGTCTGTGACGGCTTTTCTCGACCTCAGCACACAGTTATCTAAACTAGTCTGGGTTTAACCTCAGTAATAAAAAAATCAAAGAGGTTGCAAAGTGCAATTCAGCAGTGCCGGTACAGTTAGCATGGTGAGGTTCCAGCTTGCTGTTGCTTCAGTGTTCTGAGTCATATATATTCTGTTTAAAAGTAGAGAGGAATTTTCTTCCTACTGTTTTTTGGCTGCTGGCCTTTTATCAGTCCATTTTAGCAATAAAAAGTCAAGCTTTTGGTTGCTGGTGGTGTTCGCATCAACAATGCATGTGATACTTTCTGTGGTCAGCTAATTTCCTTCTGGGCCATAAAAGGTAAAATGCGTTCTTGCTCTTCTGAAAGCTGAGAGAGAAGAGAAACAAAATTAGTATCAGAAAGATATTGCAATAGATGAAACCAGAGAAGGAGATTTGTTCATTCCTTTGCCATTGTTTTCTGTTGTCAATATTATTTGTTTGTCTGTTTTCTGTAGCAGAATAATGCTTCTAAGGCCTCTGTTCTGCCAGAACTGACAGAGCAGAGGGGGCCACTTCACCCACTTACTTCATTTATTTTACCATATGTGCTTACTTCCATGTGGTCCCACTACAGGCTGAACTACAACTTTCAAAGCTCAAATATGTGTTTTTAGTATTTATCCTTCTGACGTTTGTCCTTCTGATGCTTTTATTCTTCATAAAAATGCACATTTCGTGTGCAAAAGATATAGACGCAGGGATGTCACGAAAGGATTCAGAACTTCAATTAAAATTTTATAGGAAAATAAAACCAGTCTTAGAGGGGCAAAATATTTCTTTGAAGCCTCACTAAGTTGCTTAAAAAAAACCCATCTGTGAAGTTGCTGTATGTCACGGAAATCTCTTTGTATTGCAAAAGATTGCCAGTTACAGGGAAATGAGGTCTTTTATTCAAACACAGCAAGTGATGCAGTTCCACTAGTGGCACTGTGCATGAAAACATCTGTATAAGATCTTTCTGAGATGTGAGGCAGTATTAAATGGTGGGTTTGTTGTTGATTTTTTAATTTTTCCATTAATCCAGTGCCATATCATTAAATGTAAGCTCACTGCTATTCCAAAATATCTCTCTTAATGAAATTTGGTGATTTTGACAAAGACAGGACCAAGCTCTTTACATAAGACATACTTTATAAACCAAATACAGGTTGCTATAACCTAGTTGCTAATAAAACTCCACAGGAAAAAGAAAAAGTGAATGACACAATTAATTTGTCCTTGCTGAATCCAGAAAAGATATAATTCTTTTGTAGAGTAATGTCACCCAATAGATGGCAGCAGCATCTTTATAATGAAATACTTTTTTAGCAAATACAGAGACATTTGGAATGAATTTCAGCTTCTGTCTGCCAATTGACAAAAGAAATATGGTACTTTTTCTTTTAAGAAGTAGCATTATAGGAAAACATAGCAAAGTGCATTTTTTCTAATGGACTTTTGTCAGTTCTACTTAATACAATCAAAATTTCATCCACTGGGATTGTTGCTATTCACACGAATCATGAGGAAAAAGTACAGGTTGAATGGTTCCAAATGGTCATTGATTCCTGAGTGTAAAAGATCTTGTTTCTGTTTATTGAAGAAAGGTTGAAAGAGGAAATCTCAACCCCATTATGAGAGTTAGAAATACGTCTGCACACAATGCACATGCATGTGAATATACATGCATATGCACACACACAAGCATGTGGTCTTCAATTGACAAAAAAAATAATTTTTTTACAGGAAAAAACATTTTTAAATATACTGTTATTGCATAGCTATTATTTTAGAAAGAAAGATGAACATATCTGTATATGAATGCATGTTCTCATGCTAGGTAAGATGAATCTAGATAGACAAAGATGAACACTAAAAACATGAACATGTCAAGATCAAATGTACCTCCATTCATGAATAATTTATATATTTGACAACAATTATTCTTAATTTAGAGGAAAACTGAATGTTAGGTGACTGATTTTCAAATTTTATTCAAGGAAAGTACTTCAAACTCATTGACCATTCTGAATGCCAGCACTGTTATATTTAGAGAAAAAAAGATATTGTGCTTGGGAAGTAAAAAAAAAAAAGGTTGCTGATCACTTTCAGAATAATCTCTTTCTCAGTTTGAAAATGTCATTAATTCATTAGATGCCTATTTACTGGATGTAAATATTATGGGTGCTTCTAATTTCTGATTCTGAAAATAACAGAATGTGGTTACCAGAATCACCTCACCACACACACAGACCAGAGTGTTGTTATTTTCTAGCAATAACAAGACTTTTTAAGGTAGACTGTCATTAAAATAATCCTGCTTATACTTCTAGAAAATACATTGTATATATTTACATGTTTCTTTATGGTTTCTAAAACAAGTTGGCATTTTTTAAAGGTGGTAAAAGAAGTTAAACCTTAATTTGAAAATTATATTACTCTCTATCAGCAGAGCAAAGCTTTCTGTTCAGCATATCCTGTGACATTTTATGTCCTTCCCCCACTAAAATACCTTGACTTTCAACAGGGCACTTTGCATTAAGCAGAGAAACCCCTATGCACTCATAATTACAGACAGTTGCTAATTATTGTAAGCAGTGCATGATTTTGGAATAATTAAAACCATGAAATCCATTCTGCAATACTGTTCTGATTTGAAAGAGGAATTTTAAAATTAGGGTAGTTAAGGTGAAAATATCATTACCTTTCTTGCCGACAAGTTAAATCACATAAAGGAAGAGATGGCTGAATTCTCTGTTTTCTTTTGAAATGTTCTCTGAAAAAATTGATGAGCTGTAGTTCAGATTGATGCTTGATGTCTAATTAGTTGTGTATGGAATGGCTGTGCAATGATTGTAGCAACACATAAACTAATAACTAGTATATGCTATATTATTAACTTCTGAATATAAGCATAGGAAACGAAAAGGGCAATCAGAAGAAAAATGAAATTAAGATTTGTGAAATTTTACAAATATATGGTAGGGAACCTAATGACTTCATTTTCTATGCCCTTCTTCTGGGAAAGTAATTGGTAAAATTACTAATAAGCAATCAAAATGATTGAGCAAAACAAAAGCTTACATATAGGAGGAGACTACTCCAGTTCTTTACTGAAGGGCAGGGCAGGACATGAGCAGATGCACTGGGGACTATTTGCAAATGTCCTTGCCTGGGTGTATTGATTTTGGTATTGAGGGGTGAGCCTGTCTCATTGCACTCTCTATCACCATGGTTTTATGCAGCAGCAACAGAAGACACAGAATAGGGGAGGGGGAATACTTCATTGGAAGAAAAGGGGGAAAATTAGTATGGCAATTACCGTTTTAGCTCCCCAAGAGGTCCTTAAATGAAGACAACACAGAAAGTGGTAAACCCCCATTTTTTCTCAGTTGAAGATCTGTACCTTGAGTGGTGAATCCTCCAGACATGATGCAGCATTCTATTTGTACAAAAAAAGTGAGAGTAATTGCTTTGATTGGCACTGATCCCATCTAATTTTAAGTACTTAATTGAAGATCCTAATTAACAACGTAGTTGTTCTAGGTTCTTGTATAATCAATACAGAGAAACTTTTTGGGACAATTCAAGACTTGCATTAACTCAGTCACTGAAGGAGAAGCAGCCTTTCTCCACTGAGCCTTAATTATTGTTTTACTAACAAATTCTTGTTAGGTTGTTTCACATTTTAGGGGTGAAAGTAGACACTTAGTTTTGAAAACCAGAATCTTAAAGTGGTTCATTTTTTATTTTCGTGCCATAGCAGAATTTTTTGTTTCCTCTGTTGGCCTTTTCTGCCATTCTTTGTATTGACCTGCTCTTAGTGTTTGGGTGAATATACATGAATTAAAACTCTGATTCAGAACACGATTTCCAAGAAGGAAAAAAAAAAGAATGTAAAAAAATCTTACAACATCAGTCCTTTAAAACATCTGAAGAAGTCCAGTCTTTTCTTGAAGATCTTTAAACAGCGGCATGAAAGGTAATAGACACCTACTCTCTGTCTTGAACTGAGCTCTCTCATGATATTCCTCAAAGTAATTTGTATTTCTCCTTGTTTTTCTAGGAATCTTGTCATGCTGGGTTTTATATGCACACTGAATTCTCGCTTCCATTCCCAACCATAACCTCACTGCAGATAATAACCTGTGATGGAATAATTTGCTCTTTTCGAGCAATTACTTTACTCATTTCTTGTGTTCCTTTCTTCAAATTCCCTGCTGGTATCAAAGTCTAGAGAGTCTCAGACCTCAAGACCAGAACTGCAGGCAGACTTGACAAGATACTGACATCCATCTCAGCTGAATGTTCAGCTGGTGAGATCACAAATTTTCTGTTCCCTGACTTTAGCACTGAAAAAGTAGCACTTTAGTTTTGATGTGAGGGTTTTGAATTGGTTGGACCAGGCTGGGTTTTCACTCTCAGGTCTAGCTCAGGTTGCTTAAAGCAGTACAGATGTATTTTTTCCCTTAACAAAAGAAACAGAACATTATTTTTAAGTGCCTGAAGGGTTGGCTGAGTCACAAGCCAACCCATGTAATCAACTTCAGAACTTAATAGCATCCAAGTGAACAGGGATGCAGACTGCAGGATTAAAGAAAGTCAAATGCACATAACAGCTCACTTCAGCTCTGCAATCAGACTTGTATTTATTATTTCTCAGGATGTCGTAGTCCAGCATTTATAAAATTTAGATATCAATTTTAGAAGTCTTAATTATAGCAACCAGAATAGTTCTGCTCAAAATAGTCCCAAAAATAACCTAGCAAGAAGCTATTAGCAATTTACCTGATTGAGGAACAGGTAGAGGTTTAATTAGAAATGGAAAATACAGTTTGCTCCTATTTGCATAGTAAGTAGGAACAGAATTTGCTCATTTGGGGGAAGTTTTTGCTCATTTTTCATTATTAAAATAATAGGTTACCAACAAATTCACAAAAAATAATGTTCAATGGATGAAGACAAACATACAATTTGCATTGATATATTCCGGATCTGTGTCTATTTTGTTTATCTGTAAATATCATGTAAACAGTTTGCAGTATGTAAACAAAGTTTTTTTACAGTCATCCATTTTTTTGATACATGAAAATAACATCATGTGCTATTTTGCTTCTCAATGGAAATCTAATTTTAATCAGGTCCTTCACTGGCAAGTAAATACTTTGTAGTTTTCTGTTTTTGTCTCAAGCAGCGGTAGTGCAATGAATGGTCACACGCTGGTTCTGTGTCTGGCATTTCCAGTGGGATTTCCTGTCTTTCCATGGCTGCTATGGAGCTCTCCACACTGACTCCCAACAGCAACCCAATTGAAATGTATTGCTGTTAAATTTGGTGTTATTACCAACAGCACCAGTCCAGAAGACCATGCTATCATAAATCCATACAAAATAAGAATCATTGAAAATATGGTAGAATTGAAAGACTGAAGTTGTGTTCTGGTCAGACTGGGCCAGGTCCCATAGATCCTACTGTGGAGATATCACATTATAAATAGGTCAAACAAAATAAGAATGTCTGCTCCCCATTTTATGAGAGTGCTATAAAGTTTAAATAATTTGTTTTGCATCCCAGAGAAGAACACTTCTTGATTCTTAACTACACTGTTTCAGTTATTTCAGATATTTTCACTCTTTCATGCACTATATTGAACTCAGTAATTTTCCTCCTGTCTTTAAGGAGCACAGAACACGAGTTCTTCCTTTCTTTATCTTCTCTTCCTCTTTTCTTTCCCCACCCCGCCCTAGTTACCAGGATTTACCTTTCAGGATGTCATTCACAACCCAATGACCCTTTCTCTGAGTTACCAAAGCTATTATATGTCCGAGCTGTTGTGAGAACTATTACAATACTTCCCATTAGTCTTAATTTGCCTCTGATGGATACAGGGAAACTGTTTTATGATAAATGCCTTGTATCCATTTATCCAGTGTAGGTGTTTGCAGTACAGTGAGAGAATACTGAGAATCCCATACTATAAAAATTGGTGTTCAGTGATTCCTCAAAAAGATGCATATTTATTCACCCATATTGTCCAAAGAGAAACTCGGCTTGGGGAAATGGTTTTATTATTCTGAGAGAATTTTCTGTTTAAAAGATTCAATACAGTGGGCTTGAGGGTAGGAAAAAGAAAACTAAGCAGACGAAATACCTTCTAGCTTGGCAATTTTATTATTTTCCTTAGATTGGGATTCAAGTATTTGTTCTGAGAAGTAATCACTAAATGCAAGGTAGAATGATACTTGCATAGTGTGAGACAAAACAGTGAGTGGTGGACACTGGAAAATAGAAAACTGAGGTTCATTCTTCAAAATCAAATCAGTTTCCTTGTGTGCCAACAGTAGACAGCTGGGCTTTTGCATTGCTTTCGTTCATCATGGCCATAAATTTTATTCTGGGCATGGGTTATTTGATGGATTCTAGTGGTCAAGTTTCTTCATGAATGAAAAATTTCTGATGAAAACATTTGACTGGACAATTTCCTATCTGCTGAAGACACTAGAGGGGGTGACTTCAGAGCTATACAATATCAGTATACAACCCAGCAACCTTGATCATGCTCCTCCCTTAAAAAAACTGTGGTCCCTTTTTTTTTTCTGCAGCTGAATTAATCAGCAAAGATTCATTGGAAATGGTGACAGTAAATTGCATAAGCTATGTGTTGCCCCAAGCCTGGTCTAAATTAATCTTCTCTGAACTGTGTGTCCTGAATTTAGAAAGACCATACTGGCCTTTCCTGTAAATATTGTAGAGAATGTAGAATACAAATGCTCTGTGAAATACAGCATCAAAATAAATGATCTGTTGGCTCATCTTTAACACAAAACTTGCCTCATAAAAATTGAAGGAGGCTTTCATGCTTTTGGAAGTGGCTTCTCATGATCCCTCATAAATTAATCCCTCTTTCTGGAAGTACAAACCAAGTGAACATTGTTGATTGCCATCAAACAGTGCTGTACAATTTACACCACTGGTCAGAAAATCACATCAGGACTGACAAAGCTGCATCTGTTACCAAGATTAGTTTACACAGCTCTCACTTAGGATAGATTTCTGTTTTATACAGGTGTTGAAACAACTCAGCAATGAAAATAGGAAGAGTAAATATACCATCAAAAGTAGAAATAGTTACCAAAACCCAAATGGCTTTCTCTGACAGTGCTGAATGTACCATCTGTTTCCATTGCATTATGAATTGATATAGAAAATTGCTATGCAGTGCTGTTTCTGGGTAGCTTCTCATTTGCATTTGCTTTTGTTAAAAATGGGCCCAACTGAAAATCATCACGCTGAAACCCACTGGACTTTGGAAGGAAGCATTCAAACCAGCCTGGGGTGTTTCAGCCTAAACCTGGATCCACAGCTAAATGGTACAGCTGCCCACACATGTATCTGGTGTTAAAATACAGCTTTGGATCCAGACACCACGTGGCTTGTCAGATGTTCAGGCTCCTGGTCCAAATTGTCCACTTTTATTTAGCACTTTAACAATTGGCTCGTTATGATGACATAAGGCTTACCACCTAGCTACATTAACTAACCATATAATCAGTTAACTCGGGCAGCCAATGTGTAATAGCAGCAATAAGAACACTTTCAAAGAGTACCAAGAATACAAACTCAGTTGTCTTCGATTTATTACAGTACAATTAAATCACTAGAACATGGCAGGGTAACCATTTCCCGTGGCCATGGTTGTGTTTAATCTCAATGTAAATCACCATCCAAAGCAACCTTTCATCCTGTGGCCAGAGGAAACTGAGTTACAGCTTTCTAACTCTGTATAATAGTCCAAATCACTTGCAGGCACAAATGGAAAAGCCAGAGAGTTTGTCAAATTTAAGTTGGTGACATATCATCTCTGTTGGATTCTATGCTGGGCAAGAACAGATGTAAATGAAACTCCTCCCTGATACCCACTTCATTCCCTGCATTATCAGTTTTGAGAGGCTTAAAAGAGAAGAGATGCAGAGCCAGCTCCAAAAGGTAGGTGTCTATGGTGGATATGTCTGTCCCCATGAGCAGATGTGTTTGTGGAGCAAGCATTTTCATGATTTTACAAAACACAAGGAGCTTTGGATGCCTACTGTATTCCAAAAAGCAAGAGCTATATTTCCTGTCCTCTAATAAATCTGAAATAAAATTTTTACTTGATTTAATTTTCTCCATTCATTGTTAATTTGAGGAGCTTCTGGAAGGAAGAGGAAGGAGAATTCAGCAAAGACTGAATTTGCTTAAAGAACATTCTTGTACTATTTGAGCATACTGTTGTACAGGGATGCTAGAACCAGTATGAATGCAAATCTTCCTGTGCTCTTTGTATTTCTGGTACTTAGAAAATTTCTTTCAAAGATGCAATCAATGCAAGGTTGGACCCCCCTCACATCTGTGGGATGCAATGGTTTGTTTGCACAATTGCTGAGAGACAAGGCAATAACATCTCTGCAGACCAGTAGGAAATGTAATTTTGACAGCAGGCTGGTGATATACGTGGAATGTGGGTTCCTGCTGGCTTACCACAGGAAAAATTGAATTAATCATTCCATATTCTGGGCTTAAACAGCAGCCTGGGAGGCACTGGGCATTAGACCCCTCTTGTGTCTCTGAGGCTGGCAGGACGAGCAAGGAAAATGTTCATTTGTTGTTCCTATGTTCTCCATCTTCTGCCTGTGTAGACCTTAAATACCTGGGCTCTAGGTTGTTATGGCATAATTCTGCATCACACGTGGTAATGTGAAAATCCAGATAAATACATAATTGACAGATATTTGACACTCACTCCTTTACATTCAATAAAAGATGCTGGTTACTTCTCCATATTATTTGCTAATGAACTGGAATTTTTCCTTGTAAAATTCTCAACTGGTATTTGCTTGTTGATCAAGCCACTACTTCTTAAAATTTTGAGATCATATTTGCCAAAAATTTGGTATTAATGGATTTATATTCTTTTTTTTTATACTGCTATGCCCCACTGATAAAATGCTGGAGAAGGAAGAGATCAAAATTAGTATATTCATTGAGAAACTGCAGAATTAAGCCTTTCTATGCATTTACTCCAAAGAACCTGGAAATGCAGAAGGCAGTGAATCTGAAAGCAGAAATATAGTGAATACAAGGTAAATTCAGCATTTGGTGTATCCCTTAAAATGTTTGCACTGGCATATCTGAAAGATGTAAATATCAGAGAAAGAATGGGGGTTTGCAATGCACTTAATAGTGCTTTCTTTGTATGTACACTGGGCAAAGGATCAGAAAGCCCCTTAACAGACCTTTTCCTCTTCAGATTATGCACTTTTCTCTTGTTTGAATATTCTGTTTCAGTGGTATTACCCAGGCTAGCTACTACCTGAAAATGAACAGATTGCCTGTGATTTCCAAGGATCTAAGTCACAGGGCTAGAAACCCTTCAAGGGGACAACAGGACACAGGTCTTGTGAGCATTTAATTAAGTTACATTTATTATATTCCAAATTCTTTTGGGTCAGACTGTAGAAAAATCATTCTGTTGGCCATTACACATATCTGTCTGTGATTTGTGAGCTACTTAACTCCAAGCAATAAATGCAGGCCAGTATCCATGCCTAGACAAGATTTAGACTCTTTTGCCTGTTTTATATTGTCCATTCCTTTAGAAATAAATGACAAGTGTTTGAATGATTATGAAGCAGGACTTCAGGTCTCCCCCACAATGGAGACTTGGGCTCAGACCAGTATAACCATAGTTTGCAGGTTACAAGTTTCAAATTACAAGTAAATGATCTTTTGTTTCCCACTCTTCTTTTTTTTTTTTTTTTTTTAAATTTTTAAAGCTATTTAGCATGGCCAGTGAAACTTTGCTTTGTAAGCCATGAAATTAAAGCAAACAAACCTGGTATCTCATCACAGCTTGTATGGTCGATGAAAAATTTGCTAAGTCTGAAAATGTAAAGGATTGGATAAACAGAGGAGTTATGATTACAGAGACTGAATAAATTCAGAGATTTACCTGAAAAATGACAAAACATACAATGAAATATTTCTACTGGAATATGCTTTTTATAAATATTCCTGATTGGTGTTTTTTCCAATTAAATATATTATGGACCCTGCTGAGTATACTTTTCAAAGGATTGAACGTCAGAAGACCTTTTATTTCTCCTTGGTTCTTTGTAAAGAGCACCAAGAATTGTTAGGCATTTAAATGTATGAAAATACCAGCCTATCTTATTTATTTGATGAAAACAAATACATTTCTGGCCCCCTTTTCACAGAGTCCTACAATAACCAATAACTGACTGTTGTTAAGGACTCATTTCACAATAGAGATACAGTGTGAAACAGAGAGTAAATTAATTGTCTCAGGTCACAAAAAATGACTGAGATGTCAATGAAATCAATGCACAGCATTTTTAATGTAAATGGTATTCAGTCTTTTAATCTGATACTGTCCTGAGATCATGCAATACTTGGTGAAGAAAATGTTTGGCCTTATTTCCTGTACTAGATTTGCTGTTAATAAAAATGGTAACCATGTTATGCTAAAGACTCAGAGTCTATAGATAGAGATATTTTGTCTTCAGTAGAAACTAAAAATAAAACTTTCCACCAGTGCTAAAGCAATTTTAAAGATGTACTGATCCTATTGAGCAATGGAAGTGTTTATGTTCATCACTATCTGACCCATCAACAATATATTTAGGGAAAAGAAGTTTGCAATCCTCATAGCTGTTGACAGCAGCAGCAAGAAAACATTGCTAAAATGGACTTACCTTGATAATTTATAAGTTAGTACAGTCTGGGAGACCGTGTCAATCTCTCTGTTACCTCCAAGATGTAGATGCTAAAGGGCAGAAGTTTTGCTGCCACCTGATCAGGAACTGCCAATGTATTCCTCCTTCTTGCATGCAAGCTACATCAACTTCTGGAGTTCTCAGCAGCTAGGAATAACTGCTCAGTGTTGAAAATTCAACATAATCAATTTTCCTTTTCAGCAGGTGTCTTTTTTTCCCATTGAGCCTGCAAAGAGCTGGAGAAATAAGATTAAAGGTAGATATATTTCAAGGTGAAATAATCTCTACACTACCCCTTAACTATTTTTCCAGCTCCTGAAGATATTGAGGCATGCATTCTGTCTCTCAAGACCAATGTGATGATTCTCCAGCTAGCCAAGAGAATGCCACTTAGCACCGCAGCTTGACAGGGTCATCCTAGGAGATAATGCCACAATTTACTACTGCTTCACTCCTCTAGAACTGATCCTTTGAAAAAGGGGAAGGTGTTTGTAAAGTTGGAAGATCTTGTACTGCAGCTACATTCGTTCTGAAGTAATGAGAAAAGATTTGAGCTTTGCCGGCTCTCAAAGCTGTATCTTTCACAAGCATTAAGAGAAAACCATGAACTTGAAATCTAGTCATTCTCAGAAATGTTAGAAAGGCCTTGCCTCCTAGAGGGTCTTGTCAGCCACTTTTTGTGGAATTACAGTTACACTTTCCTAGTTTTTTGCTTTCTACTGTTGTAGAAAAGAACACACAAATGACAACATTAGACTTACACTGGGGAGAGGAAGGGAAATAACGACACATAGTTTTTCAACAAGAAAAAAATAAATAGATTTTGTGACAAAGAACGAATGGAGAAATTATTTCCTCACTGTATCTCTAAATGCTGCACCTAAAAGCACAGGGAATGTAATAGGTTGACTGCATCACTTTAAATTTTTCAGGATAAGTTACTGATAAAAGCATTGTCTTTCAAAAAACCCTGTGTAGCTAGTAGTAGATTTTGAAAATATGTAGGTAAATCTGAAAATCATCCTCAGCAATTGAACTGTTGTGAACATTTACTGAGCACTATTTTACCGTGTTGAAATGTGCTGTGTTATTTGATACTTATTTTTAGTTTCATCCATTATTTTTCACTTGTTTTAGCAATCACAGTGATTCATGTTTTCCCTCTCCTTTCAAAATGTGCATTTTTGAGACAGATTTTGTTTTGAATATGCTTAAATGTTTAAACCTATGGGAATATATCAGGGCTATCTTGTATACTCCACTTCCCTAGGAAAAAGGTGGAATATTTAACCTATTTCTACTTTTCAGTTACAACAGAGTTATTGCAGTTCCTGCATTTTGGTGATACCCTGTCAGGGACCAGAGCCTAAGCTCTTTTAGCTTTCATTTTTATGAAGCAAAGTTCTGGCCAATGAGTCTTGTAAGACAGTTCTTTTGCATTTGTGAGCTACTTGGGAAATTGCACAGCTTCTAAAATCAGACCTGGGGCAGAGCTGAGCAGCTCCAGAGGGAAGACAAAGAGGTGCACAACCTGAGAGAAAAGACTCCTGGAAGTAGGGTTGTTTTTTCTAAAGGAAAGAAAAAGAGAGGCACAGTGACAGTTTTCAAATATATAGATTGTTTTAAGATCTAAAAGAATGAATTATTTTTCATATCCACAGGGATACAAAGATATTATGGCCTGAAATTGCCTCAAGGGGGATCAGAACAGACAAGCATTTCTAGTGGAAGGAGAATTAAGCACTGAAATGGGTTTCTTGTGGAGGTTATGGGACTTTCCCCACATTTTCAGCCCGGGTTTCCCTATAGCTGTTAATGCAACAGAGCTGGAAGGTGGTCCTAGACAAACAAGAGCCTGAAGCAAATCAACTGATCAAGGACAAATACTTCTCCAATACTGAAGCCAGCAACACATGTGCCAAGCTGAACAGGTGGACTGAGCGAGCACATGGCCTCTGTACTGGCCATCTATGCTGCTTGCTACAGGCTTCAGTTTGAGTTCACCTGGCTGGTAAAGGCAATCAAAAACACAGATAAATACAAAGCTGAGAGAGCTTTCTTTCTTTCTTTTTTTTTTTTTTTTTTTTTGCTGTTCATCTAATTATCATTTCAGAAGTACATGAATGTGTATACAAAGTGCTAATTTAGCCGTGGCCTCAGCTTTGTATAATCAGGATACAGATAGCAGGTCAGCACATTTTATGTTCTTTAATGACCTGAGTAGATGAAGGAAAAGCTAATAAAGCAAAGATGATGAGGTGAGGTGTGTGTGTACATGTACGTATACACACTAACCAGTTTGCTTACCGTTTGCTCGTAGGGGTCAAAAAGTGTGTACTTAAGTGTTTCCACATTTTGAGAGACTTGTTGAAATGCATAGCCTAACAGGTCTCTCTCCTCAAATTGGTTTTTGCACAGTGCAAATCAAATTTATATTTCACAAAATTATTAATGGCTAATTGAGGGCTACTGAGAGATTACAATGTCCTAGATGATTGCAAATTTTTCCCAGTGTCACTGTCTATGTCTCTGCTCCAATGCTTTGAAATGAGTCAGTAGTCAGCTTTAATTTGTTCAGTTTAATTAAATTCCACCTGAATAAATGTGTTACTCAAATGCTGAAATTTCCTGGATGATGTATGCAGCTGAGATCTAATTTGATAATACACAGCCCTAGATTGTAAGCTACTCTCTTCCAGAAAGGTGTGCTCCACGTAATTACTTAAATAATAACTTAGATGAACTTGTAAGGATAATTATATAAAAAAGGCAAAGCTAAACTGTGCACAAAAAACTATTTTTGAATATGCCATCCTTATTAGAATAACAAAAATCATCAGTACATCAGAAGTACCTTTCACTTTCAAAACACAGTCAACTGTGGCAGCTTGTTTACTTAGCTTGATACTGTCCTGTCTACCTATTACATTAATTAAATAACCAGTACTGGCATCAGATAGAACAGTATTTTCTGCTAAGATATCTTGCCTTTGGTAGAATGACATTGATGAATTATGATTTTGTATATGATCCATGATGTGAGAAATTGAAATAAATGCCAAATCATTGTCCTTCCCTTTAACACATAGTGCAAAATGGACCAAAAATACTCTCTCTCTCCCAAATCTCCTGGCCCTAACTGACTGATGGAAGTGTATTGCCCAATATATCATACTTATTTAGGCAATGAGGAAGCAAGGATACACATCAGTCAAGGTAAACAGTGCTCACAGGGGCTGGGAGCAAAACTTGTCCTTTCCAGATGGTTCAGAAATTCCTCTTCTCTTGTACTGTATTTTGCAATATTGACTCTCCTTCAGGAGCTGCATAAAGTTCATTCCTGTGTATGATTTTACAGTACATTACTGTAACTTCTAAATCAGTGTAATTATATGAAACTTTCCATGCATGTAAATTCACATGGACTCCATTTCCTTTCTACATGATTCTAAGGTAATTTTCCTCTTACTTGTATTAATTTTTTTTTTCTTTTGAATCCTTGTTTTGCAAGTTCTGTTTAATCTAGAACAGTCTTCCAAAGAACCTTATTGCCTGAAAGTTAAAAAACAGAGTTGACCAAAACTAGTGGCAGATAACTGGCTAATGATTTAAGAGGTTATTGTACTCCCACTATATATGTTTATCTAAATTCCTGCAGGTCAAAAATTTCTGTACTGCTGCAGATATAAATTTTTAATATATATTCTCATTATGGTGCTATTTTGATGACAAATTTAATTAAAATTTGCCTATACTTTTACTGAAATTTAGAGGTAGTTACAAATATTTTCATATTTATAAAATTTAGAGAAATTAATAGTTATTGCTAAGAGAGAAGTACTAGCTAATCTTTTCACCTTCTGGCACAGAAGTCTAAGAAATGTAAAATGCTTGTATTTCTATAAAATTCCATATTTATTTGCATAAAGATAACACCTGCGAATTTAATTTTTCTCTAATTTTCTAGATTATTTTCATATGTGAGAGGCCTTGGAAATCATGATTAATATAGACACAGAACATTTCATTAAGGTTTTTATTTGAGTGTTGAAAATAAAGACAAAATTACTGAGTGCAAGATTTGGAACAATTTGCTCTAATCCCCAGATCATGTCTCCCAGGAAATTTTCCAGACTACAGGTTTACACACTTAGTTCCTCCTTGACATCTCTTCAGCTTTCTGAACCTTGCACACCCTTCAATGTAAATGCCCTTCTGCCTAAGATGGCACTCCTAGGTGCAATGGGAAGATAAAAAGAAAGAAGTGGCTCATCCTGGAGTGCTCCAGACTGATGGCAACTCAGAGGGAGGGAGTGCACTGGCAGTGTGCATGCAGAGAAAGGGAAATAAATCAAGAGGGACAGTGGATGGGATACTGGGCAGCCTTGCTACCTGGTTGGATAGGCAATAAAGCCCCATGGTTTTATAACCAAAATTTGCAGGTTGATATTCCAAGAGGAGTTTGGAAGTCAGTGAGTGCTCTCAACAGTTGTTTCACCAAGGAAACAGTAAAAGATGTAAAAATATTATTATACTTTGTGTTGAGAAAAATAGATTGATTTGGTTTCTAGTAACAGGACCAAATTCAATTCCTAGAGTAAAGTAATAAATATTGGGTTTAGACACCACTCAGAGATCAGTGAAAATTAAATTTTGCGGGTGCTCAGAGAGCTCCATTTTTCAGTATTTCCTCCCCAAAGGGCTGTGAGCTTTTGCATTGGATTAGGGTAGCCACTCAACCCGAGGCACATTTAGTTGATTCACTCAGGTGACTGTATTTCTTCTCCCTGAGCTACATCCTGTTCCCCACTTCATGACACGACTATTAGTTTTGTTCTTTATAGAACTATTAGCAAAAATGAGAAAGAATCTATTACTCTGTTTAACTTCCTCTTTCTACTTTGTTCTCCCAATTCATTGCAGTTTTCTTGAGTAATTTCATTCATTCTGTAAGGAATAGGGAGAGGTGGAATTCACTCAGTGCGTCCATCTGCTTTACTAAGAGGTGTGGGGTTAGATGTTGTTTTAGTTGTTATGTCCCTTAAACCTGCATCCATGCTGCACTTTTCCAGCATGAATTTCACACTGGTTTCCTTTCTGAGATTTACTGGGTATGCCTGGAGAGGTGGGTGCTCTATGTTTCTTGTTTCCACCAGGAGGGAAAAGGCTTGGAGTGACAGTTCTCTGGCTAAGGAGTATCAGGGGACACCAAATATGGACATGAGACAGCCTCTCTCAAAAGAAACCCAACAACAAACTAAATTAGTGAGGTAGCTGCACCCACTGAACTCACAAGCAGCTTATTTTAATTTTCCTGGATTTTTGGTTTGTGGCTTACTGTGGTGTTTATTAGGGGCATCTGGAAACTGAAGATTACCCTCCTTACTGCCAGTCAAAACCTGACAAGTGCCACATGTGTTTGTAATTAGGTGGCCAAGCCCAGCTGGATATATCTGGCAAAGATGGTAAACAGCTTAGGGCAGAAGAAGTGAAAAGGATAAAGTGCTAGTGCCTTGCTGGATGTCACTGGGTAGGGGTGGATGTGCCACAGGTGACAGAGGTGTGATGTGGGGAAGGAGGCAAGGGAGGATATGCAGAAGGACAGCCTTGCACAAGAGCAGAGAAAAGTCTTGGAAGTTCAGGAATATTGAAAGAGAATCATCACCCACTAATTTAAATAATGGTCAGTGTCTTGTCATTTAACCCCACTCTAAATATAGATGTCACTACTGCTTGGTATTGAAGAGAGAAATGTAACAATGTTCTAATGCTCTAATTAAGAGAGTATTTTTCTGGCAATTCTTAAAAAACTGCCTTACTTTTCTTTCTTTGTAATTAGCTAATAATTATGACATTTTTCTTGGTTTTAACTGTGTGTCTCTGAAGGCGTGTTAAAGACCCCCTGTGATTACAACAATGAGAATCATGTTGCTGAAATGACCGTAACAGAGACACTTATTAAAATTTTGCCCCTGCTGTTTGTAGTTTCTCAAGACTACACTTTGGCAAAATTTAAAATAGAATTACATGATGCCTGACAATTAGAAACTATGCTGTAGCCCAAGTGTTGGATAAGAATTAGAGAAGCAAGTATGGACTGTCAGAAGATCTGAAAACAGAAGTGCTGGTGGATTGCTTGACGGTGCATTTAACAGAACGTTGGTTTTGTGGCTGGTGTAAAGCAGATCTCTTGGCATACTCTGTACACAAAAGGATCACATGGTGAACTGTGCTATTTGAATGTTTGCAAGGCATTTGCAGTGTTTATCTGCTGTTGTTCTCAAGTCTCTGGTGGAAATATAATGCCACTTTCTTTAAAGCCTGTCCACCTGAGCAGCTTGAATACTCGACGTGTATCAGAAGAGAACAAAATTGCTATTTGGCTGCAACCGGCTTACGCTCTCTCTTGAATCAGCAGCTTGTGTTTGTCTTGTAACTTACACAGCAATTCTGTTTTCACCTCTAATGTTTATATCCCTTTCCCTTTCAGGCAACTGCAAAAGCCAGAAAATAGCCTTTGTGAAAATGCCGCTGAGATTTAGAGCCTCAAAGTGATCTCATTATCAGTTTCCATCCCCAGCTGGAAATCGGAGATTGTTCAGCACATCACACAGTGCAGTAGGGGCATGTAATGTGCAGCCCAAGGGCCAGATGAGACCTGCTGAGTCATATGATGTGGTCTCCAGCTGCCCTCTCCCTGCATCTGAGGGATGAAGACATGGCAGCAGAGCTGCTGGCTGGTGCTGCTAATGAACTTGAACCACCACACATTATTTTCCATCTGCATGCCAAATATGGTTGTATGCACTTATAATAAATGTCTGTCGTTTATATGCAAACTGGTCATGGCCTTTGGACTCCTGACAAGGAACACATATAACCCTCAGGACTGCAGAAGGAAATCCTCTTGCTAATGCTGAGATGAGTGTATGGAGCTAGGGCCTGCCTTGCAATGTGAGCCTGGGCTGCTCTTTGCTTAATAGCAGTGGAGGAGGACTAATAGAAACCCATTTAGTGCATCTTTCACCCTCAGCTCTCGGGTACATGAGCAAGAAGGGAGGGAAAGGATATTCTCACTGTATAAATTCTCACTGCTTGAACCCTTTGATTTCAGCAGGCATGTACATGTAAAATCCCCACTGCATCACCGAGGTCTTCATGATGGATCTGCAAATGGCATTACACTTGTCGAATTTTTATGCTGTGGAAAGAATTTTAATTATTTTAATTACTGTTTCTGAGTTACTGGGAAATATATTCAGAATCTTTCATTAGTGCATCCAGCTGTGCAAATGAAATATATAATCAATATAAAATGGTTTTGTCATACCCTGTTTGAACAACAATCTATGATAGTTTAAAATTCAGAGGGTTCTTCTGTGATAAAGTTCTATTAATGCTTTCATTAACAAGAAATTACATTACAATGTCTGTGGGGCTTACTTCAGTGAAAGAACAATTTCATTGTTGGTAATTTCATCTTGACGTTACTCCCCTCTATTCAGCTTCCCCCAAATGACATTTTTCTAAAAACCAGCACTAATGCAGTAGTTAACCTTTCTCAATATTATTTAAGAAGATAATGCAGAGATACGGTCACACAAATAATTAAACCTTGAAAGCCTCCATTTTACCCACTGCTGCAAAAGTACAGCACAGCTTCAGCCATATTCTTTATTTCACAGATAGTTCTTTTAAAATGGCAATGACCTTGAAATTATCAAAGAGGATTGGCTGGCTGACATACAGAATGTGAAGATTGCTTTTTGTATGGAAAGGAAGCACATAAAGATATTGTCAAACATTTGTACCGATTTCATTTACTTTCAGGGAGGGACAAAATTCTAAAGTCCTTTATTTCTTTTGTGATAAAACTAGTGAACAAGATATGAGGGAAGGGTTATATGACACTGCAAAACTGAAAGGTGCACAAATAGTTCACTCAAAATAGCCCTCAATTTTCATTTATTTAATTTATTTATTGTCACAAAAAATGTCACAAAAAATGCCACAAATGAAATGTCTTTTTTTCTTTTTGGGGGATAAAATCTGAGTGTGACCCCTGTCACACAAATTATGTCTTTGCCTGGGAAAACAAAATGTCTATGTTGTGCTCTGATCCATTGGAGAACTATGAATGACAGGTACTGGAAACGGAACTTCTACAGTGTAAAACATGGGGAATATGCTTCGATCTTGACTTGCAGCATCACTTCAAAAATGAGGTGAAAGTGCAGGGGTTTTGGTCTCCTGGCAGATTTTATTGCCATAAATCACTTCTTCATTGTCTCCCAAAAGTGCAATGTTCTTGAAAATAGACACCTATAAAATGATTAATTCATGTTATGTCTTATTCTAGTTTCCATTTATGAGGTTAGGGTGTTTTATTTGCTAGCTGTTGTTGACAATCATGGGGGATAAAAACCTTCAATTTCATTCACAGGAAAGCTGAAATTCTTATCCAGTCAATTGATTCTAGGAGCTCTGATCAACTATAGGGAGACACTTAACAATCAAATCTCTAGAACTGACATGGCTGATTCTGTTACAGGATTTTCAGTGAGAATGAAAATTGTTCTGGTGTATTATGACCAGTGAATGAGAACAGATTCTGTGTTGTCCTAAATTCCTTTTGATCTGCTCATGCTGTATGAGTGAACAAGTTAGGGATTTCTTTCCTCTAGATAGATCCTAGTGTCATAGAAGGGTGCTAATACTGGAATTGTTCAGATAGAAGTTTTCTAGTGCAGTTTTGAGTAGTAGAAAGCAGTGGTTCTTTATTGAAGTGTGCTGGGCACTCAGAGGACACATCCTCTAATCAAGCGCGCTGAGCGTCTGACAAAGAGCTTTTATCATACACAAAGGAGAGCTGAAGCAAGCATCCTAGAAATGTTCTCTAGGAACTTTCACATGGTTACAAGCTACAGAAGACCAGGTAATCAGGGAATAATACTGTTTCTGAAAGGCTATGTACCACCAACACACATTAAAATTCTGGTAGAAAATGATCATGCCACTGAAATTTTGTGGTCTAAGCACGCAGTTTGCAGTACACAGAGAGGTCAGGTGGCCAGCTTGCTGCCATCAGTACTCTGCACTGTTTTCACTTACATTCTTAAAAAGATGAAGTGCACTGCATAGTTCTAAGTTAATTTTTAAGAGGCAGAAAAAAATTGGTAAAACATGAAAGGCTCAAGTATCTGCATATCAACCAGACAATAGCACATTAAAAATTAGCAAAATATTTTATTAATATTTCAAGAAGTTCTTGCTCTACTGTTCTAAGAGACATTTATTTAACTTTTATTGATGTCAGAGCAATCTTGAGAAGTGCCAAATATAAGAGGACATGTTTTCATTGTGTTTAGCAATTGTGGATGTCATAGAATGAAGGCAAGTATTAGGAACTGGCATAATCTTAAAGCCACTCAAATTAAAAATAAAGAATGCATATTTTTTGTAGATGATCATGCCAGGAAAATAGCACTGGGAAAGTAATGTCTGTCTCTGAACAGAGAGGACTCTTTGAAAGCAAAAATGAAGAGATATAGCAAAACAATGAATACAATGCAGACATCAAAAGAGCCCAGCAAGAATGATTACATCAAATCAAAAAAAGTTTAAATATTTTAAGGTGCAAGATAGATCAAAGGCTTCTTAAAGATATCAAAAACATGAAGCCTATGAGGATCAGGATACTAAGAAACAAGTTAATGAAAATGTACATACTGCCATTTAAAGTGGAAAATTAAATACAGTGTTCTAGGGTCAGCCAAAATATAAGCCTTTCATCTTTCATTAGGTGAAATCAAAATATACATAACACCTGAAAATTTATGATATTATTGACTTTGCCATCATGATTATGCAGAATAAAAAGGCTAACTTATAATTACTTAAACTTCCTTTAATGTGAAAATAAAAGTAGTGGAGAAAAAGAAACCCAGAACAGGAGAAACAGTGTGAAAGCCTCTGACTTGGATTCAGGAGGGTGGAAGTAAGCATTTTACTGGAGCATTTATATTGATGCCATTGCTAGAGGTAACTCAAACAGAACTAGGCTAGAGGAATATTTTATGATGTAATCATATTGGTGAAAAAATCCACGTTATGAACCATCTGTTCTGTGAAGATATTTTGGTTCAGTGAGGTGATTTTACAGAGTTTTGTTTTATAAAGTTGTCATTTTCCCCTGCTGCTTCTTACCTAAGTACTGTTCATCCAGGAAATAAGAAAAATATACAAATATTTGCTTGAGAAGGTGCTTTTGAACACAATTTGTCCTTTATTTTTGTGCAAAAACCAGGAATTAGAAAGCAAAGGGATAGATTTTTAAGCTTATAAAGTAAGGTTAATGTGGCTTTTTTCTATTAGGTTATCTAGACTAAGCTTCCAAATCATTCTCTTGTCCAATCCCCAGGAACATATCGTTTGAGGGTCTTGAAGACATCTCTTGGTTCCTTTGAACCTGGGTCGTGACAGGATGCTGCTTCATATTTATCACTGGGACAATATGTGTGGGTTCCATATTTCTCTTTCCTTCTTGGCACTCTCTCTTTTGCTTCACTGTGCTTGTGGTTGCTCAGCATGTGACGAAACGGTGTCTTCTGAAAGGATAACTAAACAGTCAGGGTAATTCATCAAACAAATTGGGAGAGGGGGACACATGACATGGAGGAGGGAGTTAATTTGGTTTTTTCTGTTTTGAAGTTACGAAGAGTACACATGTGTTTTACAGACCAGAAAACTGTAACAGAGGGACCTGAGAGCCACTTGTAGAGGCTGTTGCAGTCTCTAATGCTCTGTTGGATAACACCCAGATTATAGCTCCACAATTCCAACAAAGAAACACGAGCAGCATGAAAGTATAGTGTGTATCCATTTGTCCATTATCTCTAATGAAATTAAGTAATGCATATGGGACCACACGTTTGAAGAATAAATACACATTAAAATTCTTAACAGTGTGAAGATTAAGACAATATGGTTTTCTTCTAAAGCTTTCATCCAGGGAAAAAGAGCTTCCTGCTTGCTTCAAGTAAGATTAGCTGGAAAAATCCTATCATATACCTAGAATAAAGTCTGAGTGGCAACAGGCAAATATTTTAATGTGGAAAGATTTTTACTGGTTTTAATTAAGCGATGGCATTTTTTGTTGAATGTCTTTAATTACCACCCAAAAGCACTGAACATTACATGAGCTATTTACTGAGTCATTGAGAAATACAGTTCAAGATTTTCTGATGAATACTTCATATAGAAAAAACAGGTCCTCACTGGAAACAACAGTGATTTTTAGAAATAGAAGTGTTTTGGGTCCTGATTTGAACCACAAGGAAGGCAACTGAAAGAATCCCAGTGGCTTCCATGTGAGCTGGCTCATGTCTTTAATGAGCGTTAGAGCTCACAGTAGCTAGAAAAATGTTTTATTATAACTAACAATGTCCCAAAAAATCAAAATCTGTCACCAAAGAGCAGCCCCAAGTATGCATTTGGGGGCTTTCATGATCTACATAAGGACTGGATTTATGGTGATGAGAGCCCAGAGCAGCAGGATTTAGGGCAGGAGTCCAGAGCTGAGGAGAGTTACTGCTCAGGCCGCTGAGAGCAGCCTCAGGGTGATGTTGCTGCTGGGACTCTGTGCACCATCCACAGTTTGCCAGGTGGACTCCTCCAAAAGAGTCATCAGAGTAACCAAGTGTGAGAACCTGTCTCTGCCATTCCTTCTCTATGAATATCCCTTCTGATAAAATACAGACTTGTTATCTGTAGGATGAGAAATTTTTTTCTGTAATCAACTGCTTCAACTTCTGTTGGCATGAGCCCAGGTGGTAGGCCCTCAAAACTGAAAATCTGCCAACTGGGAAGTTATAAGAGGAAAAAACAGCTGCTGTTTTTCATACTAAAATCCTGGCCATACTGTGGAGCCCAAACTGTGATCTTAAGTTTTCCTTTCCCAGCAGAAAAGCTTAAAGATGTGTGAGAGTACCAATTCTGCTTGATCACCACAGAGATCATACCTCCAAAAACATGCAGGGGTTATTTAAGACTCAAAGATACCTCTCCTGTGTGGTCTGGGTATGCAATTTTAGCCTCTAGACAGTGTTTACCAACTCTTGCATGAGAACAACCTTCAGTCAGAAAGGAGGAACTTTATCCACACTTCAGTGAAGTGTATCTTTCTTTATTTAGGTCTTGTTTACTGAGTTTTCATGAAAGAATGAAAAAAACACTTAAAACTTGATGTACACAGGATATGCCACATTTCAGAGGTGAGAAAGTTGTCCCTGCATCTACAGGGCTTGTTCATAAGGGTTCTCATCTGACCCTCCCTGCTGGAGCCAGTAACACGTCTGATAAACCTGATATATTCAGCCAAATTCTAGCTAGTAATTTCTGTGAAGTAAACCACCTTATTAAAAGCCTTAAAAATTACCTAGTTCTATTTAACATCCTTCATCATTTTCCAGCAATGACTCCTGCAGAACAGAAACAAGAAAAACAATTCTGAGTTATTTAAAAGCCTGCTATGTAAAAGCTTTCAATGTGTCTTGAACTCTTTGGCTCTACTTCGGTTCAGGATTTTCAGCTTTTTACAAGATCAGGTCCTAGGTATAAGACTAAGCACTGCATCTGTGCCTACTTCATGTAAAGTTAAAATAAAAAGAACCATCTAGAAATCCTGGCAGTGTTAGCACAGGGGAGCCCAAGATGGAAGCATTAACTTGGATTGCTTGTGCTGCTGGAGATACCAAGTTCCTATTTTAAGTGATAATATGCCATTTTTTCCTTCCATGGAGAAAATGTTATCACATTGCTGTGTGAGCAGCTTTTCCCCAACCAATTTCCAGAACAATGTCTAACATCGGCCTGTGGAAGTTTCCTCCCACTGAAATTCCGCGTGAAGTTTACTGCAGGAATATCTGATTGCTTGTCCACTGAAATGAAATGATAGCCTTCTATTCAGTTCATTATGCATTAATTTAAAATAGAATCCAGGAAAGATAGTGGAGTTTCAAACGTGTGAAAGAGCTGGGGAGTGGGAACCCAAGGGAGAGGATATTGTGGCAAGAATTTGGGAAATGAAGAGTGTGCCCATGTGACTTTTTAGAGTGAGACAAGTTTTTGTGCCTCATTTCTAAGTTGGCCAGGCATTGCATTCATTATGTCATTATGCTTCAGCTCATAAATCCTGCTGCAAAACAGATGAGAGCTAATTGGGCAGGATATCTTAGATCAGATAAACCAGGCCTGGGACCTAGGGAACTTAGTTTATCAGGACAATGGGCTAAGATAACAGGGAGTGAGGTTTTAAGAGGCTCTAGAAAATAAAGTGAACATGGAATTAAACACTGTTATACGGTCAGGAATTCTAAATGGAAGTATTTCTGACGTAAATCAGTATCTCAGTGTTTAAGTCTGCAATATAACCTTTGTCTTTTAGCACTGGAGGTACAAGTATGTATACATAGGTCCCTATCTTGGTTTGAGACAATTTAAGAAGAATATTGTAACTTTTAAAGTAAAAAGCAGATCTATAGAGTATCATGTAATTAAGGATGACAAGTATATGACAGATGGAAGCACTGTAACATCTGCCTTTATCATCCTTTCACTTTGTGGTGCTATGGAACTGCTTGGTTTTATTTCCTCTGCATGGCACAATTTATTTAATTTCCAGAAGTCCCCTGCCTACACATAGTGGTTCCTTTTTGATGAAGGAGACACACAGAATTTCACTGGAGAGTGACATATATAAGTCTTTACTGAGCAATTTATTTGTGCCCTTAAGTTTCAGGATGGTTATGATTAAAAGAATACACTTCTCCCTTATGTACAAAAACTGTCTTTATAGAAGCATACACATATATACATTTGTGGGGGGGGTAATCAAGAAGCAGTGTATGAATTAATTACTCAAAATATTTTAATTGGCTGCCCCAAGAAAGATGGTTAATCTTTGATTTGACTTAGTACAAATTATTTATAATAGGGACCAGATATATAGTATAAATCTATATTTAGGTTTGCAAACATTAGCTCTATTTTTAAAATTTTAAATATGGTCTAAGAGCCTTTGAGGAGGAGTTTAATATAAATAACCTTCTCATGTGTCTTTCAAATCTAAATATTGATAAGTAGTGCTCTCAGTCATTTCAACATGAATATTCCTAGCCTAAGAAAGGTAACAACAGAAATGCCATTCTACATCTAAAGAAAGAGACCAGCTTTGCCCAAGCCCACAAGGAGCTTTAAAAAAATGTTTTTCAAAACTATCAGTACTATATACATATGCTTTTATTACTGTATATTTGAATATTGATACACCATATTACATATAATTTTATTGTGGTCACAGACTTCCACTGTAACTAAGTTATGAAAACGTTCTAGGACTTCAGTCTGTGATACAGCTTATGCAGTGCAACATACTCAGGAGTAGTATTCACATTAAATATTGATAGTTCTGCTATTCACCAGTCAAATATTCATAGGATGATGTCTCAATCTGTGCAGCAGGTGCTGACTCATGGCAGAAAAGTGGTGGTCAGTACAAAGTTAAAAGTAATGTCGATTTTTAACTTTAACCGCTTGTCCATTTAGCACCCAACTGTTTGGGAGCTGAAGCTCTGCCACAATCTCTTACTTTCTTATCAGAAGGATACCTTGGGGTTGATATGGTCAAAAAAGACAGAAGAGTTTTATGTAACTTACATCTATTAGAAATGTATCTCGATTTCTAATTTTTTCTCTCTTCTTGGGGGCATGTTTGCCATGAGCTCTAAAGTCTGTTGTTTCCGCTTCAACATACTCATTACATGTTCTTGTTTGAGCCTTCTGTGCTGAGTCTGGGAGCATGACTGCTTGGGAGATTTATATATTCTGGAGTCTCCTTTCAGCTGCCATCATGTTAGTGGCTACAAGAAAAAGCCTGCTGGGCTGCTGGGTGTAGTGACATTTTAGGTTATTTAGCAATAGTCACCACGCTCTTCCTGTTTCTTTTTCAGGAACTGCAAAAACCTAATTAATACAAAGGGTGCTCTTATAGTCGTCCCACCCCAGAAAGAAGCCTGGGGGTTTGCCCCAAATTCTCATTTGCTCTGTGGATCTATATCCAAAACAGCAGCTTTGGATCCAAGATCAGGAACTGTATTAGAGAATTAATGCTGGCAAGGAAAGTGCTGCCGGGTGATTGCAATAACATCTATGGAAAAGACATTACGATTTCCACATAGTGTTCCCCCTGACTTAGCATGGTGGCACCTCTGTGAGACAAAGAAACTGTACAGTTTTCTTTCCCAGGGTCATTCAGAGAGTGAGTACTAAAAATGGAACAAAACTCTTCTGAGGCTAGAAGTCAATACACTACCTATTGCTCAAATGGTGCTGGGAGGATATTGCCTGGTCCTGGGGCACCCAGTAGTAGTTAGGGAGACAGAAAGCTTAGGCTCTTGTTTTTACAACAGGGATAAAATGGCCTCCAAGGTGTTGTTAGAAAGATCCTCCTGAAAAGTTCAAATTTCATAAGATTTATATGTGTGTTGGCTTATTCAGAACTTTAATTAAAAATTGTAGAAGGTTCTTTAGTTCATTAATTGAAGATGTTTGCCTGTAAATGAGAGATTAATTTATGCCTGTTTTTAATTGTTGGATGCCACCACAATTGGTGCAGCATAACAATACATACAGTACACAAAATATGAATTAAAACAAGTGAATAATTATAACCACATCAGCCTAAAGGCAGGAGGCATTTTAATATTGGAGTCTGGTAATGGTGCATGAATTTAGAAGGATTAATTTTTCTGAGATGGTTCAGAAGTATTTAGCCTTTATTCTGCCCTTATTTAAAATGCCTCATATAATACATCTCAGTATTTTACATAATTTAAACTTTCATAAGACATTTTGTTCTCACTCTATAAGGTTCTTCAACATACTGAAACACTGCTAAGATCTTAAGTCTACAAATCATAATCTTTCCAAACAGATCCTTTGTTCTCAGGGTTTGCATTGGTACTCAGTAGTACCAGTGCCTGTTATAGATCAGCTTCCTCATTTAGGGTGATGCTTTTGTTATGGAAATAGAAATACACTTTATAGGTGTGTCTATATAGATATAGGCATTCTGTACTGGTCAGGACATCACAGTTACCAGACTGGTGAGCATTAAAGTGTCACAGAAAAATGCTTATATTCCCTACACCAGAGTAGTTTTTAGTTAATTTGGGAGGCAAATATGCAGCAGAAAGCACAGTTTGCTCCACCGACTGACAAATCAGAGATAAAATCCTGTGGTTTTATGTTCTCAGGAAACAGATAACATGTATGAATTCTGTGCACGTTTTAAGACACATACGACAGAGGGAAACTGGTTCAGCAGTGAGGCTGCTGACCATTGGCAAAGTATTTCACAATATGTGTGCTTTTGAATCTTGTTCCAGTGACTGTTCAACTGGAATTAATTATATAGCTAAAAAGAAGAATATCTAAGATATATGCGGGAAGCTTTGTAGCAGTGAGGCCCTTACTGGCCTGAGTGCATCACAGCAGATTGTATGGCTGTTACAGTAATGTGCTTGAGGTTATCTGGAGGTTTTAAGAAATTTAGGAATAGAAGGAGATGTGGTGAAATGAGGAAGATTCCTTACGGGGGAAAAAAAAAAAAGAGAATCCTCACCAAGTGTAAAAATTTCACAAGAGAGCAGAGGTTGTATTACTGTAATAATTCCATTATTAAGTTTTTGATAGACACTTTACATATGAATATTAACAGGAGATAGCCTGGATGCAAGCTATTCACAGAGCATGGAAACATTATCTCAGGTTCCTGAATGCATTTGTCAGCATATCCTTTGATCCTGATTTGTAACATGTCTTCTGTTTCAGTTCTGGGTTTCTGGGTCTTTCCTCTACAGAGTCTTCAGGCTCTAACAGATTATTTCAAAATACATGGTAGCTTTGTGATGTGAACAAATATCTACTGAGATCAGATTCTTAAAATTGTATATGAATAGTAAATTAGGTAGAAGGAACTCTTGTATGCCTGCACATCCCTCAGCATGTGAGTTTTCTCTGCATTAGAAAGGAAATCACAATCAAAGAGCCTCACATGGATTTTAGATTTTGACCTTGGGCAAGTTACTGAGGCCCTCTGTGGTTTGGTTTGAAGCTCAGATTCTTACATGTGCAAAATGCTAATATTCTGTGCATCAAGGTGTACATAATTTTTTCCTGTGTAGAAACATATGAATCCTAGAGATGACTATTTTTTTTTAAACGTTTTTTCTTTCTCTTGGGCAGTGCTACACACACATACTGCATGTACATTTCCAATCCCTATCTGGACATTTTATCTGCTACTTTGGTAGCAGAATTTGCTCAGTTTGCAGAACAGAGGTCCTGAGTTTTGCCTCTCTGTTTTAGCAGAACTCTTACTGGGTTTTACTCTTGGCTGCAACAGCTTTTGTAACCCCAGAGTTCACAGTCTGCCTCTCCTTTGGCTGTGAATGCTTCTCTTCCTCCTATGGGATGAACAATACACCTTTTTTTTCCCCTGGAAAATAATAGTATGACCTGAGAGACTCTTTTTTTATAGCAACTATCTCACTCTTAAAACTATAGCTGAGGATTTTGTGAACAGTTTTGCACCTCTTGTGATATTATGAGGAGATTCAACCACTGAACTACTGCCCATTTGATGGTCCCCCAGAGTCCCCCACTTCAGGCCCCTGTAGGATTTGTTGACTTTAGAAAGTGCTCTTGTTTATGTTTCTTTTGGTCTTCTCTTCCCCCTGCTTACCCTGCCAAGTGTTTTTAATAGCAATTTTTTATTCTTTTTTTTCAAAAATATGATTTTAGGAATAGAAAAATTCTTTCTCTGATGAAAGGATAAAGGCAGAGCTGTCTGCAGGCTCTGCTTAGCTAGCACCACCAGTCTCAGAGCCAGGCCAGCCTTCTGCCAGGCAATGACTCCAAGATTTGAAGAAGCCAGGCTCAAAGAGAAGTACCCAGAAGGAAAATAGAAATCTGCTTCTCTTGACATCTCTGTCAGCAGGCAGCAGAAGCACATGACTGTTTCTTACCAGGATGTAGAAGAAAAGGTAAGAAATTTGGGTGTGACAAAAACACGAGATCACAAAGCTGCTAAGCAGCTCCTGAGGACAGCCACGTGGCTGATGAAAGACCTTATGCTTTTCAGATTTTGCTGCAGAACATTCACAAGAATAAGAATGTTTTATCCCTTCCCCAAGAAATTATGCTGGTTGCTTAAAGAGCCTACTGGCTATGAACTCCAAGTCTTGCAGGGGGGAGTGGTTGTCTTTGAATATCATGTTTTCTGCATTAAAAGAGGAAAGGTAAGTGCTGTTTATTGGGTTTCTTTCCCTGAAGTTCTTATCTTTTCCTAAAAATTAAAGCAAACTGGGAAGAGAGGGTTATTGATATTTATAAAGTTATGTATAGGGTTAATCAAGAACCCCTGTTGAAAACGATGCATCCTTTTCCTTCCTTGCCTGGACAGGCTTCCTGGAATTTCTGGGTTAGCATCTTGACATTTTCCCCTGGCTTTTCAGCTTTCCAAATATTATTCTGTGGTCTGAGTACAGTTTTAAACATTTGTAACAGACTTGTCTCAAAGGAAAAAATCCTGGGTCTTTCTGGAGAACCTATCCCAGCTAAGAAGATGAGTTGTGTCAGATCAGGAGTTCAGACTACAGCTGTCCAGAGGAGCTGATTAGTGACATCACGCCTTCTCTGAGAAGCTTGTTTTATAGAGTCATGGCTTTCCTTATTAGCTCATTTTAATTCCTCTGCCTCTCAACACTGCTTAACTTTATGTTGACTTTTCAGTTAGTTCATTTAGCTTGTTTCTGAATCCAGTGACGGATCCTAATTTGAGCAAAAGTGCTTTCTTTTTTTTTTTTTTATTTGCTCAACACCTCTGGAACACAATTTTTATTGATGAAAAAAAGGAAGATGAAGAATAAATTATAAGATGTGCTCTCTTTTAGTGTCTTAAAAAAGGTGGGTGATGAATGGGTATATTTGCTTATATTCAGAGATACACTTTATTTCTTTTCATTCTTTCAGTAGATGATGCACACTGATACGATCTAAAAAGCAGAAAAATACATATTATTCTGTGAAATAATACTGTTTGGATCTAGAAAAAGTTGGCTTAGTTGTTTCTGGTTTCCTGAGGTAAACATAGGACTTTCTGATGCTTTTGGTATTGAATGATTTATTTTAATTATTCTACCTTAGCTTGGATTGTCAGCTTAAATTCACCTGCTGAGTACTATCAACTGGTGTTGGCATCTGTGTTCATGCTTGAAGATGTCCATATTCATTACTGGATTTCTTTAGCTTAACAAAGCTTGGAATTAAATGCAGCTCACAGAGCGAGCATTTATCATTCTGTGATGCACTGAGAGCTAGTGCTGCTAAAAGAAAGGATTGTTTCAGGCATTAAGAGTCCAGTCTGATTGTGAAACTCTGACCATTTCTGGTGGAACCACTGCAAGAACACCATGATTACCATCTGTGTCCTTGTCAGAGGCTTCACAGCTGAATGTTTAGCATTTCAAAAATCCTACAGATGTTGATATTGCATTATTCATCTGGTTAGAAACTGCCACAGCTGTGTGCTTTCCTGCATATTCTTTCAAACAATGTGGCAGCAGACCCTAGTTTGAGCAGGGCAGAGTACAGACTACAATTTTGATGGGCATGACTCTGGTACCCATGATTTGTCCCTGGCTGGCAAACTTACAATCTCTGAAGAAGCAAAATGTGTTGTCATTGCACCCCAGCAATTTCGGTATTCCAATGACATTGTAATGGATTAAAAGTGAACATGCCTTGTGTACATCTGAATGTTCCCATGGCACTGAAATTATTTTAGAGAACCCTTTCAAATCAATACATCAGCCTGTCAATTGATAGATTGATGGAGTGAAAGAAGTGAAGTATCAACTCCAAGAAGAAGAGTGGAGGAAAAGGAAGGAGGAAAATAATAGGACAAAAAAAGAAGCACAATGGAAGAAGTGGAAGAAATGGAAGAGGATGTGAAATGCGCTGTGTATTGAAAAACTGAAAAGAAGGAAGCAAAATGGAGCATTAAAGAAAAAATTAAGAAATATTAAATTAAACTATAAGGAGGGAAAGAAAACTCAAGAGGGTTCATGCAAAATATTTGGTGAGATATGGGACATCTGAGTTAACTACGCAGGTATCAGATTCAAAAAACAGTTTCTAGACATTTCTAGTGAGTAACTGGTTAAAAATACTCTGCTTTGCCTGTGACAGCAAAGCAGGAAGAAAAGGGGATTTGAATCCAAATTGCCAAATATCCATTGAATAAGGTTCTTCCCCAGGAACCAGTACAAAGCTCTGTTTGTTTATTTCTACTCATAGAATCTGATATTGGAAGTTATTCAATTGCTTGAAAGCAATTTGTTTCCATAACTTGTGACTGCAAAGCCAAATCCCAAGAAGCTCTGCAAACTTTACTGAAAATACTTTAAATCCATTACAATGATAACAAAAGTGAAAGGTGACCTTAACTCAATGATGTGTCCCAGAAAGAGAGTTGGTGTTTTGTGAATTTTTAAAGAGTCTGCTTATGGTGTTTTTGGTTTGGGTTTTTTTTTCACTAGTCAAATCTCAATTATTGAAAATAACAAATTTACACATGAACAGTGGATGATTCCCTTGCATAATGTATTCAAAGAAAGAGATAAGGAGAAAAACCTATCATTCCATCTTTTTGAGTTTAATTGAGTGACAGCAATTGAAATCCATGTTCAAAATGCAGTGAAAGACTAAAAATAATCACCTCTCCCACTGTCCATCTAAACCAACTGTCTCAATTTAGAAAACATTAACCTCTTATGACATGGCAGAGTGGTAGGTAGTGCCATTACCTTATACCTCCTTTGTTCTTGTAATTTTCCTTTTCTTAGGGAAAGACTGTTTTTTTGGCACGTTCTAGGCTCTGAAAGGTTGCTTTTTCCAGGGTCAGAAGAAATGAATTTGTCACTGGGCAAGACATATTTTTATGTTCAGTTCCCACACAGCAGCTGAAGCGCACAGGCGGTTTGAGCGGCAAGGCTGAGATTGTGTGGGGGTTTAAATTTCCCTCTGGGTGAATGACACCGGCTTTCTCATTCCTTATCTGAAGAAATGAAAACCCCTGGGCACTTAATGCCACGGAATCCTTGCTCCAGTATTCTGCAGGGAAAGCTCAGTGTCATCATCCTACACTTGTTTGCAAATTCTGCTGTCTGATTGCACTGGACAACTTAAAAAGCACTTTGTGATCACACTGTTCCACATCTCTTTACTTTTCCAATGGGACTAGTTTAATAAAGCTCCCACCTGTCGGATGAAATCTATTCCACTTATCCGTGTCCTGCTTATCTAGAGAAAAAGCTAACATCTTTTGGGGCAAGTGTAATGAAACACCTGTTCAAGTGCCCAGTAACAGCCAAGCCAGGCAGAGTTCAGTTTGCATGAAGAACTGGAGGAAGCACAGTCAGTCAATAGTGAAATAGAACAATTTTGTAAAATCAGCAGTGTTTTCACCTTGAAGTCCTTGTCCTATTAGAATTACTCAGATGGAAGGGTGACAGAAATTATTTGTAGCCTTCTGTATTATTGCAGAGGCAGACAAAATTGTTAAATTTTATTTAGAGGACTGGATTGGTTGGAGTAAGGAAAAACATGAAAGAGTAACCAAAGTACTCATCTAGTTTTGATGAAAGAACACGCCTAAATTAAAAATGGCTGTTTAAACAGGTAGGAGGAACCACACCTTGCACAGCAGAGTTTTCTAAATAAAAAGCAAATAAAGTATTTTAAATAAATATTTATACCTAAAGGTTGTTTTTTATAAAGTTCTTGTTGTCTTTGTTCTTGAAAAGGAAACTGTTGTTTTTCCATATTTTATAAGTAATTTAACTATGAAGCATTATGACATAAAGTGTAAATATTGTGCCTTTGTTCAGAAGATATGCTCATTGATCACTACTGATATTATTAATCTATGGAATTTTAAATCTGCTTTCCAATAATTTATTTGTAAACCAATGTGAAAATGAAAATATGAAATTAGATAATGATGCGTAACACCTTTCCCTGCTGTCCTTCTAAAACCAATTTTTTCTTCCTTCCTCTGTTTTTAAAAAAATATTTCTACCCTGATTTTTAATGTTTCCCCTCAATCCTTAACCATCCATGATTCTTTGATGAAGTCTAATTTTGCCAGCATTTTGAGCAGTAATTTTTGTTGAGTTTTATTAACCAGAAGTGTACTTTGATCTTTTCTTTACATGTCCATACTTCTCAACATCAAACAGCAAAACTCCTGGAAGCGCTAGCAGTTAAAAGAAGAAGAAGAAAAAAAGTTTTAAACAACCATTAAAATTCATGGGGCAAGTTCAATTTTTACTCGTGACATTATGAGAAATCAGAAGTTTCAGAGCCTAAAGACAGCTGAGGTAGGGTAGACGGTGTTATCAATGATACCTACTGTGCTTATTAGGAGACAGGGAAAAGAATCAGATGCTACACAAACAAGAATCCCCCTGAAAAAATGGTGAAACAAGACTGAAGAGGGGGCTGTAGGAAATCACTGAGTATATCCACCCATTCTGATCCTTACCCCACCAAAGTTTGTTTTTCACTGAGAGTATTAAAAAAGATACAACCCTATTAAGTGATCTGTGTAGGGATCCAGCCACATATATGTAATCTCAAGTTGTGTTCAGGTTGTCCCATTTCAGTCCATTTTATCTATTTTCAAACTATTACATTTTCAAAACCCCCATTGCTTCTCCATGAATTACACTAACTAGAAAGTTGAGGACAGCAACTGTGAGGGGAAAAAAGCATTTTTAACTTTCTGGGAGCATTATTAATTTAAAATATAATATGATAAAATGGCCATTTTCTAGTTTTTCCTTATAAAACTAAAATCCTTTCTATTCTTTTAGAAATATTGTAGTAAAAAACCGTCATACTTTCAGACCACAAAATTTCCTGATGCTCTTATTTTGAGAAGTTATTTTAAAAAGGCAAGACTTGGGAGGCTGGGTCAGGTTCACAGCTGGTTTAAAAGGAGCAAAACTATGCCAGAGAGAAAGCAGCTCTTAGATACAATAAGGTACATGCCTTTGCTGTTATTTGTATTGCAGTAGCCCCTAGGAGCTGTGTTTACTACCAGGCCCCACTGTGTTAGAGCAACATAGACAAAGAACAGAAAACTCTTCCAATGTATGGAGAAGTGGCACCATCTCTTGCACATTGATGGCACCGGCACTGTGCTAGATTTTCTGCAAAAGGCTGCTTCCTTCTCTAAAATAATTCATCTCTGTCATATCTCTGCCTCGCTTAGGAGTGCTCTGTGCAGAAGTTCTCACGTGCTGCATGACTAGGAGAACGTCTCAAAAGCAGTTTAGAGGGAAGAAAAAGAGGTCTTCATTTCCCCCCTGCCCCTTGTTTAGAAAGAGGTCAGGTTTACACTTAATAAATTCTGCCCTGTTTTGAGATTTTATATGTAGAAGTGGGCTAACCCCTTTATTGAGGCCATGTAACATTTGTCCATATATAACATTCTTAGGAATAGCTATGAATTCTTCAGCTAACTCATGCAAGTTTGTCCCTTCTTCTTGCAGTGTTCCCTAAGCCTAAGGACAAATGTCCATACATTAAGAAAAGTGAGGAGGTCATAGAATCATGGGATGGTTTGTGTTGAAAGGGACCTTTAAAAGTAATCTAATCCAAACCCCCTGCCATGGACAGGAACATCTCCCATTAGACCTGGGTGTTCAAAGCTCCGTCCAGCCTGGCCTTGGGTGTTTCCAGGGAGAGGATACCCACCACCTCTTTGGGCAATCTGTTCCAGGGCTTCACCACCCTCATCATAAAAAATGTCTTTCTTATACCTAAGCTGAAATGATTATGTTGAAAAGAAATTTTAGTTTTGTATATAGCTTTTGGGGGTTCTACCTGCCTTAATACCATTTTTCATTCTCTCTCTATTGTTGAAACTGGGGAAACATTTCCTTTCAGTTTTCATTTTCCAGAGAAGATATGCTATTGTGCTTTATACAGATGACCAAAACATTCCAGATGTTGGGTTTTTTCCCACTATGTTAAAAAGTCTACAAGTACTAAGTGAAATTTCTTGAGCTCTGTAATATTTCATTTGTAAAAATTGAATTATGCAACTGATTTGCTTCTCAGGATTAAAAGTAAAGAAAAATTAAAAAGAAATGCATTATTATATAAAGGAAAATTGCCATAGATGAGAAAAACTATATAGCTGGTAACACTGGTCCCCATGTCAGACAACACTTGGTTGTTCCTGCAGTCAGGTAATATGCAATGCTTCAGAGTCTTTGTGGCTCTACATCCCTTCAGGTTTTTTCATGCATTATGGATTCTTCTCTTGTAGAAAACATCCCCACTTTGATGTGTCAGAGGTTATTTTTTTCACAATTGTTTTTAAAATTGTCGTATCTTGTTAGCTGAAATATTGACATTAAACCTTTTTTTCTTAACTACATGCAAATTGCAGCAGAGAGAAGAACCTTGTGTTAATGGACCAGACCTATCACCTCCTAAGTCATGAGAAGTAAATGAAAATGTAGCTAATGACTTCGTTATCTCGTGTGTGAGCAGGTCAATATGAAAAATAGCAAGGATAGTAAAATAGGTGACAAGGTAGGGAGAGGAATATTTATATAGCTTTTTCTCAAACTAAGACATTTTCTTAATTTTAGACTCTGACAAAGAACCTGTGTGGAAGTTTGCCTTCACTGGCTCACAAAAGTCATTATTTTCTATTTGCAATATTTGGGTACTCTCTTGAAGCAGGGCATAAAGACCTTGTCTTCACTAAATTTCCCCAAGATTTTTGTTTTAAAATAAAAATATTAAAATTCCATCAATGAAATATTCAACCCAGAATCTCCTTGCTGTAGTTTCAGTGTGTAATAAATGTATGTGGCTTTAATAAAGATAGTAAAGCTTTTGTAGTTCCATAAAAGTTCAACTATAAATTAACGTTAAATGGAATGATAAAGTTTGAGCAGGTTATATCCTTTGAACTTAATGGCCCAGATCCTTGGCTGCTGGTAAGAAACACACAAAGTAACTCAGGTGAAGGGCATTCAAGGGTGTATTTTCAGCATTTCTTACCAAACTCCTTCTCCATATAGGACAGGGAGCCTAGAAAACTACTCAAAAATGTGGTCACTGTTAATTACAATTAGTCATTAGCTGAAAGGTGAATGGTAGACCTCATGGCTTTTTGCTGCCTGTATTTTAAAATGATTATACATCTTTGTGGGAGTAACTCCAAAAATTACTGCTAGGAGATACCCATGGTCTCAAGAAATCATGTTTGCACGTGAAGCTATTTAACACTCATGCTATTGTGGCTATTTCTTGCTATCGAGTGATTTTTTCTTTTTTCATCTCTTTTATGCTGCTTCTAAAATTTCCTTGCATGAGTTTTCACAGGTAGTCAGCTTCAGATTGTCTTTATGGCAGCACAGAGCTATGAATGATTGGGTCAGATCTTTTTAGAGGAGAAGCACATAATGAGATACTGATCATTACCAGAATCACGTAAAAGGAAATCAATGTTTAGCTTCACCACTTATTTTCATTTATTTCCTCACATATCTTATGTTTAATGTGCCAGTGGTAGGCTTTGTTATTAGCTTCAAAAAACCAGTTAATTAGAATGCTACTGCTGTGTTATACCACATCACAAAATATATCCCCTAACCCCCACTTTTTCTGACTTTTCCATCTCCTGAGTGATTGTGTGGTTGATCTGTTCAAAAGGAAGCTGGAACCAGCAAAATGCATGCACGTGACATTTCACAGGTGAATCCCCTAAAGTCAGAACTATTTCCATTCCTCACATGTTGTACTCTTAGTGCACTTTGCTGTAAGCATGCAGTTATTAGCATTTGTAAAATGCACTTATCTAGACCAAAAAAATCCCATCTTCCAATGTTGGCAAATATATTTAGTTGCTAATGACAACTTCATTCTCACCTTTTGGTTTCAAAATCTGGGAGAATAAATGGCTCTGTTAAACCCTCAAACTGGACTATTCCTTTTAACATTTTGCTCACAGAGCTCAGTTGTGGACAGGAAGTAGATGGGGTCAGAGGGCTGGAAATCTATGTAGTGTTTTTCTTGCAAAAAACACATGTTTTATGAAGGAACTTTTCCACCTGGAAATATCCATGTGCCTTTGTCTTCCACCTGATGTATAGGTTCATTGCAGCAGTATTACCAAATACTCAGTGCTTACAATGCTGGGAACAGGTGTTCTCCCTGAAAATTTTACCAAGGCTTCTCTGAGGGCTTCATCAAAAATTAGCCATTTTATTTCCCTAGCCTTGATGTCAGATTAGACTGCACAAGAACTGCAGCACTTGGGAGAGTCCAGTAAGGCTTCCACTGAAGCTGAAACTGTCTTTCCTATGAATATTACTAACACGGGCTCTTGCTCCACTTGCTTTGAGGTCTGTGCTCAGGCCCCTCCTAGCCCTGCCTCTGTGTGACTGCGGCCTACGTTGGGAAGGGAGAGCAGCAACTGTTTATCAGGTTTTTAGTACATCAGTCTTTATGTGAGGTCCACATTTCAGCACATAAATCCTCGGGCAGTGAAGCCTTAGTGTCCTGAGACAGGCGTAAAGGCTTCAGGAAGTAACTCTTTGTGCACTCAGGCAGTGAAACATGACCCGTGCCTCAAGACTTATGGGCTGAAGTGAAACCTTTGGGGAGATGTTAGACCTCCAACAACTAATTATTTCCATTAATCAAATTATGGCCAATCAAGATATGATTGCTTGAAACATGCCAATTTTAGAGCAGTACATGAAAATTTGATGTGGAGTCCCCAAAGGAGAGATAGTGCCATCTGTGTAGGTTGAAACACCTAGCTGAATCCCAGAGTCAGAGGCAAGTTTTGAGGACATAGATTTCACACTCTCCCCTCTCAGTCACAATCAAACATCCATTTCAGCGTCATATCTGCTGACTATTTATTTTGTTTTTCATCTGCATAGCTGATGGAATTAGGGCTGTGTCACATAAATAGGACAAACAACAAACTTTAGCCTGCTGGAACTTTGCTGCACCTTTTTCATAGATAAATAAAAAGAGAGGTTTTGATAAGGCTGAAATAACCAAAATAAAAGCAGTGGTTTATTTAGTAGCACAACATGTAATGCTACAGACATCATTGAATATTTTACATGGAGAGTGAATCTGGTGGTTATGTGAACTTTAATATCTTGCATAGACTGTAGAAAACTGCTAAATGTTTTTCAAGTTGGATATAAAATTGTTTTATGCAGATTATAACAATCATTTGAATATTCTTGCAGGCAAAAGTTATATGTACTGTCAGCTCCCAAATATTTGCATTTTAATTTTTATTTTAATTGATGGAAGGATGAGGGATTAGAGAATTGTTTCTGTTCAATGACATTGTCTTCCAAAGCTAATATCTGGATATTAAATGCCTTATCACTCATTTTGGTATTTTTGGTATCCCAAACAGCTACTGAAGCTTTCTAGAACCACTATGTGCATCACAGAGATATTTAGCATCATGAAGTTAATGGCTCTGTAAATGAATGATGATATAATTTGCAACTTTCCTAATTCAGTTTTAAAGTAGTTTCAGAATTTCTTTAAAGACTAGTTCACTCAGCTCAATAAAACTTTTCCATTGATATCTGTGGATATAGCATCCAGCCATTAAATGTACATCTACTAGAGGTAATTCAAATACCTATAGTATCCCATTATTATTAGCTATTGATGAGCCTAAAATATATGTTTCTCTTGCTTTCTCTCCCACTCATCTCAATCCATGTGTGTTTTTAAGCCAAAGAATCTAATATACAAGGAAAAAACAAATATATGATAGATAGGGGGGGGCTTATATATATTATTGCATTGTGTATTCTGCCTTTACCTTAAAAAAATAGGAATTTTGCTCTTGCCCTAATTCAAATTTTCTATAGCTCATGAAAATAGACAGTTATAAATACTGTGTCCTTTGAATCATTAGTAAGTTTGGGTTTAGTACTTGTCAATCTTGTTAAAACACTAATGTCAAATTGTCTTTTTTTTTTTGTGCTATGCTTGTTTTCCATAAATTGACAGAAAACAATTTATTCAGTCTTTCTTCCAGTAATTGATTATGCAGATATTATTTATCATGCTCTGCAAGCACATCTTTGCATAAATTGGATGTGCTTTATCATTCTGTGTTACATTGTATTTACAAATGCCCTATTTTCTGCTCATCATTGATGGCTTTATTCCATGGTAAACTCATCTTCATTAGAAGAGCTTAAGCACTACTGTTCATTTATCAGCAAGGGAATTTGCTGAAAATCCCCACCATGTTTTCTGTCTTTAGCAAATTCTTTTCCCAACAAATATGCTTTCAAATCCTACAGCTGTTTTTCTCCATATGAAAATACAATAAATAGGAAGGATGGTTTTCTTCTTAGCACCACACCCTCTAGGTATTTCTGTTAGCTGCTATTAAAGTTTGCAGGTGATTTCAGTTTTGCTGTTCAACTAAAAGAGACACAGTAAGGAGGTACAGCATCACTGGTATTTTCTAGAGTGTTAATGTCTGTGTTGAGGTCATCCCAGTCAGGAATAATAAGTTTCCAGACCAGCAATTTACTTGGTTAAAGGAAGGGTTGTCTGGGTATCTACTCTGTTTATTGTCTTTTTCCTGGTCATGAATATTGCCCACGCATGATGTTTCAGAATTCGACCGAGTCCTGGGAATACACTCACAAACATGATTCATTTTCAGGTACAGAAAACCCTTTCCTCTTTATAGTTTTTTTCTTCATAGCTAAGAAAGTATTTTGTCATTGCTCTAGTGAGATGTAATTACAGTAATTCATCTGCAGTCAAAAAATTTCAGGCTTGAAAATCTCCCCTGTGATTGCACAGGCATAAATGTTATGTTAAAACATAAAAGCTAACATTAGTGTAAATAAAGGCTCAACATCCTGTGGAGTACGAGGCATTGCCTACTTCCACATGAATTAGCAGGCTGTGAAAGTGCTCATAAACTCACAGACTCAAGCCCCAGAATACATATGTCAAATTACAGCCCTCTCCTGCTCCTTTCTGCATGGCAATGGAGGAGCCAGCTGCAATCCTTTCTGCTCAAGAAAGAGTTTGCAATGCCAGCACAGTCCTCATTCTTTACCCAGTCCCAAGAAGCCTTGACACACGACAGACGTGTCATCTGTTATGTTGAAGCATTGCTGCTGTTTTGAGTGGTGTGACACCTCCTGTATGGCAGCAGTGAGAAGGAAATGGATCTCCCTCACCTGACCTTTCAAGCCTGATGTGTGCACATGCTCGGGTAAGGTAAGGAGGTCTTGGTTTTAGAAGTACATCATCAGAGGATAATGGAGCACCTATCCAGCACACTACCCCTGAGCTGCTTCAGCAGAGATATTCTGTGACAAAAATGGTAGAAAGCACGAGACTATTCTTTGTGCTCATGTGGCTGAGTGCAGGCTCATCACTGCTGGCAGCCTCAGAAACGCTTGTGGTACTAGACAGGAGGAAAAGAGGGTGAGACCCTGTGCAATCCAGTGGGTGAGCATTCACACAGCACACAGGACATCTGGATCACCTACTCTGCCACATTGTCAAGAAGAGGAATAAAAGGAAGCTTTATTGCCTTATAATTTTTTGCTTTTCTTTATTATTCTATGATTTTGTCTTTGAGAACAAGAACCAGTGCCTGATGAAGGTCTAAAGGAAATGGGCATCACTCTGTAGCAAGCAGTTATGTGTCTTATCTACCTTGGAATAATGAAGCTGGAGCTGTGTCTCCTCTGACATTTTCTACATTCAATTGAGTCACCACCTTGTTTGCTGGTTTGTGAAGTTACCTTTGGGGGTGCTAATTCTGTATCTGCATTGCATAGGGAACTATTTTAAAAGCCTTTACAGGTCTCCGTACTCACCTCTACAATCTTGCTTGTGTGTGTGTACAACTGCTTGTTAATACTGGCTTTTACTTGAAGCAGATTTTGAAAATCCACAATCATTTTGAAATCATCTTTTTAAGGAGCAAAGACTCCAGAAACTAAACAAGTAAACAGTTATAGGTCACGTTTAAAATAGCAGGGAGAATCGCAGAATGTATATGTAATTTATACAACTTTCTGTACAGTTATAGAAATTTATAAAATACAGAACATATTTCCATATATAAAGTATATGCATTTTGGTTTCCTCAATGTCATATCGCACATGCTTCTCTTACATATGAATAACAGAATGGTAGGTGCTCAGTCTCTCCTCTTGCAGGGTTCTGATAAGGTTTCGCTGGAGCATTACCCCTTCTATCCCATGCCATTTAAATTAGTTTCCCATTCCATAGAAAAAAAATATACCTTATGTGATATGAAAATGGAATCTGTGCAGTTAAATTTTTATTTCTACAAGCAATGACTGCTTGCTTCAATGTTCACAGAAAGAGACTCTAAAAGAAGTCCAAGCATAGCTGGAATGAATTAAGATTTGAATTTCAACAGATATTCGTTGAAAGGTTTTTACTTTAAAGGCATTGAGTTCTTCTGATGGCAAAGGATTCACCTAGCTCATGATTTGTAAAGGACTGTCTGGACTTTATTACTAATTGTAAGTCACTGTACAGGCTCACCAGCTGTACAAGGCAAAATCAAGTCCCTAACCACAGATCTTCTCTTTCTATCCCCTTCCTCAGGGCTTGCTTTATTTCCAAATCCACAAACTCTAAACAAGAACAAATCAACTCAAGCTGCTCAGTGATAATCACCTGAGGCCCTGCCAGCCTCAGCCAGCTGGGAGGTGACAGCAAGCAACCTCATCTTATGAGATTTTCTTTTGTCCCAACCTTGTCAGTCCTTTCATGACCCCGTTAGAAACACCATTACTAGTCCAGGAACCTCTAAGGTGCCAAACTGGCTTTAGCCAATGACACATTGCTCTTTTGCAAGGTCTGCCGATTTATGCCCATTGACCACATTTTCATTCAGGTAACTCACACTCCAGACAAAAATGAAATCACTTTAGAAAGAATCAATACTTCTAAAATAGGGCTCTTCATAACCTGAAACTGCAAGGACTACTGCTGAAGGGAATTGAGGGAATTTCTGGGAAATAGTGAGATCTGCAGTAACCTGGAGTAGCTTTTGCGATGATTAATTGACACATGTAGTGATTTCGAATTGAAAGAAGCTTTTGGTTTTGTTTTTAAAGATGACTAGAAATATCATTTAATATCATATGTGTTCATCTTACCACTCTAAAGGAGGAAAATGAACTTAAGGCAGGATACAAGAGCAGATAGTGTAAATATATGTGTTTACGTATATAAACACATTTATTTATAGATGTGAAACTTTAGGGATATGCAGAATATTCAAGTACAAGCACTTATACTTGTGTGGACGTTTGAACCATTAATGGTGTATCTTTCACAAATCCACAGGGAGGCCCTTTTTTTCCTGAAGCTTTTCTTTTTTCCTAGAAAATGACCACTGCTGCAGTGTTTTAAGAACACTTGAAGGATCACGTGAGAGAAAAGAGCTATCCTGTCAGATGGCAATATATAGCCTGCACAAATCAAATTTATTTGGCTTTTATTTGCCTCTGTAACAGCTGAACAAATATCACAGAGATTGAACTTGTGCTTCCATAACTGGTAGTCTAATTTCTTCCGACAAACCAGATTCATTGAACCAGCAGGTTAGTGCAAAGCATGTTTATGACAGTGTGCTATGAGAATGTTTTAAGCAAAAGCCAATAGCTTTCAAGCTAGGTAAACTGCAGTGAAGGATTTGGGGATGCTCTATTGCCAGTACAGCATGTAAAACTTGACAACATTCTGCTTAGCAGCAGTTTAATTGTTACCTGTAAGTTAATTTTAGGAGGTAAAAAAATACAGACTAAAAAGCTCCTCTTAAATAAAAACCCTCTGAAAAATGAAACTCTAAGGAAAGATTAATGTCAGATAGAAAATTTAAAGCTGAATAAAAACCATTAAGGCAATGAATAAAATTAAGCTGTACTTGAAAATTGATTAAGTCTTGTTAACTAGCCAAAAGGGAACTACCAAACGATCCTTACTGCCATAAACCATTAACTCTTACACTCAGGATCCAGCTCTCACTGTCTAAAGCAGGTCTTTTCATTCTGAAATCTGGAAGGTGTTTAGTCCTCTTGCCTTCTCACTCTGCTCACCTTCTTTGTCTTCATCTATATGGCTGATTCGTAAGTCCTGTTGAGAAATACTTTCTGCAGTGTATAACTGCAGAGGAACTGGGGGTGATGCATCTCACCTGTGCCTCCCAAAGGGAAGGTTTGAAGGAAGCACAGAGCAGAAATTTATTTGACATCACTCAATGCAGCCTTTGATCTGCTTGATTGCTGTGCACTGTCACTAAGATAGCAACTGAGGACTGGAGGGGGAAAAAATAGGGCTTTTATTGCCCTGCCCCTCTTTCCACCTCTCTGCTTGGGGGAAGGAAAAGGATTGTCTGCCATGGGACAGGAGACAGTGTTCGGAGGAGGAGCAGCATCAATTGGTATATAACTACATTACATTGCTGATCCTAGTTGCAACATTTTCTATAAGCAGGTTTCCAAGGTCCCAGGCTAATTTTACAGGCATGATACCTTTTCATGGTGTTACATATAATATAGCATCTCAAATACAGCTTACGGCAGAAATCGTGACTTAGAAGGGTCTGAGATGCCAGTGTGCTCACTGTCACTAAATTTAACCTGTGTTGGAGATCTTGTCAAAGCAAAGCAATTGGAATTAAGTGTTTTGAACACAAGTGGGGTCACTTAAGTGTAGGCAACCCGTTGATTTAAACAGGAACCTATTTATGTACTAATGGCAGATTAAGGATGTATTTTAACAAAGAGAGAATAAAGGTAGGTAAGAAAAGTAAGAAAATGTAGTAAAAGAAGGTGTAAAACAGACTTTCTTCATTATACTATTTTACTAAAAATATTATTGATTTCACCAGCAAGTTTTCCCATGTTCCTTTAAAACTGAGTGCAAGTAAAAGCCATACAGGTTTCAAAACCAAGGCGGAGGTGAGTACAGGGTATATGAGCATGGCCCTGCATTGTCCCTTTGCAGGGTCTGTGGCAGGTGTTTGGAAGTCAGCAGAGCCAGGGACTGGACAAAGAGGTAGTACTTTTTGCAAAATTGTGAACAGCAAGGAGTGCTCACACGGTTTGTGTGTCAGAAACTGTCTCACTGCTGAACAGCTTGCTGCAGTTAAAATTTTAATGAAAATTGAAAGTTTAAGTGCCACCGTTTTCCATATCACTTTTCCCCTAAAATGATTTATTGACCACTTATACATGATACATTCTCCTGTCACGAGTAGCACTCTATATATTTATTTTCATGAATAATGGCTATAATTTTAATTGATAGTTTCAAACAGAAGAGTAGATTTATTTCTACAATGAATGAAACTGCCCTCAATATAGAGCCTGTATAAATTACTTTACGTATTTTAGTTTTCCTCTTGCAACCCAGTATGCTCCTAATCTTAGCATAAATCAATCAAATAAGATCTAATACATCACTAACCACCAGCTTCTCTAAAGTATACTATGACATTTTTCTATAATGTTTGTAAAATTTGTCTTAAGGAGTATTGCCAGGAGCTTTTGACTTGGCTATTTTATGTGTCTGTAAGATGTCTGTTTCATTCCCTGGTAACTTATTTGTCAGCTTTTTTGGCACCCTACCTGTATGTTTATAACATATCAATTACTCCACTCGAACACATCTCAATTACACTACTCTTTTTTAGATAAAAAATTTAAATTCAACAATGTCAATAATTAAATATTGATTCCAGCAGTGCATACGCTCATGTGGGCAGATGATGTATTATACATTCACTGCTGAATGTGACACCTAGAAGTCATGTCTATGAAGGATTCTCTTAGCTGAAGTGATCACAGTTCAGGACTGAAATCCCTGTTACTTGCAAATGATCTCATTCTGATATAAATGTCTAAGTCAATAAATGCTGTGTGCTCAAAAATATGCCTCAATCATATGCTGCACAACTACTGAAGGAACAAGCCTGCATACATTCCTGTGTCTAATATAAAACACTAAATCTTGCTGTGAGTCATTTCAAAATAGAATTGAAATGTTACAGAGCATGCACTAGTTGCCTTTTTTAAAAACAAGCAAACAAACCCCCAAACAAACAAAAATTCCTGAAGGAATTGCACTGCAAAGCATTGACCTAAATATCTTCATAATATATCCAGCTACCAGTAATTTTAGAGAGCTATTATTTTTTCTTCAAAGTCAACAATGACATAGTTCTCTCTTCCTTTTTAATAAGGATTTCCTTGTTGTAGACTAACTAAAGTTTTCTAAGGCATTACTTCAATCCCTATGTAAACATTTGCATAAGGGATTTTACATCCATTCAGAAATCCCACATTCATGCACCAGTACTGGAAAGTTTTGATATTTTAAGGTGGCATTTTAATATTTTTCAGTATTTTAAGAGATTAGGGATGGGAACACTGTCAGATATAATGAGTAAAGGGCAGAGGACAGAGTTTGCGAATGCCTTATAAATGAGATGACACAAATGTTAGCACCTAAAAGTGAGCTTCAAAATGTAACAATACGTTTTGGCAAAGACAGAAAGGTAGAATCCACGTAAGAGAAAAATATATTTGGGCAGTTGCCTTGTCTTCAGTAAGATACTTTACCATCTCCTATTTTAGTTAATTAAATTCTAAATGACAACTGTATTTGGAGCTGGGTTCCGCTTCCTATTTCTATTCATGAGGCACTCTGCTTTTTTTTTTTAGTTGAAAGACGATGTTGTGTGGCAAAATATTAGTAATATAACATATCAAGATGTTTTAATCATAAGAGGTATTGCTTATAGATCTGGCATTCATGCCAGATGTGCTGTATAATGGATGCACAGCAATTTAGCATTTACTGTACCTTGTGTATAGTGTTGTCTTTGCTTTCATATATATTGCCTTAGCTACAGCTACGGTATTTGAAAGAAAATGTAAGTACAGGACCATATAGGAATTTGAATAGCTTTTATCTACGTCTGCATTAACATGCAATTCCTTTTCTCACTCAAAAACAAATAAGCCATTTTCTTGAGAAAACAGAGACATGATTGCTGGAAACTGTAGTTTTGTATTCTGTTATTTGAACTATGAAATCAAAACATGTTTTAATAAATTACCGCCGTCAATACATTCAGCTGTTAAGCTAAAGCAAAGACATGAAAGTCGATCAAGAGACGCCATTCACGGCAGGGAGGCAAGTGAAGCAATAAAGAACTAAACCTACAGCTACATAGCTCTTTTCGTTAGGTAGCAGCAAAGTAATTTGCATTATTCATTTCATCCTGGGAAGACAAAAAACCCCCCACCAAACCCCCCAAAGCCAACAACATGAATAGATTGAAAGGACTAGATGGAATCTAGCTGGCAAACAAAGCAGAGGTAAAGTAAAGGAAGCAAAGAAAGCTAAATCAAATGTAACAAGGCTGCAAAAAGTTTCTAGAAATATCTAGAGAGAACAGAAGGAGACCATTGAAAAGTAACAAAGGGATCATATATGTGAAGGCTCCAAGATGGATGAAAAATGTTCAAAGCTACTTTTTCTTAGTTTTCAGTATAAAGGAAAATAATGAAAGTGGAGGATATTATGTAGGAAGACAGAAAACTATCACAAGCAATGGGCCAGAAATGTGCTTAACTTGCACACAAGGGCCCTGTTTTCTGCCTTCTTTCTCCTGGTGGGTCCCTTCCAACCCAACACAGCCTGTGATTCTGTGATATGTTGAATAATGCTTATATTGCAAGTAGCCCCCTCTTCAAAAGAAGGGGGAAAAAAGGAACTGCTGAATGGTATAAGGATGAAACATAGAGTTACAAAGTGTAATGCAAGCACACTGCTCTGAGAGCATCCTACTCTCTCTCACTAAAATCTCACACTAAAACATTATGAAAAATGTTGCCTGAAACGAGTACCTGCTCAAAATAAATCATGCTTTTCCTTAGTTCAGGTGTGTTGTGATTGAAGTAGGAGACAGCCATTGTAGTGCAAGGTGTCTTTCACACTAACATACTGTGCTGTGTCACAGAAGGTTTAGGTTAGATGTTAGGAAAGGTTCTTCACCCAGAGGGTGGTTGGGCACCAGAACAGACTCACCAGGGGATGTGGTCATAGCACCAAGCCTGACAGAGCTCAAGAAGCATTTGGACAACATTCTCAGGCACACGGTGTGACTCTTGGGGCTGGTCCTGTGCAGGCCAGGAGTTGGACTCAATGATCCTTGTGGGTCCCTTCCAACTCAGGATATTTCGTGATTCCAACACCCTAGCACCATGAAAAACACAGAGGGCATGCTTCAGGATATTAATGAGAGCCAAATGAGGCACAGTCCATGCATTCATTTAGATCCTCTTCTGAAAATACTTAAAATATATTTTTATTTAAGAGACTAAGCATATTGTGAAAGAGTATCTTAGACAATTATGTGGATCTAAACATCTTCACTCCTATACCCTTGGTTCTGTAGAATTCCCCCCTCCCTGCCCCCGCCCCCCTGTTATTTTGCTTTTAAATACTTGGTGTGGTCTTATGGACCCAGATACATGTGGTATTATGAGATCTGTATCTCTGCCTGGATATTATGAGATCGAGGCAGAATCTTTTACTAAAAAAGTTTCAATGGGAAATGCCATTACTGTCTAATTGATACAAAGAGTGGAGAATATAAAATCTGCCTAAAATATAAAGTGTTTTGACAGCATGACAACACTCCATTTTGGCATTTTTGGCTCAATGGGATCTACCATTTTTAAATTTCTGATAATGAAATTAATTCACTATGACTAAATAGCATGCAAAACTTAAATTCCAAACAAAATGTTTCTGGTTTTTTCTAAACAGAATATTTGATCAGCTTGAAACATTCTTGTTCTAATATAATTTTATGGAAGATTTATACATTTTGTGTTCTCATTTTAAGTTTGTAATGGGAAAAGAAAATCCATGTACTCTCACAAAATAAAAAAAACCTGACCTATACAAAACTCCACTGTGCTGTTCTTATGTGTCTAAGGCATTGAGTAAAGAAATTCATAAAAAAGGACAATGAAGCTGGCACTACCAAGCTTTAATAAGAAACGCTAACTGTTACTGACAGGTCACAAAACTGACTCAGTGTCTGTGTCTGTGAGATTCACTTCCCACCCCAGGTTTGGAACTGATCCTGAACCCAATTTCCTATCAGTAAATAAAGATTGCACATACACAGGCTATTGTTAAAATGTGAAATTGATAAAAGTGAAACCTAAATAAAACATTTCCTGATTTTGAAGTACTTATGCATAAAAATTGTAGGGAAAGGTGCAGGTAGTTTGAAAATTTTGACATGCTTTTTAAAAAAAAGGCAATAAAATGTAGTTGGATTTTGTGCATATACAGGTCATAGAATTTCAACAAACAAATCCTGCAACAGGACAGCAGCCCTTCACAAGGTGTGGGCTGTCTTTTGATCTAAGCTCTTGTTAATTGAGAAAGTCTATGCTCTTTAAGCAAATATTTCCAAGGTTTTCTTGCTTTCTCTGGTAAAAAATACATAAGCTTTTTAATGCTAAGTTCACGGTCATTAAATTTTGTTATACTATGGAGCCTGCTACTATGAAAAATTTTATCCTCATTTATCCTGGTCCTGCAGACCAGGAGCAATTCATCTGGTATCCTTCTCTGTGTGAACCAATAGAATCATTCAGTCCAAAATGGATATTCCAGATCTTGGATAATACTTGTGACTTTTTTTTCTGAACTCTTTCCAGTATGTCAACAGCCTTTCTAAGCGGAGGATAAAGACTTTAAGTGTGAGCAATGTTATTGGTTTCCAAAGGTAACAGACTAAGGAATTAGTACTAGTCAATAAATGAGGAAATGTTTATTTTAGGAATGCCAGACACATGGCTTTCAGAGAGGAGGTTGCAATTAGATACTGCCAGAGGAAAAAAGGAAAGGTGGCATAATCTGCATTCTGATGTCTCCACAGAGAGTCTGATATGTAACCCATGGTACTGAGTGGGACTCTTCCAACTGACTGCAACAGCTTTGGAGCAGGAGGTTTTATGTAAAGCTAGGGAATCAACTAAGGACTTTGCCAAGCTCTGGTGAAAACAGAATTATGGTTTTTGTTTTTCATTGCTTTTGAAAGCTCTGAAAGCAGGCAACAAGAATGGTGAAAGGATTAGAAAGACATGGGTGTAAGGTCCCAAAAACCTGCTCAATGAGCCACTTGAAAGGGCTTATGGGTCCTAACCTAGGAGACAGAGGAGAAAAGAAAGAAGAAAGTATACAAGAAACCAAATAGCAGACAATTGCTGTTTCAATAATCATAAGTCTAGTTAAAATTAAAATTTCACTCTATGCAAGTCATCGCTCCCCATGCTGTGAGTCTCTAAAATTGCAGGCAAGTTGTGATGCACACCAGGATTTGGGGGAAGAATTCAGGAAACCAATCTTTCAGCTGCAGTGATCAGAGAGTCCAGCAGATTGGCTGCTGATTTCCTTCTTGTTTCTTGATACAGCATTCTTCTTTGGTGAGGTCTTGCATTTTACATATTCCTTGCTCATTTATTAACAACATATCAAACATTAGGCAATTTAATAAAACCATTTTTGATACTTGCTGGACTTGTAAGATAAACTGCAAAATAGCATGGCGAGTTCAATTTAGATTCTTTATTGCTTATTGATATTACAATGCATTGCACTTGTGAAAAATTACAAACTTTAAGGATAGGCCACTCTTCAGTAGTTAGGTTTCCTTGCCTTTTGGAGTCCATAATCTTGTAGAGCCAGGTATCGTTATAACCCAAACAAATATACAAGTCCCAGATTACCACCCTTATCCCTCCCACCAACCAGATTTCAGGGGAATCCCCAAGATCCACACTCAGAGAATGAGAAAAAAGTTGGCCCACACCTCTGTGTTTGGGGCTGGATGAACTTTATAAACTTTCAGCAACTTCACCAGTGGAGAACAGTTCAGGTCAATTTTTACCTGGGTTTCCAGGGCCTTTCTGCTGCAGACTATTGGTTTGGACCAAAAATTAATTTTTCCTTTATTTTGTGACTAGCAGTTACCTCTGTATAAAATACCTCTTTGTTACCTCAAGAGAACCTGTCTCACTGTGCCAATTAAAATTTAAGGCCCCAAAAACCCACTCGTAAAAGGTCTTATGGACTTTTTATATACTCTGAGGCAGATGCACGGGAGAAATTCTGACAAGATATTGTCAAGAGATCAAAACATTAAAAAACTTTACTGGTAACTTCAGGAAATCAGAGAACTTCGGCAAAAGTTTAGAGCATCATTCAATCAACATAAAACACTTCACAAAGCATTAACTTAACCCGTTTAAATTAGCAAACTCCAAGCCCATCTGGTTTCAAGTTATTCAAAACTCTGAGAAGAGGGAATTGGAGATGAAAAGGAAAGAGAGAAAGAACACAGAAAATAACAAACATAGCTACCACTCCTGAGTTCCAGCAGTGTGCAGCTGATATAAAATCCAAGGAAAGTTAGGGTCCAAACATGTGCTCACCTTGTGTCCAGTGTTAAGTACCCTTTGGCTTTCCTGGGCCCTTTCTCCAGGTGGGACTTCTGGTCATCAGGCCACTCTGGGGCTGGACTGGGGCTCCAGAACTGGGGTGCGGAGCATTGCCTGTGGTGTGCCAGGGATGTGGAACTGGGATACAGCCTCTAGGGGCTGTGGAGCAGGGCACTGCCTCACCAGAGCAAGACTTGACCTGCCCCTTTCCCCAGACATGCACCTGAAATGTTCTGAGCCAGCATCTCCCCCAGTCTCTCACACTAGGGTACCTGAAAGAACCAAATGAATGCAGTTTAAAAAGAAGAGATGCACATCTGCTCTGTAAATTCCTTCCAGAAACTGATGTATCGTCCTACAGTTTCTCTGTGAATTACCTCTTCACAACTTGTTAAAATACAAGGTATACACAAAGCAAATAATGTGATGTGCTCTCTAATGCACAACTGCTGTCCTTTTTTATGAGAAAATTCCTCCTATTTCTTCTTGTAATCTATTTCTCAGCTGGGTCACTTTCAACTCAGCTCAGAGCTTTGCAATCGAGTTCAGTGGGAGAGAAGTATTTGCAAGTTATAAGGATTAGTTTCTTTGAACTCTGTGTACCAGTATTCCTGCAGTATAGAAGAAAAAGAAGAATTTGTGTGAAGAATAATAAAACATCTTTTCTTTACTCTTTACCTTCCCATGATAAAAAATAGAGCTGAAATGAAGAGTATGACAGAATTCCCCTTGAATTCAGTAGTGTCTATTATTGAATTTTTCATTAACATTTATCATTTTTTCCCCTCAGCAATTCAACAATGGCAAAGTAGTCTGTGTAATTAATTACATATACAAAATATGTATATAGAGCACTTGGTAGAACAAGCTTTTGCATAACATAAAAGCCACATAATTCATTTATACAATGCAGTAAGGGATGGGCAGCATATGTGCATGTATGAATATATACATAAACACAGACACCCCTTGTGGGTATCTAAAGCTACAGGATGTCCTGGGGAGGGGAAGGAGCCTAAAGCCAGAAATTTAACAACTCATGTTGATGCGTTATTGCTTATTTCCATGACATATGTATATAGTCTCAAAAGTTCAGTATTTTTATTCATCATAAAATATGCATTCTTATTTTCTCTACTTTTTTTCTTGATTTTTCCATTAAGAGAGTAGATTAAGGGACTAGATGTTATGAAAGTTATCACCAGCTGTTCAGCTCAGGTACCACTCATACATATGCCTACCTATGCATGTATAAATACATACCCATCTTGGAGTATCAGTAATATTTGACAGTCTTGGTATTCTGTGACTGCTTTGAATTTCCTGTGTACAGTCACAAGGAAAGAGCCATTAGATTGTAGGTTTGACATGTCTTAGATCTGATACTGGGGGCTTCAATCTGTTTGCAAAAGTATTGTACATGCTCTTTTATTTTCCAGAGAGGATAAGCAGCTACAACTCTTTGGGAACCCAGTGAGTACCACTTTCAAAATAACGTCCCACTGCATTTTTCTCTATTTTCTCCCAAGCAGGTATGCCAGCTCCTGCTAACCTTCTCTAGCCTTCTGTCTCCACAAGTAAAAAAAGAGAAAATATATCTCCATAAGTATAAAAATGTCTACTTAATTGCAAAGTCTTATGTATTTATCTTGACTTTATTTCTCATGACAGAAGTCATTGATGAAGACGTCTTGATAAAGACAGCCAAATCTCTGTTGATAACACAGTTATGCTTTGTAACTAAAACAAATCCAATAGCAAATACAAATACAATTTTTTAAAAATTGCTCCTTATCTTTTATTGCATCAATGATTTCTAGCTTAAGTGGTGTTTGAACTTTCATTAATTAAATCAGTCAACTGTAGGAAAGATATTTCACATACTTTAGAACAATACCTAAAAATAGTTGTCATATGTTCATTACTGAACTTATCCAGTATGTGAGTTCCAGAGCAGTCAATAGGGCCTTTTATCACCATTGTGAGTAATTCTGAGTATTTCTTAAACTTTCCAAGATGCAATTTAGTTAATTTCTCTTTGCAATAATTTTCCTTAGAAAACAGGGGAATTTTCCTTAGAAAAAACCTGCACATTGGTCCTGTAGGAGCAGTTATTCCATTTGTGCTTGCCCAAATTTTTCAACGACTTTGAACAAGGTGCTGAATTCTTCATAAACCTTCTCACTTGCAAAGAAATAGTAGCCAACAAAAGGTTTTCTTAGAAAGAAGGAGTGGTAAGCAGCATTAGTATCTGCTGTGGGAGTGTTTCAAAGCTTCCATTATCCCAGGAAAGCCAGACTTCATCAAGGGGAGCACAACCAAGGAGTGCATCAGAGACCAGAGTCAGGCTGTGAGAATGATGAGGTACTGATCTTCAAATTTGAAATACGCTGTGTAGAAATCTGGGCTGATATCCGTGCAGAAAATTTATTAGTCAGCTGCTTGTCACCTACCTGTAGGCATGAATGCCAAGAGTAGCTCAGACCACCGGATATATTGATCCTAATGTAGCTTCAATACTCCATCAAGAATGTCTGAAAGGATCTAAATAGGCATCTGTAGATTGATTCCCCTTTAAGGTTTCCCCAGTAGCATACACTGGTAAATGTTACATCAGAATTACTTCCCAAATAAACAGCTGTTAAAGACTGACTCATGGTGAATATTCTGAACTCTTCAAATGGCATCACTGAAGCTCAAAGCAGACAATATGCAGCATGATAACATTGTGAAGAATACAGCTGTATGCATATTTACTTAATTAACTGATCTACTGAAAGATTAACACTTATTTTGGAAAATAAAATGCCTGGATCAGCGTTAGTGAAGTGCACTAACTAAAGTGAAATGTACCAGAGTGCTGTTTATGATCTCTTTTTAACAGGAAATTTAGTAGCAAGATGTGATAGTGGCATTTTTGTTTCTTGCTAATAAGCATTATATCCTGCCCTAAAATATATCTTTATAGCTACTTAGAACTGTAAGGTATTGGAAAAAAGTTCTTCACTGAAAGGTTGATCAGGCATTTGAACAGGCTGCCCAGGAAAGTGGTAGAATCATCATCCCTGGAAGTGTTTAAAAAATGGGTGGATGTATCACTTGGGGATATGTTTTAGTGGTGAACACAGCGATGCTGGTTTGACAGATTCCATGATCTTAGCGGTCTTTTCCAACCTTAACACATCTAACTTATAAGCTTGCCAAGAGCCAGTAGAATTCCGTTATAATAATCCAGAAATTCATTGAAGAGGTACATACAACACCACATTTTATTATTTATTGATTTCTAGCACTACTTCTAAACTAATAAAAATTTACATTTTCATAGTATGTTGTGCTGGTTTAGGACATACGTTTACATTTCTTTTAAAAGAAAAAGTCTGTAGGTGTTTTAAGTTTTCAGCTTGCCAGAGGATGAACCAAGTCTGGCAGCTGAGGTATTGTAATGGCTTTGTCTCAACAAACTCCTTCTGCCAGCAGCATCTTGCAGGTTTTACTCCTTGTTTTTCCAATCTGACTGCATCACAGTTCGAGTAGCAGTGGCTGTTAACAGCTTGACCCATCTGAAGGTACGTGTGTGCTTCAGCAGAAAGTGCCATGCCAGAGAATACAGCACCTGTTGCACTGCTTTTGTAGTTTAATGAACACATCTCACACCATGTCGTTTTTGCAGATTTTACAAGGGATTTTGCATAGCTCTCTCCTGGATAAATGGAAAACTCTTTCTCTGAACTTATTAAAAGCAGGGCTGAATATTTTTCTCTCTGATGAAAAAGAAAAAGGTGGCATTACAAAAAGAAGAAGGGAGGCAGCACAAAGATATACAGGATATTTTACTGAATTTGTTAAATTAAATATTGATTTCCCATAATGTGCCATGGTAGCTTCACAAGAAAGGGAACTCAGTTGTATGTATGAAACTCAATATCAGCACAAAACCTGCCCTAATATGATAGCGATCTTCAACTGACTGCAGGACTCTACTGAGCCATAGGCTTACTTAAAACTCAGGCAAAACTTGAGGCAACTTCAGAGGGAATTTCAAGTAATAGAACCTATCTCTATTTTTTATGATTCTCCGGTGCCTCTGAAAAGTTATTGCTACATTTTACTGGAAACCAAAGTTCATGTCAAAACATTAATTTCATTGTAAAATCAAGACAGAAAGAATTGCAAAGTGCCATCTGCATAATCATATTATCACACCATCACATTTCCTTTTTTGAGTGGGGAATACCTATTAATCATCAGCCCAAGGTACAGAACCCGTGTTAGTCCAAGTGAGTTAAGTTTTGAATGAAGAGACAGTGAAACTGGTTACTTGGAATAACAAATATGAATACACTGATATCACAAGAAGTAGATTATGAAAGAGGCTGTTGTTTCAGTGACTTGCAATTATATTCTATGGGCAGCAGAAATTATAGAAGAGAAAGCTATTAAATGATTATTTCCATTTATGGTCCATATATAAATACTGTTTTCAAGTGGCATATAATTTTTGGTTTGATTCTTCTTTCTTTTTCATCAGTTTTCTTCCAAAAAACTGTGGTAATAGTAGTGGCAAACAGAATAAACAGTAAAATAAAATAATTTAAAAACAAATAAACCAAACCCTTTCTAGTGACAGAAATACTGTCAGATGTGTCAACATGTGCAAATTTAATTTGCTTCATAGGAGCCACTACTAGATGAGTGTTTCAATAGCTGACCCAGTGTATCTTGACTAAATAGCTGTTTGAAGATACGAGTAGCTAGATGGAAGCAGCTGTCCTCAGGATAGCCTAAATATCTCACGCTGTGTTCATTAAGAACATCACTCAGAGTGCTGTGTTAGGATTCATGGGGTTCTTTGCTCAATTTGATCATCTTTAGAAGTGCACAAGATCACAGGCCAGATTCATCAAAGCAAGGGATAAAAGAGATTTTCCTTTGTACAGCTTGGATGTGGAGCTATTTTAAATTAAACTATTTTCATAAATTTAGTTTTCACTTCATTAATAGTTTTGCATTTTGTAGTGGATGACTGCTAAAGCAAGAATGATATGAAAAGTTCTGTACTTGTTTATACATAAATTTCAATTGTATATTGGAAATTTTGTGTGATTTTCTGGTAGACAGTATTGCTCATTTGTGACTGTCTTAATGCAATAATAACAGGGCCTCTGTAGAGATCCAATTATTAAAATTATTAGAGAGATGCCACTGCCCAAATTAAAGTGCGAACGAGACCATATGGTGAAGTTAATAGAATGGATTTTTATTTAGCAGTAAATGCAAGGTAGAGAGAGAGATAAGAAGGAGTGGGAAGAGAGAAAGAAAGCGGCAGAGAAAGAGAGAAAAATACCACCACTCTGTAGATTCCAACAACATCCTGCAAGTTCTTCTCTCCTGGTCTTCTCACTGATTGTAGTGTTGTTGAGGTGGTGGTTGCAGGCTGCATCCACCCAATAGCCCAGTCTCTTACAGCACCTGGAAGATTACAGCAAATGGTCAAATGGTTGACTCACTAGCAGTCACTCTCACAACCTCTTAATACCAATTTTTTCCATACATTATGTAATTTGCATAAGATGACAGACTGCAGTTTGGGCTTTTAAATTAGCAAAAGGAAAAGATTACTCAAATTAGAGCTCATTTTAGGATTCTGTCATCTCAGTTTATGAGGACCTATAATTGTTTAGACCCAGGGAACTAAAAATGTGAAGGAAAATTACGACTGTCAAAGTTTTAATGGGAATACAGTACAAAGAATAAGATTTGGATTTGGAGCATACTTGAAAATGCCAGGACCCAATAAAACCTGGGAGTGTCTGCACTGAAAATCACTTCTCTTTTGGAACCCATTTATCTGGGTGACATCTGGAGTTTATTATAAGAGATGATTTACTCACACAAGAGAGAGTCAATCTATTTTTTCTCTGTATTTATTATTCCTTGGACTACAGCACATTTTGGGATCCCCTAACAACAGGATATTATCAACAATATTGGCTTGGAGGGAGTGGTTGGTGCAGTGTGGCTGTGGTCACATTGAACTCTGCACTGTCTTTTTTGTCCACTGTTTTTATTAATATTGTTGCTGTTATTGTTTGTTTTCTTATCTCATTGCAGTTTCCAGTAAATTGTTCTTATTTCAATCTGTGATTTTTGTCTTTTGTTCCTCCAATTCTCCTTTTCAGTTGCTGCATTGAGGAGGTGGAAAAGGTGGGAGAGTGAGTGAGTAGTGTGTGGTTTTTAGTTTCAGTGGGAACACTAAATTGTGGAGTACCATTCCTAATCCATGACAACAACACAGTCCATGAAAGACACTGGGGGCAGAACACTTGTCATATGCTTTATACTTAGGAAACATCTTGATTTTTCCCGGTTCCAAACACTGAAAATTCTAAAGGAAGATGTCTTATCCTCTTCCTCCGAAAGTAATGTTTGGTTAAAAACTTATCAGAAACTTATCAGAAAAAAAAAATTATATCAATTTTTTTGAAAACTCTAAAAGTGACATTGGGACTTCTAAAGTCTGACGAGTCTTCTAAACTTGAGATGGAGAATCAAATTAGAGTATTCCTGTTACAGGCCCAGAAGATTAAAAAATAAATAATAATAAGGAAACAATTCAAATTTTTCTTCTGCTGCTTACCACTGTATAATTAGGCATATGTTTACTAATTGCTGACTATTCCCAAATTTAGTGATGCTTAAATTACAATCCAATAAGCCAGTGTGTTTATGTCACATTAAAATCCCCTCTGCTCAATTAACAGACATCTATTCCAGAAACTTTTCAGGCAAGTGCAATAAAGTATCAAGAAGCAGCAATTAATTGTAAATGCTTTCAGACAAATCAAAGAAAACAATTGAAGATGTTTGTCTATCAGCTGACATGAACTTCGAAAGGAATGCTCACCCACATGCTTCACTGCCTCTGAACACATGTAAATTATTCTGTTACAACTACCAGTTAAGTACATTTGTGCACAGAGAAGTCTCCAAGAATAAATGTCTTCCAGCATTGTAAAGAGGCAATGTCAGGATTCCTGTCCAACAGAGGGGAACAACCCTGTTTGTTTATCTAACTGAGACACAGCAATATTGTGGAAAAAAGATAAGAGAGCAAGATACAACCTTGCTTAAGACATCTCAGTACTATGTCCACTTCTTTCCAGAAGCAAGGCTTAACCCACAACACGAGGTAGGCATGTAATGGCATTAGCACCCTCCTTCAATGCTTGCACATTCAAAAGAATATATACATGGCCAAACTGGGGTAAACCAAAGAGCAATCTCCTCTGGCAGCCTTTCTCTAGCAGAGATCATAGCTGAGTGTCTGTGGAAAAGTACATGAAACAAGATATTTAAGTATCCAGGAACAAGACATGAGGGCATATGGGAAAGACAAGGAAGTAAACACATGCTAAATGTCATCATCTCTTTTGTCTTTTGATAAACTAAAAGCAAGTGGAGGTTTTTCTTCTCTGGTAAACATAGCGGTCATGATAAACATCCTTTTTCCAACCCGCTCATGCAATTGATAATCTGAAATCAAAACCTTGTTGTGGAGATGCTACTTTGAAGGTTAGAAATAGTGAAAATACTAACTGTAATAAATAGCGTTACAATATAATATCTTTAATAGAAAGTCTCTTTCCCCAGTCAAACTATTTTCCTCCATCTTTAGCAGACACTATTGGTAGTGAATAAGTCTAGGAACGATATATAATGTAATGAATTCCAGTGTTTAGTAGGCAAAAATCATTAATTCTGGCCTATCCTGGTGATTCTTGTGTTTTTGAGTCTCTAAATCATACCTTGAATATTAGCTTAACCAAAAGGCTTTTTGATTAATATGTATATACAAGGCACACAGTTCACTGCACTCTTAAAGTTCATCAGTTTACTGCCAAAATATTTTATTTTAATATGCAGCTTACTACTCTTGGGATCTAGGTTTTGAATTAAGCACTGGTTTTATGGTTGCAACCTCTTAAAGGGGTAAATGCACACTCATATTCCTCATATTCCTTTCCCGCAATTTCTTTCTTTTCTCTCTTGCATCAAGCACAATTTGCCCTCTATAAAGAGTTTTCCTAGCACAACTTCCTTAGTTTCTTCAGCATTTCATAGCATGACAGGGCCTCATTTACAGAGATGAAGTTCAATTTCCCTTCTTTATTTGCTTTTGAAGCCAGTGGGAGCTATGTCCATACACCGGATGACATTATTTAGTTATTAGACATTAAAGCAAAGAGTCATGGGAAAAGCAACAAACTAGCTATGAAATGATGGAGCTTCTTAGAGAATTCACAGCAGACATTTTCAGCAATTGAGACATACTGGAGAGATTATTCTTCAGAGGCCACTAATTTATGGCTGGAGCATAAAGGGAGAAGGTGAAAACTGTTCTGTTCATCTCAGCTAGTGTCCAGTCAGGATTTCCCATGTTCTCTTTGGATACCTGTGCAGTTCATCTGCACACTTTTGTAGTCATCTGTTATTACAATAAATTCTACATATTAATTCTTCTCCCATAGTGTGAACTGCTTTGTGCTTTCTTTTGTGGTGCTGTATTACTTAAATCATTGACAGATGCTTTTTGACTTCTGGTCTTTTTCCACAGCCTGAAGTCTTTAGGTTATTGAGCCACACTTGGTAGCTCTGGAACATGCAATTGCTTTTGCTTATGTCTTGGTGCTGTTTAAGTTCTGTCTCTTGAGACTGTTTTAATTGCCTGATAGGTCATCATGGTCAGGAAAGCACATTGTATAATAACTTCGCAAGCGGCTTATATGTGCTCTGACTGGAGTGAAACAGGCAGAATGCCAAAGTATGTTGAGCCTAATCATTTTGCTTCATAAAATATTGAAGGGCACAAGGGATTCTGCCAAAAGAAACTCATTTCTTCTCCTAAGGGGTCCTCCTTGGATTTCTTATAAAGGCTGTGGACAGACTTTGACTGAACTCAGTAGGTCAGGGGTCAATAAAGGGTAATGCAGTAGAGGGACGGACACTTCACTTTCCTCGATGCATCTTGAAAGAAGTATGTTTCAGGAAAAAAAGGCACAAGTTAAACACATAGACCTTAATGTCTTGATTATCAAAAGCTTGTGATCAGAGAAAATACCATTAGGTAACCATGAAGTAAGGAAATAATGGAAGAAAAAGCCTGTAATAAAAAATATCTACTGAAATAGGTCTTTATGGACATTTGCTGCGTGCACTTATGGCACTATATCAACAAAATAATAATGTAGAAGGAGCTGTCTCCCATTTGCAAGAAATATAGAAACAATGCTCTAAAGAGACTTGTGTGTATAATAAGAGATAATCTGTGATGGTACACAATATGTTGAACAGAAAGTCTGGCAAAAAATCCCAATACCACTATTTTGTTTTTCAGCATTTGTCTGCACATTTATGAGTATTATTAAAATGAGGTATCAAATTTTATTTATTCCCCTACAAGTCAGCTGGTGTAGTAACGAAGTTCATGTCCACTTCTTTTCCCAGCTGTTCCTACAAATGGCATGAGGAGGAGATGTGGATATGTCTGATGTGCTTCACATTGAAGTACAGTGGGCTCCAGTGATCTGAGTGGGCCTCCTGTGTCTCTGGAAGGACATACACCATAAAAACAGGAAAGCTCAGCAGATGCCCAGAAGTAGAGCTTCTTTTCTTCTGCCTGATGATGTGGCCTGCTGGTCAAGGCCCTGCTGATAGGGCTGTGACTCTTCTTTTCAGGGCAGGATTTGTGAATGAGGTTCTGCATGCAGCTACTTTCCTCTCTTGGTTTTATTATTTTGATGTTAAAACTCACATCTTGTCATTTCCATGTTGAGTAGGAACTACTGAAAACTCCTAGTCTGTGTCATACATCAAGAGGGAGAAGCTTCCACTCCAGGGAAATCTGGAATGCAGAATCATCTACAGCATCCTGGGGGCCCTTCTAAGTTCTCAGTGAAATTTGTATTTTTGCATTACATACCCTGTCAGTATCTCTGAGAGACTGAATATTTTTTAAAGTATGGTCTTTTTATCTTGATATATTTGTTTGGATGTAGCAGTTGTGTAATACAGCATAACATTGGCTTTACTGCAGTGAATAATAGACTTACAAAAGCATTAATGATTTTATGACTAGCTTCCCATATTAAAATGTTTCTAGGCATCTACCCCATTCTTTAGAAAGGATGTTTTTTCTGAACCGTCATGTGACAGTTGACCTAAAAAAACTTTAAAAACAAGTAGAACCCAGGTTATAAAGAGGTACTGTGATTTCAAAAAACACATCTGGCAAATCAGGAACAGCCGGGACCCACAGCCATCTGTTCTGTCCAGTGAGAAATTCTGACGTTCTTCGACTGGAGTTTGCTGAATTTACCACTTCTGGCATTGGGAATTCAATGCCTCACCTACAAAAATAATTTTCTGGTGTGGATTTCTCCTATGCTGGACATAAGAAGCCAAGTTGCATACCAAATTCAGAAGGAAAAAATCTCAAACAACTTAAAATGGAAAGCACCCTACTGCATATTGGATTAATGTGCTGTCAGCAACATTATGTGTCATTGCATCAGAAACGGAGAAAATAGAATCACAGCTTTAAAAAATTAGCCCATGGAATTTTCCTTTTTCTGACTCTACTGCAGACTCTTCAGTCATAGAGAGCTGATCAGTCTGTTTCCATGTTTCAGCAGAATGATCAGTACATATGGACCTTTTTTTCAGTGCTGGAAACCTAAAATGGGCTTTCAGCAAAGCACAATATTGTTCTTGCTTGACTGTGCAGGGAGTCACTGATTGAAAAATAAAAAGCTCTTCAGTCCTCTGAAAATCACTAGTATTTGTTACACCAGACTGGTCTGTCCAAAAAATACTAGAAGTCATGATACAGCTATAGGAAAAATCCACCAGTTTCTGGAGGCATAAATCAGGTGCCTGGATGTATAGATACCATGATAGCTCTAATTTTGAGGTCTGGGCAATTCCTTGTCTCCATTGCCTTCAAGGTAAGAGGAATGGCACAAGAAAGAAGAAAATTCTTGAGGCATCCAGCTGTCTGTAGAAAGGATTCAAGAACCCATTCTCAAAGGGGTGGAAGAATCTCCTAGTGTTGGGATGATATCTGGTTGAATACTACTTGGTAGATCTGCAAAAACCTAAAAATATGCTTGCCCAACCTACATGTTTTTCTGGAATCCTGCTGATCTGGTTGACCTGCTATTTTCCATCCCTAACTTCTACAAATAAGATTATGTTCAGCTCAGTTACAAAGTCCCAAACTTCAGGTTGGTTTTTTTTATTTGCTTTTGGTGGTTTTTGTTTTTAACCTGACTTGAAAATGGGATTAAATTTTGCTTTTAAGGGATGGTATCCCACTTAACCTCAAAGAAGACAATTTTTTCCCCCAAACAAACAGTAATAATTAATACCACATTTCTTCAGGCAGAAAATGTGCATGGAAAATTTGATGATGAACATTTAGGTTATTAGCATAGTAAAACAAGGGAATATGACTGAAATATTGTCAGCCCTTACATAATTAATGCTATTGAATGCATCCTACTGCTGTATCTGTCTTTGTATTTCTTCATACCCCCAGGCTTATAAGACATAATTCTTTATCCATATAATAATATATGTTTAATACATACACATTTTGTACATTCTGCATTTCAAATATTATAAACTTTTAATGAGATAAGGTACTCCACTGCACACCACAATAACTCTTTTGGTCATACTTTTTCACCAGTGCACAATTTTATAGGTGAAGTTCATGGAAATATTGAACAACTTCACAAGAAACCTCTGTCTGTTTTTATCACTGACAAAGCAGAGGATTTCAGCTTCACCCTAGAATGACACATAAACACTATTATTTACAAAAACAACACAGAGAATTAGCAGAAAAACCTCTCTGATGCCAATCAATTATATGGCAAGTAGTTCAACAACAGAATAATAATCTGGAATGGGGAAGTTTATTAGTAGGCAAAAAAATGTCTATTCCCTACTAAGGCTGTTGTTTTTGTATGCAAAACGTAACAAAAAGAGCCTTCCTCAAAAAATAGCAGCTTCTTCAGCATGCATGGAGAAATTACTTGTAGTTACTTCTATCAGCAAATGCTGCCATTTCAAAATTAATTGATTGTTCTTCTACCTCTAGTAAATAATTATTGGATTTTGCACTCACAAAACTTGTTTTGTCTCTCAGTCTCTGCGTGGAAAGCTTTTTCTTCTGTCTGAGTGATGAAAGTTTAAATAATTTTAAATAATAGAAGTGAGAAGGAATCAAGTCTATGCTTATCCTTTCTAATGCAGAGCTGCAGTGCCATACACATCCCAGCAGTACCACTGAAATGAACAGAAAATCTGTGGGACAAGGCGATCAAGAGTGATACCTACCAGAGAAAGTAACAGAAAAATCTTTAGCAAAGAAATTTTTGGAAGAGCAGGAATCCCCATTTGACTGCATGTTTTCCCAATTGTCTTAATTTTTTCCTAATCATAACCCACTTAACCTCCAGAGTACTGATTCTGCCATCACTTTTGACCTCATCTTAACCAGTTAAAGTATTTTTGACTTTCCAATACTAGAGGTGTTAGTTCAGGACATTTGTCATATCCTCAAACCCCACTGAAATTCCATACTAAAAGATGTGAATTTACTGAGCTACCACTTCATAAGAATCAGAGATGAATCATAGCTGGATGGAGGGGCTGAACAGCTGGGTTTCAGTCTTTCCAATGTGCAAAGCAGATTTCCCTATATACAAATTCAGGCCACCACACACCTTGCTGCTTAGTGAAAGGTGTAACTTTTCAGTCATTATTGAGATTTGCACATGTAGTAAGTTAATTGCAAGTTTAGTAGGTTAATTGCAAGATTTTTTTTTGAAAGTTAATCTCATATATTGTGAAGAAATGCTGTGTTTTAGCAGACATTGCAGTCAGACAAACAGCTGGTTTTGCAAGTACCAGTTTGGAAGTGCAGTATTGGCAGTTACAAAAATCTTGTTTTGACTTCTAAAATGAGAAAGTTGCTGTGGATGTCATTAAGAGAGAAGAAATACAGTAAATCAAGATATCATTTCCATAATGTCACTTCTCTGACTATAGCCTAACATTAGAAATGAGATTTCGGAATAAAGAACATCCAAAATATTACATGAAATGAAACATCTACAAATGATTACAAGGAAAAATTTACTTTATTAGAAAGATATGTTCTTTGATCAGTGTTAATGAACTGTACATGAAAGGTATGGATTTCAAAGAAATTATGGAAACTACAATGTTAAAGGAATGTAATAATGTGTCAGGCTTTTTGCCACACACTCCTTGCTTAGCAGAAAACTAATGACTTATATGGTTGGAAACTGTTATTTCAAGATTACTTTTTTTGAAGCACTGTTAATTATTCCTAATAAAATTACTTTGCTTTGGACACAAGCATACAAACTACTCCATTCATTTTGTGTTTATATTGTTTCCTGAGCTCTGAAACCTGAAATCCAGCTACAGTACAGCAGTCCCAGTGTGCCACGTTAAATGAGTCTTCCCATAAATATGCACCGATCAATTAGTCAGTTTCCCTAATAATCACTTGCTTTTCCTATGACCACAATGTCTGAAAACAAGCAGTCTGAGGACAGTGGATTAACTTTGCCCCTCTGAGGGCATGAGAGTCACGGCTCATATTGCTGCGAAAGCATTTGATGCAGAAAAAAAAAGTGGATGAGTGGATGATGATACTACTCAGTCTGTTCTTATGTGCTTTCCAGTAATTGCAAAATTTAAATATATCTGCAGCTCCATGACAAGAAATACTGCACACAAAAAGCATATCTGGACCTCAAGAAACCCTACCCTTTCTGTTCATGTATCATACATACCAACTAATGTTTACATCATTATTATTCAAAACCCTTGACAGGGGTGGTTTCTGTGAGCAGCTGCTGGAAGCTTCCTCCATGTCTGTCAGAGTCAATCCCTGGCAGCTCCAAAGACAGATGTGCCACTGGCCAAGGCTGGGCCAATTGGGAAAGGTGATAACGCCCTTGTGATAACAGATTTAAAAAGAAGTAAAAGAAAAGTTATTGCACAGTTGTAATGGTGGCCAGAGAAGAGAAGGAGGTGAGACCATGTGAGGGACACAACGTGGAGACACCAAGGTCAGAGGAGAAGGAGGGGAGGAGGTGCTGCAGGCGCCGGAGCTGAGCTTCCTCTGCAGGCCGTGGTGAGGACCATGGTGAAGCAACTGTGCCCCTGCAGCCCACAGAGATCCATGGGGATGCAGAGATCCACCCGCAGCCCATGGGGGAGCTGCCCGTGCTGGAGCAGTGGAATGCCTGAGAGAAGGCAGTAATTTACAGGTGTGGAAGGAGCAGGGTCCTGGCAGGGACCTGCAGACCCGTGGAGAGAGGAACCCACACTGGAGCAGGCTTCCTGGTAGGACTTGTGACCCCTTCAGGAGTAGGTTGCCCTTGAAGCACTGCACCCCATGGGAGAGTGACCCATGTTGCAGCAGTTCACAGAGAGCTGTTGTCTGTGGGATGAACCCATGTTGGAGAAGTTCATTGAGAAATATCTCCCCTATGCTCCCATGTTGGAGCAAGAGAAGGACTCCTCTCCCTGAGCAGTGGTAGAAACAGTGTGTAAGAAATTGACCATACCCCTCATTTCCTCTCTCCCTGCATTAATGTTGAAGGAGATAGAGCTGGGAGGAGGGAGGGGTGGGGGAAGGTGTTTTCAAGGTCTTCTTTTACTTCTCATTATCCTTCTCTGATTTTGTCAATAATGAATTCAGTTAATATCTATAATTCAAGTCTGTTTTGCCCATGACGGTGTTTGGCGAATGATCTCTGTCCTACTCCCTAACTCATGAACCCTTTGTTGTATTTTGTCTCCCCTGTCCAGCTGCAGAGCGGAGCGATAGATGCTGTGGTGGGTGCCTGGCATCCAGACAGGGTCAATCCACCACTGTACAGGAAGTTACTGACCCCAAGATGTGCCTCTGCAGCTTTGTAGAGCAGAAGTAGGAACATTACCAGGGGCCGATGCCCTAATTATTCCAGAGTTCAGCACCACCACTGTGAGCAAAATAAAAGCCTGCGGTGAATTCACCGCAAAAATGTTTCTAAACTCCAGGCAAGCCTTATGGCAAAAAAGGTTTTTTAACATTGAAATGTAAAGCTTAAGGAAGCAGCTGTTGTCTCTGAAGATAGAGGCTGACAAATGGATTGGTAAAACACATGGTTATCTTCCATTTGGCTTTAAGGTGAGTTCTTCATGCCTTTCAGGTAATACATTTTTTTAATTTTAGTTCTACAGGAAAGCTGATCTAATCTATCAGTCCTTCCAGTAAAAAGGAAAATCCTGTTGTCCCCCTTCCTTGACTCACTTTTTCTGTCTCTCCTGTTTTCGGCACTAGCTCCTGCCTTCCTCCCTCCTACTGGCTGAGCTGCACAGCTGAGCCTGAGTCAGCTCACCAAAGCTATCAGCAGAAGTGAATCACTTCCATGTGAAGCTGATAAGCGAAGTAAAAGTCTTTGGTATATCAGCACAAGATATTTGCTTTAATTCTTCACACTTTTATTTATTTTCACATATATATATACATGTATATATAATGTTAAAGTAATTCCTCTATCATATTTACTTGTCATTGTCAACCTTTTTTATTCTCTAATACACAGTGTCATTCATCAGTTGTCACTTTCAATTGCTGGATTTTGGCCACTCAGACAAATAGTGAACAGTAAGAAAGAAACCTGTCAACAAAATACATCAGGAATGTTATTTTGGTAGAAGAGTTTAAATGTTGTTATCTGTTAAGTACAACAAGAAATCTTCAGATATAAAGGGAGAAGGAAAACCTGCAGTTACATACAATGGCTGATTACTGTTACTCTAAAGAAAACCCTTTTAAAAACTATGCTTTTATCTCTGTTTTTTTTTTCTCATAAACACTTGTGTATCAGAGTGGGAAGGAAAATGAACAAAAACACAGGGCTCAACTAACAAGGAGAAATTTAAAATTCCACAGACCAGTTTTGCAACAGCATTCCAAAATGCAGCCACAGATATTCACAGCTACTTCCAGAAAACCCGTTTTTCCATTCTGTGGGCATCAAGTCCAGATCACCTTGCTTCTTCTTTTTTTCAGGGTTTTCAGTGGGAGATGCTTGACTGTTTACTCACCATTCCCTGCAAAGAAAAGGAGTACCAGAAATGCTCAGAGCAGAGAGCTAGAACTTCTGGGACAACAGGACATGAACTGGAAAATGGATGGTGCTTCCAGGCAAGAAGGATCTACAACTAGTGGGTAAATTGTAGGACTGCAAAATTTAAAAATCACATCTTATCCACAAACATTTTACCTCTTTCCTGCTGAAAAAAAGGAAGCATTTCAAAGTTATCACCAACAGGTAAGAACAAAGTTAGAAAGTGATAATTTTATAAATGGAACTTTTTTCCCCTAGCTGACAAGATTGCTGAAAGGTAATACTTTCAGTTAGGACATAAGTAAGCTGTAAATCATTGTTTCAGATCAATTCATTGTTGAAGGAGCAAATCTGCACAGCAAAATAGTTGAAACCACTGGTTAAAAGTCCTGTAATTTAGTAAAGATGATCAGATTTTGTCATTTTCAAAGGGACACGTTACAGAGAGAGAGATACAGATATTTCTCTCATGTCTGTTAAATCATGTGAGCAGGTATCAGTGACATGGCCTCTATCTCCTCTCTCTTTAAAATGCAACTACTAAGGCTGTAGCAGAACAGGAAAAAATCCCAGAACCTGAGGAAAATAAGAGACAAAATTACACAGAAGACTTGCATAGGGAGAAAATGTCCAAATGTCCTAAAAGTACTATTCACAGGAAGAAATGCAAATTGATTGTTGGATGATTTTAACAAATTCTAATGCCAAAATAATGTGGAAAATCATATGTAGGTCATTCTGTACAGGAAAATATTCCTCTGTCATTCCTCCACTCCTAGATGAATACTAATGGAAGCTGGTTGATGTTAATTTCACATTGCTTTGGTGCTAATTGTTTAGGTAATTAATTTAAGGTAGCCATCTAGATTTCCTCTGCAGGCAGCGAAGGGGGAGCAGAACCCTTACTGTACAGTGTATCCCACCCTAAAATTTATATCTATAATGGGACAGAGGAATAACAGAGGCAAACAATAATTACTTTCAGAGGCCACACCTTGGAAAGAGATGCCCACAAAGGTTTTCTTACCTGGATGACTAAGTACAGGTTTCAAGCTTATACTTAATAGTATTTTTTCCAGTTTTCCCAGCTTTGGTGTTTCAACATTCCTCAGAATTATTAGGTATTTACTTAATTCCTGAGGCACAAAATGCAATAGGATGATAAATAATTCAATCTGGGCATTTTACTTTTCCTATGGGATGGATAGTAACAGCAGAAAAGAGGAGCTTAGTACATAAAATAGGTAGAAGGTTCTGAAAGCCATCACCTGTGCTCCCTTTAACTCTCAGGCAAATCACTGGAGACTGATTGTCCCCACTAGAACTTACCCATAAACCATTTTAAACATTTTAAACAGTAATTAGAATGTAATTGTCCCTTGATTTCTAGCATTCCAACTGGTTTTAGTGTTTTCCAATGAGGAATCAAAATGAGAATATTTGCATTTTCTGTTTTATTTGTTTTTAAATAAAACCGATGTGTGAAGTATAAACTTTAGAAAAAGACAGATTTAAAATTGTCTTTGCCCATTTTGAATTATGCACATACAGATTTTCATGGTTTTTTGCTTTATTTTTTTCACGGCCCAACTTTTATTAGTTTCAGTTGGAGCTGCATTTTTGCAAATGAAAACTTTGCTGTGACAAGATAAGCATGAAGAAAATGAGGAACATCTTTCCTCTCAAAAGTCTGGTTTAAGTGACTTCCTTTGAATCATACAGCAATCTTGTGACAGATGATGATACAAAATGCATTTTCTAAGCTGGCATTACATTGCCTTAACTGTAGGAATAAAGCCCACTGAAAAACAGATTGCTGCTTCAGTGTTGGTATAAAACCGAAATGACAACTTGCATGATGAATTGCTGAATGGCTCAGAACAAAAGATTTCAACTACATCAGAAATAAAACAGACTCCCTGAATTTATTATCCAAGTGTTCCATAAAGGTAATGACCTTACAAAAAATATGTTTTGTCAAATAAACAATTTTTGTGCAAAGCACAAATAATTTTAACTACTCAATACTTTTAACTGGTTTGGCCTTTTAATTGCCTTGAGTCCCACATTTTTTAATTTTATAACTTGAAAAAGTAAGATGAAGGTCTTAGTCATATTATGACTAAGTTGACATCCACAACTGTTTTCTGGGCATCTTGTTCACTGTCTGAACATAAAAATGCAGGTTAGGATCATATAAGTAATGACTTTATTTTAATGCCTATAGAAAGAACCCTGAAATCATATTAAACAGTCAGCTTTATTTATGGTATTTCCCAATTTTAAGTCGTCCTTTTTCAATATTAATATCTAATTTTCTTCGTCCCTGTGAAAAAGTAAAATAAGTAACCACTTAAATGTTCCTTTTGTACTTAATTGTAGTCATTAACACCCTGCAGATAAGGGCCTGCTTTCTCTCTTATTTCATAAAGAACTGATGACTAATGAGGAATTATTAGTAATATGATAATATGTATAACTCTGTAATACAAAGAAATTATAAGCTTTTATAATTACACTTCAATGTTGCACAAATCATCACAATAACAAACTTTTGTTGAGCACTATAAACTTGATAAGCTCACTGAGGTACGGTAATGGAGCAAAAATATGTTAGAAGTAATGTATGGCAATTGTGCCATTTCTGATTGATACATTAATATATCATTACAAATATTCCCTCCCACTTCTCATCTGGATTAGATAATGAGCATTGAAGTAGACAGCAAGGAACTTTAGTTAGGTAAATAATGTTGAGAACAATTGACTGATGTGAACTTAGTCACTAACACAGTCGGTGCTGTACTACTACAAACTACAAAGGAAGTATTGCATGGAAGAGTAGAATTACCTGATACCAGCAATATATATAAAATAACAGCTCAAGGGAAAATTTAGGCTTAAATTTGGACTAAAAGTCATTACTTTGGCAATGCTCCTACTGATTTGAATATGAAGTTTTCACAAGTGATTTGTTTCTTGTTAATGTAAACAGGTCAGCTCTAGTTTTATCTCCAGGAATCCATGGATCGTACACAGTAAAGGATAATGTGAACAATCTGGACATCTCATATCCAGTTTTCTTTATGGCAACTACATACTTAAAAACTGTAGAGATACAAAAAGAGATAATTAATTGTGCTACAAGGAGATGTGGCTACAGCTAGCTATTGCACAAATTAATAATTAGTAACTAAGGAATACTTAAAGGAAAAATATGGGAACACAAGTGTTGCTATTCTGTCTGGTGCCTCAAGACTTCAATAATTTTGGTTATTTGCAAAGATCAGCATGTTTATTCCTATTAGTAACTTCTGGTAAAATAAGTTCTTTAAAAACATTCTCAAATGAAACCTTACAGAGTTCCCCCTGACCTACAAGAAGCTTTGTTACCTGCATTTCTATAATTTCAAAATGTACCTTACCATTTTCAGTGAAAGACATGCAAAGTGCTTTCTTTGCTGCTTTGTGTATAGGGTTGTTTCAGCTGTGTATTTCCTCCTCACACGCTTTCTAAAACTTAGAATTTAAGATTTTGGTTTCAACATCAAAACATTACAGATTCCAAAAGAAAGGGATGATGACTAGCAACTGGCTTTAATGTGGCTTAAGCGTGTTCTAAAGGCTTTATTGAGTAAGCTCAGGGACCTAGACTTCTTGCTACTTGAAAGCTCCACAGGGCTTAATTCTCCTAGCTTTTCATTGTCACCTTATTTCTGTTATAAATCCCAGCACTTCTTTGTAATTAATTGTGCAAATGAATAATATCAATGTAGAGATACTGGTCTTGGGCCAAAAGCGATGGCTGTATTTCATGAACTCCTCAGAAGTGGCTATCCACTACCACAAGAACAAAGAAAATGAGGTCAACGAAAATCCCTCATTTCCACTTCAAATGAGAGCTAACTATAAAGAACAACTTTAGCCTGCAGTTTCATTCCTACTTTTAAAATTCATCAAAGAGAGTTCTGTTAAAATACTGGGCAATGATATTAGCAGTATTAATAGGAAATAATTATGAAAAGAAATAATACCTTTTCTTAAACGGGTCCTGATATAAAGTACCAATGCTGCTAAAGTAAAAGCTTAGCCCTCTTGCTATTCAGTGCTTTATTAAAAGAATTTTTATTAACTAATTCAAGAAAGAAATGTGATGAATGTCTCCTTCCAAGTTCCATCCCTATCTTTCATTACAGTAGTATCTGGTACTAGAAAGTGCTTCTGGCAATACTTATCTACATATAATGCATAAAATTTTTAAGATATAAAAAGGTCTGTATGGAAGATGGCTACTTGATACACACCACGAATATCATAACATTTGCTGCCTCAATTTAAAACTAAACCTAATAGTTCTTCTAGTCCTTTTGATCTTATAATCATGAAATTATATGGGATAAGTTCTCAGCAGAGGAAATTGTCATAGCTCCATCACTGACAATTTCTAACTCACCTGCCACTCTGACCCTGTACTTTATCATTACAGTCTCAGATATTTGCCTCTTGAAGTTCTTTTTATCACCTTTGTCTTCTTTTTACAATTAAATGTAAAATAAAGAATTTCGTTTAGTTGACATCATTTATGTAACAAACCCCAGCAAACTTGTTGAGTTCCCAGGTACTCTTATGATTCCTTGATGAGTGTGTTGTCAGCACACTTGCCATGATAGCACGCTCATAATATCAATGTCTATTTTCCTATTACTATTTACTTTTCAGCCTGAAAGTTTTTTACTTTTCAGCCTATAAGTTTTTTTTCAGCCCCAACCAGGATCAAAGCTCTCTCAGCCTAGGTAAAAATCTGACCTAAAGCACATACAGTTTAAGAAATGCAATGGGTGGGATATTGCTCATATGAATTACAAGTTGCAGCATTATCCATCTGCATCCTGGTGACAAGTAACTCCAGAAAACAAGACTTGGCATAGACTTAAACTTCCTATGTTAAACAGAAAATCTGGGAGTTAAACCAGGTTGAGGCAGCATCAGAGAACAGATGCTTTCTGATAGCTAGCTATGGCTCTGATTCAGGAGCATATTTAAACACAGATATGTTTAAAGGTTTTGCTGCACAGGGGTGAATGTAAAGCTGTGCTTAGAGCTAAATATTGGCTGAAGCATCCTGCTAAACTGTGGGTCTAAGAACAGGACCTCTGTGCAATCACATTGTTTAGCACTGCTGTAGGAATTGGTGCTGGGGTAGCTTCTGTTTTGATCATCTGACCATTATCTGTCAGGATGAGAAGGTCCATCAGATAGGAAATAAAAATCTTTTGATTTTGCTGTACTGTAACTGTGTTAAAGGTAGACAATCTCTGATTCTAGCAGTAAACTAAGACAGAAATCACCCTAGACATAAGACTAGCAAGGAGATTTGTTTCTCTTTTCAAAGTACCCTTTACCTGTGAAACAATTATGCCAACAGAACCGGCTTCCGAAAATTCAAAATTGAGTTGCACATCAAGATGTTTGAAAACAGCACATTATTATAGTGTTTTACTTTCTTTAGGATGGACCAAGAGCATTTAGCTTGGAATTACAATTATTGGTGAATATTAACGAAAATTTTAAATGTTTTAGTGTGTAATCATTTTCCTGAACATTGATCAGTAACACAGCCTACAGCTATCTCACAATACCTTTGAGCTATCTCACAAGACCCTTTCAGACCTCTGGTCTGAGAGCATGTGAAGGTGAATATCTGCTGTTGCAGTAGTGTTCACTGAAATTCATGCAGGTTTCATGCATTTGAACAGCACATATCAGTCACTCTTTTCTTTTTCTCATCAGTTCTTTTTACTGGCACAAGAAGAATCATGTTTTAGAAGATTCAATTTTCAAGTTGCCATGGTATATCACATATTTCAGTATAATTACATTTCATTGTCAACTACAAATTATTTGAGGTGCTTCTCTCATATACTTTTGGAATGATAATCTAATAGCACCCAGACACAGGGAAATAGTAGCATATATACAAAACCACAGAAATGTTAAAACCCAAAAATCTTCTTTGGAAAATTTTTTTGGTATCTGCTTAAGTGATGTTCTTACAAATCCTCTGTCAATCAAAGCATATATAAATGAGAGAATAGTTCATAGAGAACCATATGAGAGCATATATTTGAAGACAGGGCATTTTTATGTGTGCCTGAAAATCCTAGGAATCTACCTAGCCTCTGCCCCTAGTCAGGACTTAACTGATAGTCCAAATTTCATATAACCTCTGTAAACAACTCAGCTCTAAGCTTGAGTATTTCTATTATCATCAGCTCTAGCAACTGATACAAAAGGCTAAATCCTTCTTTGTGACAGGATGAGAAACTTGTGTTTCCAAACTTTGAACATTGGGCTGGGGCAGCCTACAGATATTAAATCCCTTCTTAGGGCTCTTGACAAATGTAAGATACCAGGTAGTAAAGAGTTAATTGTTAGAGCCAGGAAGATAACTGGAGCTCATCAAGCAGTCAGATTCTTCCTATACAAGGAAGAAAAAGGGACTAGTGAGTAGTGAAGGGAAGAAGCTGCCTTCATCTCAGGAAATGCAGCTGTCTTGTAAACTCTGAGTGTGCGGTGCCATCTGCTTAATGCTTGAAGTTGCTTTTGAATCACAGAATGGAAGAATCTTAATTTGAGAATTTTGAGAACTTCTGTAAAGAAGTAAAGAGGGAGGAGCAGCCCTTATTCCTGTACACTGTGCTGTGTTGCACCATTTCACTTTTAAATTCCAAAGGAAGGGGAGAAAATAAGATGTATAGATTCTGTATAAAATATGGAGACTTAGAAGAACAATGTAGTAAAGATAAAAAGTGACCCAGGGGAAAAAAGCAATAGTGGCAATTCCCTGTGCCCAGCAGTGGTTTCCAAAGCTGCATAGAAAACCTCCAGAAAGAATGAGGCTGTCCAATCCTGATGTCAGAGAGGAGCAGAGGTTAAAGTCTGCGAGTGAAAGGCAGTGTTGTGGGCACTTCTTAATGCAGGAGCTGTATTTGAATACAGACTGCCTTTGCCCTCTTGTCAAAAGTTATTTCCCACCAGGTCTCAAGCCCCATACTGGAATAGTGCTAACTGCAAGCCTTGTTCTGCAAGCTACAGAAGGATTTTCCCTTTGTGGGAAGCACTAATGCATCATTTCTAGTTAGTGCAGTCAGCTGTGGGGCAGATTTAAAATTCATCAGCTATTCTAAACTATCTTTGTGTGTGCAGTCAGTGCTCTTTAAAGCCCTACCCCAGCTGTCTCTGTGCCAACTTTCTGGAATGAAAAAGCCTGAAGAAGTGATTGTTCTTGTCAAATGCTGAAGAATTCAATATCTTTTATGGCCACATTAGGGAGAATGATAAATCATCTCTGAAAAATAAAAAAGTAGAAGAAAAGATGTTTACTGGTGTACATTAAAGCATAGTCACATTTTGATTTTGTGTTAGAATCCAATTTAGAAAAACACAGTCTCCTCATTTTTCCTCTAATGTGTGAGGAAATCCCAGTGAATTTATTACCTTTATGTGAAAGCAAATTTAAGGAAGATTCCAAATGCTGTATTAAACCTTTATTGATAAAAATTGTATGGTATTGTCTCTGAAATTCTCTGGGAAGCATTACTAATGCCTGCATTCTAGATATTGCATATGACAGCCATGAAATTTAAAGCTGGGCAGTAACTTTTGACGAGATAATACTCTGTCTTGTGCCCTAACAAAGAATTGAGCTGATGTGGAGGGGATGGTTATAATAGAGTTATACGGATACAGCACCCAAAAGCAAGAATGGGAACTGCCAGTAGCTAAAGTGTGACATTAACATGTTTCTTTATTGGAAATGGTAGCTTGGGGAAGCCTCCTTCAGAGTCATTAAGTATTCCTGCGGTATGAAAGTTCTATTTTTTTCTAGAAGATTGATAGGATACAAGTAGGTATGTACTAAAAATGTTGGGGTTTTTTTACTATAAACAAGTTGTAAACATGCATAACAAAAGCAAAACTTTTTCCAAAGCCATTTTGCCTTTTAAGGCTTGTTCTGTAAAATGTATGTCATTTTAGCAAACAGTTGCTAAATAGTGGATGTAGTTTGATCTTAAACTTAATGTAGTGGTAGAGCCTTAGGCTGTGTTCTATGGTGTTGTCACATTCAACTTACTGAAGGTCTTTTTAATGCCCTCTTTCTCTAAAGTGTATTTATTTATAATATTCTCAAGATTTTAAGTATTAACTCCAGCATGCTTACCTCGTTTAAGGCAGAACCGTCAAGACTGCTATTAATTGTGGGAACCTCTAGCCTGTGACTAGTGACTAAACTTGGAAGCTATTCTAACTTGCCTTGATGTCCTGTGGTCCCAAGCATCCCCTGCAGAATGAGGATTAAAAAGGAGAATATCAACGCCTCATCTTCTCCCTTCCTCTTTCCTTCCTAAAACACATGTCTTACCTCAGCAAAACACACCTCAGGATTTCTGAGTTTGGAAATGTTTATGACAGTCCCTGACGTTGTTGTTATTAGACTAACCGTATTCTTTACCCTCATGTGGCAAACCTTTCCCAAATATAGGAATTATATGGTTTTTTCCAGCACAAATACACATCCACACCTCCTTGAATTAGCTGGTATAGATGTTCACTGAATTTTTTTTGTTACAGTAGAAAATTCCTTTATATTCACCTGAAAGAGAACAAGTATTTCATTATTACTGTCAGAGGTCTTGAAGTTAGTCTTCTTCTGTTGTAGGCAATGACACTACAACAACAAAAAAAATGAACAAGCTCCAGCTGAAAGCCAGCAATGTTTTCTGATCGTTCTATTTGTAAATAGAAAGGCTGACACAGAAACTCCGTGCTCTGATATTTGGGCAGTATTTAATTACCAGCATATAGACATATATATATAACGGTTCATTCATCTGCCAGCATTGCCTTTCATGCAGTTTGATTCTTGTTATGACAATTTCACTCCTGATATATATATAGAAAGCAACAATATTAACTTTTTGATTGTAAGGCCAAGTATTTCAAGCTTTCTCAGTCTCCTCTCAAAACTTAGGACACCTATGCTTGCCTTAGTAATATTTCTTCAACACTGTAGTTTAAAACTGATCCATTGAATATAATCTACTTTTTCTGGGAGTGATATTCAGCCTTCCTGTGGATTGGCAACTTTGAATAATCCAGTCACTTCAATGCCATTCTCCCGCTTTTTGTGCTTGAGTTACCACTGAAAATTTTACATTGGTTTCGTTCACAAGGCTGGACCTTGACAAACTCCACAATTAATCTTTTCTGCCCAAACCCATTATCATCTCTCTCTCATGTGAAACCATACTTTGATAACTGGTCTTTCACTTCTTTTATCTCTCCAGTTAGAGTAACACTTATAGTTAATCACCTCACTATTAGTAACTACTTAGTAACCTAAGTAAACATCTCCCACGTGTCATAGTACGATATTTAGTGAAGCACAGACATATCAAATGCACTGGCATAATTCTTAAGATTAACAAAGTTTGTGTCTTAGTTTTAAAATCTCTTGTGTAGAAAAAATCAAGATGGATAAATAGGCATGCACTTACAGGATACATGTGAAGGTGACTAATAATCAGACTGAGAGAAGAATTTGCTTCTTAGTTATTTTTTTGTGTTTGTCTATTTTTTCTCCTCCCCCTAATATATTAAAACTGTTTGCTTTCACAGGTAGAGGCACCTGACTAGACACTTTACTCTGCCCTACGCTTCAATGAATGTGATTCATTTTTCTGGATGGATTCTAATTAATAATTACTCTCATTGGTGAGTCTGTATCTAGCCTCCTGAAAAACACAGCTGCCTCTTCAGAAAGCTGCCAAATTTATGTGAGTTTAAACACATGATGGAAGGAAAGATGGTTCTGAAAGTGCAAGAGTGAGAATGAGTAACATAAAGACTGGTGTGTTGTATCTGCTTTGCAGTTTCTTACTTCATGTGAATGCAAATTCCCTTTCAGAGCACAGCTTTTTAAAGACAGTGTGACTTCAGAACCTCCACATTTTTGCTTTAGTTCTGTAGTTTATATTCCCACTGTAACTGTGTTATTCCATAACTTATGCTTCAAAGCAACTGTTGCTATAAAGAAATTTGTGATTTTTCTGAGTTCTGGTTGGAATTTTGGTATCAGTAACCTTAGTGAATTTTCATAAGGCTGCCTAATGATTTTCTTTTGAAGGCTTGTGATCCCTTATTTTAAAGAAACTAGATTTATATTTTATTACAGAACTTGGTTTGTTGGCAGATTTAGTCAAATTTTCTGAGCATACGTTTGATGGGTTGAACAGGATAAAAGAGTTTCATAGATGTCTTTGTAGAGGATAAAGGGCAGAGGCTCAGCGTCATTTTTATTCATGAAGTTTCACTGATGAGAAATAAGGTTCTAATCCTGCAACAGGAATGAGCACAGGGAATCATTTTGCTTGTGGAGTTTCTCACTGAAACCTGTGACCAGCTCAGAGAAGTGACAAAAAATGAATGTATTCTTTTCCCCCCAGCTTCACAACTTTGATTGTTTTGATGTTACAGGCAAACCCTAATGCTGCCCATAATATAGTAACTGCTGACTTGGAGGTATGAAGGGAGCATTTTTAAAATACAGAGTAAACATTGTTGAATAATGAAACCTGAAAAAATCTAGAGAATGTACAGAGATGTAAAGGAAAGGTTTATTTGACTTAGGCCTGTGCAGTTAGATTCTGTATCTTGAAATTTTTCCCTAACGAAGGTTAAGCAATTGCACACAGTTCAAGTGCTGTGCAAATGAGTTACCCCTGGAGTAAGAATTGCTCTGCATTGGAAGTCTGAAAAATGGCAGTATTTGGTGGAAATAGCTTTCACCTTGCATTCTCACCCTGCTATTTCCCACCAGAATTAGACCCAGCCAGCATGGCTTTAGGAGAGGCAGGTTGTGCCTGACCAATCTGATCTCCCTTTACGACCAGATGACCCACCTGGTAGATGTTGGAAAGGCTGTGGATGTTGTCTACCTGGACTTCAACAAAGCCTTTGACACTCTCCCACAGCACACTCCTGGAAAAGCTGCAGCCCACGGCTTGGACAGGTTCACCCTTTGCTGGGTTAAGAACTGGCTGATGGCCGGGCCCAGAGAGTGGTGGTGAACGGTGCTGCATCCAGTTGGTGGCCTGTCACCAGTGTGTGTCCCCCAGCGATCACTGCTGGGGCCAGTCCTGTTTAATATCTTCATTGATGACATGGATGAGGGGACTGAGTCCTCCATCAGTAAATTTGCAGATGACACTAAGCTGGGAGCATGTGTCAATCTTCTGGAGTGTAGGAGGGCTCTGCAAAGGGACCTGGACAGGCTGGATAGATGCGCCAAATCCAACCATGTGAGGTTTAACAAGTCCAAGTGCTGAGTCCTGCACTTTGGCCACAACAACCCCTGCAGTGCTACAGGCTGGGGACAGAGTGGCTGGGCAGTGCCCAGGCAGAAAGAAACACAGGGGTACTGGTCAGCTGCTGACTGAACATGAGCCAGTGTGTGCCCAGGTGGCCAAGAAGGCCAATGGCATCCTAGCCTGGATCAGGAACAGTGTGGCCAGCAGGAGCAGGGAAGCCATTCTTCCTCTGTACTCGGCACTGGTGAGGTCACACCTCGAGTGCTCTGCCCTGTTCCGGGCCCCTCAGTTTAGGAAGGACTTTGAGATGCTGGAATGCATCCAGAGGGCAATGAGGCTGGTGAGGGGCTTGGAACTCAAGTCCTATGAAAACAGCTGAGGGAGGTGAAGTTGTTTAGACTGGAAAAAGGAGGCTCGAGGGAGACTTTATCACTCTCCACAACCACCTGACAGGAGGGTGTAGCCAGGTGGGGGACGGTCTTTTCTCCCAGGCAACCACTGACTGAATGACAAGACACAGTCTTAAGCTGCGTCAGGTAGAAGTGTAGGTTAGACATCAGGATAAATTTCTTCACAGAGAGAGTGATTGGGCACTGGAATCCTCTGCCCAGGGAGGTGGTGAAGTCACTGTCCCTGGAGGTGTTCAAAAAAAGACTGGATGTGGCACTCAGTGCTATGGTTTAGTCGATGAAGTTAGGTCATAGGTTGGACTTGATGATCTCAAAAGTCTTTTCCAGCCTAGTTAATTCTGTGATTCTGTGCCAGGAACTAAATATTTACTGTAACTTGCAATAACTTAATTTCTCCAAGTCCAGTTTGTTTAGCCCGTGACAGTGGTTGTTAAATGATTTTTCCGTCTTCGTAAAGCTCTGAGTTTTCTTGCTCCTGTTCCTATTTTCTAAATCCTGTATCACAAAAGAAATAAACTGACTGACCAAATGCAGCTTTGAGGTTTGCTCTAGTTGTGATTGAGGCCAGTTCAATTCTTGGTCCTGCTGGGCAGGAGTAGAGGTGTGCTTTTCATCATCCATCTCTGCAGAGCAGCAACTAAGCAACAATATCTTAATAGCACAGTATGCTTCCTCTAACTTGCTTTAGAACAATATTCAGAGTTACCCCGAAGCCACACAAAAAATACATCCTAGAAATGAAAAGCTACTCCCCATCTGTGAGAGAATCAACATACATAAGTGAAAACATCAAAAAGACTGTAAATTTTTAGTAGCAGTGAATAATTACTCAATTCCAATTAACTTGGAAATTATTTCAAAATGAAGCCATAGACCAAGCCTTTGTGATGACCAGCAGAGCTGCGGTTGTGACTTGCTGACATGCAACCTATATGACATTAATCACTTCATCCAGGTTTGGATTTACAACAGAGATGATGATTTTCTTTGTAACACACTTATTCTTTGACTCCTGATGCTGTCCCTCTACCAGTTGTTTTGCTATACTTCCCTAAGGTGACTTTGCTCTGTATTTTATTACTCGATAGAAAATTAATTAGAAAAGGTTAACAAATGGCAGATGAATTCAGTTAATTAGTTCACTGAATATTTTGAACACTTCTACTTGCTGGAGACTTTAATATTGCTAGAGATATTCATGCAACATTTGCACAGTGACTGCTTCTCTGAACTTTATTGAATAAACTTTTCTCCAAAGCAAACCTGAGCATGGAAAATGTCAGTGCTCAGCTATTAACTTTGGACAGTCTTAGTGTACTGCCTTTCTGTGCAGTCATGAAATATGAAAGTAAGATAGAGACGTGAGCACCCAAACAGAAAGAAGCATGGACCATCCTGCTGCTTCCTCACCCTTGTAAAAGCTTATGGTCAGAAATCTGCTATTTTTTGCTGTGCTTTTGAGAACTGGAAGTTGTTTAGATGCTGAAATCTGTGGTTTTCCAGATGTATTTTTTTTCTTTTTCAGACTTCTATGATGATCAGAGAATTTAATCTACCACCCAGAACTTTCAGGAAAACTAAAGAAACTCTAGTTGCTTAGCAATTTTAACTCATTTGTCTGTGTTCACTGTCTTACTATGACAAGTTTTGTCTGAGATGTCAAATTGAGTCTGATCTTATCTGAAAACAAATTATCCTCTTCTTCTCCCCTGCCTGCCTCAAAACACAGTTGGTTCAGCCTTGGTTTATCCATTTCTGTGTTCCTTTTTAATGTTTGGCATTGGCAAATATATTCATATAGTCTAATTTTTGCATGGAGTTTTGCATTCTATTTTCTATAGTAATTTCATAATTGGTTTCCTCTGCTTGAATTAATTGAGAGCTATTGAACATATAAAGCACACATCCATACTGCTGGATGGTTGTATTCCCTATTGCTAGAAACCTTTTTTCCCCATGAAAAAAAGAATGAAGGAAAGCCTTTAGCTTTTTCTGTTTTCCAAAGAGTTCATAATGATGAGGATTTTAATATTAGAATGCATTTTCTCCTTAAGGCTTTTTTGTTTACTATATGCATGACACCAGATGCTGTTCAGAAAATAGCTCAGAGGCAAGTGTCTAATAGAGAATGTTTCATTTGTTGTCTAGCCTTGACGGATAAATGGTGTTACCTGATCCCTTTGTGAAGACAATCACTTCCAATCTGGTTTGGATTTTGTAGAGACTCTGTGCACACTTATTTAGCTAGTTTTCCAGATAAAATAGTTGAGCACTCCAAAGAGTAGGGACTCTTCTCCAAACAGAAAACCTTTGAGACTTGACTTAATTTCCTCAAAGTGGCTGTAGCAGAATGAATAAGCTGTTTTAGAAAAGGAAAGATTTAGATCTGACCCTCCTTAGCTTGAGGGGGAAGTTGGCTAGTACATTAATTCAGTGTTTGGGAAGCCCAGGTTTAAAGAGCCTTCTTCTATTTCTGTATCTTTAGAGAATCTGTAGGACAGACTGAAGTGTTTTATTTTGGTTTTGAGTGGGAGAGGGAAAGCCAGTGTTTGGATACAAGTAAATTGGTTTCAGCACAGAACTGAAATAGCTTTCTTTCTAACTTCTATATCCCTGCCCCTTTCTGTTTTTAGCTAACCTCAGTCATTAATTGACCTTTTGCCCTGACTGGTTGCATGGGACCAGTTGGGAAGATGATGTGAATACAGTTATAAGCTCTGCGTGTGGAAGACACATTTGTGGAATGACAACATAACAGTGATATGACATATGAAAAAAATTGGGAATCTGACACTTGTCTTGTGCCATAGAGAAATGCAGGACGTGATACAGGGTTGTTGAGTCTAAAAGTTGGGGATAGCAATACATCATCGGTTCCTGAAATATTGAAGGTCCTACAGAAGTATTTAGGACTGCAAGGAATTGTTGTTTTTTTTTTTTTTTTTTCCTGATGGTGGTTAATCCTTTAAAGCACCAGATTTGATTTTTTGGGGGTTTTATTGTTATGTTGGTGTCTCTGTTGTTTTTTTCCCAACCTATCATTTGCACTCCATTTCTTTTCATCCCAAAAGCTAAAATTTCACTTCTGTCCTGTAAGGTGCTAAACACTGCTTGAAAAAGGTGGTAAATACTTCACGCTGTCAAGATTGATGACAACATAATGATGATGTTAAACATTTATTTGGGCACATTGTTAATAAGAATTTCACAGGAGAAGGTTAATCTGACTCTAAGTCAATCCTGTAAATCAGAATTAGCATCTCGTAAATTCTTACAGCAGTGGTCATATGGCATTTGCATCTGTACTGGGCAGCCGAGGGAAAAAGTTTAATCTTGTGATACCTGAAAGACTCTCAATTTGAGTTCAACTTTCTGAAAATTTCTGAAATTCTTCTAAAGTATTGTTTCTGCAGGAGGGTAATACTGCCATGAGTCTCCCATGGGATAAACAAAACTAAGCCTTCTTCAACCACAGAATGAGGTGTGGTGTCACTATTTGTGCCAAAAGCAAAGGATTCCTTCAAAGTAATTATTTAAAAAAATAAAACAAAAAGTCAAATACTCTGAATTGAGGGAAAAAATAATTGCCTATGCAAAACTGCATTTGGAAATCAAATCTGTTGGGAACTGCTAGTTCTTAAGACGGATGTGCCTAATAATTTTCTTTTAAGAAGAAACTTGCCCTTTCTTGGAATTAAGCAAATCCTTCCTACAGCTTTTCTTCCTCAACTAAAACCTCTCTGATTTGACCTCCTATCTTGCCATAAATAACAGAGAAGTGGGTTCAAAGAGTCAGAGAATGACTTTATGAATGTGCATTTCTGTTTGATCATCCTATTTTATCAGACACCCATTAAAAACAAAACAATAAAAAAGCCTGTCAGCCTGGCTGTCTCCATAGCTGTCTGTATGCCTTTCCCAGCAGTGCTGGCTGTCAAGCTCATTATTCTTCCTCCAAGTTCGTTTGACCCACTCTTGTGCACTTTTACTAGGCTGATAAAGTTTGTGGGATCTTGTCTCTTGGGAAATACATTTAGAAGGATAAGTTAATTCTGCTTCTCTCCAGTAAGCATTTCTGCCTGACTTCTCCAGGGCCAGTATGTCTGAGTAGTCTAAATTGCTTATCCTGTAGGTAATGAGGTTTGCAAGGCCGCAGCTGAAACCTTTCCCTTTCTCTACTTATCCTGCTTTCTACCACTGCATTTTGGTTTGAGGGATGAATACTTAAGAGCCTAGGAATCAGAGAACAGCTAAACCAAGACAAGAAGTCTAGAAGACCTATTGTTGCCCTTGGTTTAAAAAGTAAAATTAAAAATCTCATACAATATGTAGGTTTGCAGAGAGGGGTTTGCAGCTTATGAGCACAAGTCCAGCTGCCCCCAGTCCATCCACGCTGAGGAAGAGAGGGCCTGCTTCACGAGTCCCAGCCACCAAGGGAAGTCAGCCTTGCAATTGACAGGAAGGTTCTTGCAGCATTTCTGCAGCATTGACTCCTTCCAGATCCAAAAAAAAAAAAACCAAAACCAATTTTTTTCCAGGTTTTGGTTTTGTTTGTCTAGGGGGAAGGGAGTTCTGGAGCCACGGAGGCTTGGTTGCTGTGTTGTGTCCTTTATTCTCTCTTGGCCGTGTGGTCTGGAGAACGGGGCTTATCCGCCATCTTGTCTTTGTCCTCTGGGCCACATGGGCTCACCCAGAGGACGCTATCTTGGTTATTTTATTTCTCTGTTGTTTCAACACTTTTGTATCTAGTGGTTATTGCTCTTGTATAGGTTGTTGCTATTTTTATTTTAGTAAACTCTCAGTTTTTCACTTATGTCTCTTCCCATTTGTCTCTCCTTACTGGTAGAGGGCAAGAGGTTGCAAACTAAGGGGAGATAACTCATTTTGGAGTCTCCACTCCATAAATTGTCTAAAACTATGGCATCTTTATATTAGAATATGAAGTGACTTAGAATACAAACTGATAAATTCTGATATAGTAATTGCTGTAGCTCATGTTTTTAAGCTATTCCTAGGACTTTAGCACTGCTCAGAGATATGGCTTAGCTGTTTGAGAGAATGACTTTATTACAGAAACTGATTGTCTTGATTTGTGGTCTGTTCTTCAAATGTGTATGGTCTGTGACTGATTAGGTAAGGGAAATCCATGTTTGGCAATCAGAAATGAAAACTAGATGAGGCACTAATAAATGGCTCTTAGTAACGGTAACTTTTTTTTTATTACAATCATTCAGTCCTCTAAACAAAAATAAATTTCCAATTCACTAAGCTTCAGTGTTTAATTGCTTTTTTCATAAACTTTTTAAAAAGTCTCAGTAATATAAATCTTAAAAACATCCCTCTGGAAAAAACAAAAGTTCTGGTTTCATGAGGAGCGACATGTTAATTGCCTGCAGCATTGTGTTGGACTAATGAGTAAAATAACCTAATAACTAATTGAAACTTCATTGAAATAAAGTCATTTAAGAAGTAGTATCATATCTAAGTAAATTAACTCCATTTTCTATCCTGAATTATCTGTTGTGCTTTGATCACAGCTGAATTGGATCATTAAATAACTAAAAGTGAAGCCTGTTAATAATTGCAAGCTCTTGTATAAAGAATTTTTTCCTCTTTTCATGAGACATTTCAATAAGGGGTCCTGGCTCTTTGAAAACTTTCTTCTGCAAATGTTTAAGGATATGGGAATGACAGAACTGATGAAACTCTATTCAGGAACAGATCCTTTAAACTACAGTTAGGGAACTGTGCAGCAAAACTGTGCAGCAAAACAAAACAAGACTTTTGTTGTGAAATATTTTTTTAATACTTTCACTTCCAATGCCTTGCACAACCATTACTATTTAAAAATAAAATAAAGCAAATCCTACTGGCTTCTTAACCATTCTCATGTTTGTTCTGTTGGAAATCTGTGCTTCTAAAGCTTCAGGCAGTCTTTTCAGAAGGAGGTTGGGGCCATTCAGCTCTCCTGTGTCCACTACGTCTGAAGTTCCCTACCATGGTAATGCAATTGACTTGAGCCAAGAGCTGGGGTTCCCTGAACATCACAGGTCCCTGTCACAGGACTGATGATCTTGGGTATGCAATAACAGGTCAGGTTTCCAATATAGTCTCTAGGGGACTAGAAATTTCTGTATTTCCAGATCCCCTGTGTGGAACTGGGAGCTCTTATCTTGCAACTTCAATTTATGCTTTTCAAGATTTAGGGACAGAGACAGAGCTGAGGACCTACAAATCTTGTGAGTGAAAAATAAAGGCTTAAAGGTGACTGAGACATCTGTGAACTGTGAATTTCAAATTTATTAATGTCTTCTCACTATTTTATTTATTTCATACTCTGAGATCAGTAAAGTTCTTTTTTTTTTTTCTTCAGATATCTAATAATCTATAAGTCAGTAAATCCAAAATGTAAAAATTCAGTCTGACTTCCTAACTCTTTAGCTTTTAATGGAATACCATGCTTTTCAGGTAATCTCAGGTGGTAATTCTATATTTGCCATAAGCTCCTGAAGACTGAAATGCCCAAGTCTGTATGCTGAGATCTACCTAGACCTCGCTAAAGAAAATTATGCAAGAACAGATATTTCAGACTCTGTTCTTCTAGTCTACAGGGAGGCATGTCCTTCCATGGAATAGTCATAGTTTGGATTCCTGTCTGAAAACTGTCTGAAAAGGATGCAGGGCATTGAGAACTTGAGTGTTATCTATCTCAACTTTGTTATTTTGCCCAGGAAGAAGCTAATTACCGGGTTTAAAGTACTAAAGTCTTTCTGTTGTGTGTTAAAAGAGATGCTTTTTTGCATGGGCTAAATATTATTTGGTCAGAGAACATGGTTCCATATTTGAGGTTACAGAAATTTCCATTTCATAATAGTTCAGTTTTAAAACTGTAGTCCCATCTTTTTAATCAACTGGTCTGTTCATATCCTCCTAAGGTACAGGAAAAGAAACATTCAAAGAAATGAGAGAAAAAAATCCTAATGGGAACCTTCTGACAGCACCAGGTCTCAGTCTCCCTCTTCATGAAATACGTAACTTCAAGGTGCCTACTCCTGAAGGTACCCTTGCAAAGATATAGGCATGTCGTAGATGATCTGCAAGAATGTGGAAGCTTTAATTAAAAGCTCCTTTTGCTCAAAAGCCTTGTGAATTTCCCACATTTTACCTTCTCCTTTCTGATAGCAGAACTTCTGTGGTAAACCAGTCTTCTGGCTTTGTCTCTGTAAAATTTGCTTGCTATCTGCTCTCTCTCCAAATCTGAAGTAAGCACCTTGCCTATTTACAGGGAGTTGATACGGCAATATGGTGACAATTCTCTTTCTACGTTTAATGATGGACACTGACTGGATTTGGAAAGCATGTTCTGATCCTCTTGCACTAAAACTAATGCCAAAATAGTGAACTACATGAAACAACATATTATTGAACATGTGGGACTGAAGGATAAGATATGAATTGAATCTTTGTGTTAAATGAAAACCTCCATTAATGACATACCTAGGTGCAATCTATTCTCAAAATGAGTTAAAAACAGCACTTAAGTGCACTTTATGCTGGCCCACTGCCCAGAGGTGGATTCTGATTTAATTGTTAGTGTTGCTTAATTGGTAGAAGTCAACAAACAAGGGGTCAGTTCCATTATAAATGCTGTCAAAATGCCAGAGATGACTTGCCAATGACGTATGGGGAAAATTAAAGAAATCCCTTGAATTAAGCATTTGTCCTGTGAAGCTCCTTCCTTGTGAAAAAATACCTCTGAATGTTTTGGGGGTTTTTTCCCTCTTCTTTTGAATTGAAGTGTTCCTTTAAAGTATATAAATCTACATTATCACCTCTGTGAAAAATGCTGGTTTTAAATAGAGCTGTTATAAAGTAAGTAGGCAGTTAGGATTTAACGTATGTCAGAAGTAATCTACACTTAGCACAAAAAAAACATAATTTAGTAAGAAAACACTCTTGTATGCCCAGTAAGGCTTCTTTAGTATAAAATGCTTTACAAGAACAAACTACAACTTAAACTAGCACATATTTCTTCTATAACTCCAAAATAATTTCCCAAAGCAGAAATTTATGTTGGTTGTTTAAAATGTAGCATGAGTGATTATGAGGTGACAAAGACTAACGAGACTTCATTGTTACTCAATTGGGACTTACAAGATTATGCATTATGTGGAAGACTATTTAAAGGAAATTCTATTCAAAAAAATTGGAAAGAAATCAATGTGGTAAAGCTCATTAATTTTAAATCTGAATTAGCTATTAATTCACATGGTTCTGCTTTCAAAGTTGTGAGAAAAAAATATTGTTATCTTGTTAATAAAACTGTTGAAATGATAATATGTAAAGTTGAATTTTTTTGGCAGGAAATAATTATTTTTACTTCTGTTTACTGCTGAGTAGCAGTTTCCACAGAAGAGAAACTTATTATAATTACAGGCACTTATTTTGTGCCTGTCATTTTTTCTTAAAAGTATTCCTTCATTCTGGAAGCCCAGAAAATATTTTTTCTCTCCATAAGTACTCTGAGGTTATATTCCTGTCTCAGTTTAGGAATTATAATTTTACTAATGGTATGTAAAAACTTGAACAGTTAGCATTTTAAATGGTTTTTTCAGATGTTTCCCATAGATTTTTTCTTCTAAGTTTCCTACTTTTTAACAACATTTGCAATCAAATCCAAGTAAAAAATCTTCTGGTACATGATATTGCATCAGAAAAACTGAAAAAAAAAAAAAAAAAAGATTAAAAGATTTTTTTTTCTTCTAATAACTGCATGGGTGATTTTTGTACAGCATGTGATTTCTGATCAAAAATTAGAGGATGCAAAGGAATATTATCCCTTAACAGCTGTTTTACCTGAAGCTGTTTTCAGACCTGGTAGTTTGAAAGATATACCTCAGTTGAAGTATAAATAAATATTGGTCAAGAGAAAATGAAGGGGGGAAAAAAAAGGAACTCCTGCACTGAAAATATTACTGGCTAAAGGGAAGACACCTTGTTTCTCTGGTGTTTGTCTGGGTCACCCTTGTGATGTCCTCACACGAGGATGGTAGTGCTGATCTTTCAAGGAGTAGCAACAGTTGTTTGAAACAATTGGAAAGAAGTTTTGAAATGAGTGTTTGTTTTTTAAATATCAGAGGTATTTTAAGAATAGCAAAAATATATTGTGGTGTGGTGGCCTTTCATATGAATGATCACAGTAACAGAGTTGTGATTTAAAAACCTCATCAAAATCACAGCTGCAAAAATGCTGAAGTTGACAGAGTGGCTACCAGGATTGGGAAAGAAAAAAGTTGCATTCAATGAAACATTTTCCTCAAATAAAATTTTAAACAAAATCTCTAGAGATGGGAGAGGAAAAGGGGAATTTCAACACTACAGACTGTTCCATTTTTTTTACATCAAGTTTCCGGAACAAGACATTTTGTCTTTATTCTAACTGCTATTCATTTGAAATGGTACCATTTTCCCTGTTTGTGTTGTGAGATGACTATCCTGAAAAGAGTGTTTAGAGGGTATTTTGAATCATTAAAAGCCTTTTCCATTTGGAAATTCACTTTCTACATCCCCATCCTTTGCAAAACAGTTTTTGTCCTTATGCAGTGCTAATTATGTCTTTAACTAGAAAATACATAGTCTAAATTTCTCACAGAAGAAGTAACTCTAGAATGTAATTTGGACAAATTGTGTACAAATACAGATCTAAGAAAAGCAGTTTTCAAAGCTTTTGGTGTATCTGAACAGCTCTTGAAGTGTACTTGGAATTTTCTGGCAATTTGCAATCACTCAGTATACTACACTTGTCGCATAAGGCAATTTTAAACTTGAAAAGCATTGAGTGAGGGGAAAAAATGTTACATGTGTTCTGCATTTAAAAATAGCTTATATTGGTCAGATCTAAATGTTGTCTGGAAACAGAATTATTTAGCTCCAACAAAGATTGGTATAGTCAGTAGTGCTCAAAGGTACTGTGTTCTGGTTAGGTCAGCTTTAGAGTTCTGCTGTATTATGTCACTACAAAAGGTAGCACATAAAACTTAATGAAAGGACACAAAATCCAGGGCTGTAGACACACATTGGTAAATTATCTCCTACACTTCCTTAATTGTATTGATTGGAGGAATTTTCACTGGTTTCTGCAATTAAGATGATAAAAGCTATAGGCAGCATCAGCTGCTGTAGGCAATTAAGTATACTGCTAATTACTTAGAAGAAAATGGCTTTCACTCTACAGGAACCTTATCTCTTCTTTCTTATCTCTTTTTTGTTGCTTTTGTTTTTTCTTTCAGTCCTTTAATAAAAAGAGATGTGTTTTGAGATATATCCCTCCTTTAGAAGTTACCTCATTGTCATTGGATGTCGGAACATTTTTGTAAGTGCACCGTATTCACAATTATCTTGATTATTCTCATTACTTGTCTCTGAGTGAGTCCTGACCAAAGGCAGGGGAACCTTGTTTGACAGAGATACTCTCTTAGTGCTCTGCCTTTGTGGGTAGATCCTTTTGAAATAGGATAACCCAGTGCTTGGTCCCATTTCACAGGCTATTTAAGCTTGGTGAGGGAAAGCTCCAGTTTTCTGATTTGACTTGGGGTTCCCAATATATCAACTAAATTCACACTCCTATTGTCTTGGACATTGAGTCATAACAACTTTCCAAAGAGGAGAAGAAATCACAGGTAAGATTACTGAATTTTGTCGTGTTGTTCTTTAATCTCTTCTTAAATCTGTTTTCCCAGAGGCACTACCACCACTGCTGCTGCTGGGCTGAGCTTTGGCCAGCAGTGGATCCATCTTGGAGCTGCCTGGCATTGGTTCCATGGGACACAGAAGTAGCTTCTAGCAGGTTCCAGGGAAATCATCGCTGTAACCATCCCATTATTAAAACCTTGCCACACAAACCCAATATGGTGCCAGATAAGGTAGAAAGTAGTGATTCAATCAACTTCCCTGTCTGAGGAAGCAGAGATTCACATCTCTTGTTTTTCAGTATAGAATATCAGCTGGCAACTATAGATGGTTTCAACATGAGAAATACATCTTTTTTTGGTCAGTCTTTCTGTGTGCAGCAAGTAATTCATTTACGACACAAAAAAGGAGAAGGTTTATAAAAGGAGAGATAGTATACCCTGTTAAACTAGCAACCGGCTGTAGGCAGGGAGTCCTGAGTTTCAGATGTTGTTTTAAGAAGCTTGCATTCTATTCAGGCATTGTTTAATGTAAAATGCATGACTAAAAACCTTTAAAAATGCAAATATTAATGATGTGTGTTCAGTTTCCCTCGAAGAGTTTTGGGATTTAACTTGGCCGTTAACTTTTCAGTGAATGTGGTTGGCTTTAAAAGCAAAACATAGGACATGGAAGTAAGTAGTGTTACTTTACTGCTCACCTCCCAGACTTAATAATCTGTAGAGAATGGAAAATCTACGGATGTAATTTATTCTGTACAAAATAGGTGAGATAAGTACGCAAATGGGAGAAGGGAAGGTAATAGATATGGAATCCACCTTTTGCATTTCATGCCAGTGCCAGCAGAAAGCAGGAGTCCTGTTTTCTGTTTCACAGAGATGCTGGGAGAGTGGGAAGTCACCAGGTTGCTATTCTGTATTGTGGACACTGTGGTCCCAGTCCTCCAACTGTAAGAAAGTCTCTTGTCTCATTCCTTAGCCTTTTCCAGTCTCTCTTAAGTAACTTTCTATGTCTGACTGTGGAATGAAATCAGACATGACTTTCCTGGCATGTCCTAAATGCTCACTGGTAATTTTCCACTCAAACTGCGAGGATGGTATTTAAATCTACATAGTTCCAAATGAGATAGGAAACTGCCCGATTTCTTGAAAAACACAGACCCTTAGAATGTATAGTATGAGAGGCACCATTTTCTATGTAGATATTGTCCTTCTGGTGCTGCTTCAACTGTTAACTCCACAGGTATGCTATGTTTAAAATCTGTATCTGAGTTGTGTGTGTGTGTGTTCATTTTAAGTGAAACCTTTTCCATTAGGGAAATTTCAGTACTTGCTGTGGCGCCTGTGCAACTGCTTTGTAAATATATTTTCAGATAAAATCTCCCATTATACGCTAACAAAAATGTGTTGTTCTCCATTGGGAAATACCCTTGGGAACATTCAGACTGAACAGTTTCAAATAATTTCATGGTTTCCCCCCTTATGGGGAACTGATATCTATCAATAGAGTATATTTGTGTAAGTACTTAATTGTTGGGTTTTTTAGCTGTCATTTAGAAATCTGAAAATGGTGATTGAATTCCATGTTTTAAGTACTATACTAATTAAAAAATTCTAAGCAAAAGAATGTGTTCATAAACACTTTGGCTCTGGGAAAGCAATTAAATGAAAACAAGTGAATGATTATATGATGTAATGATTTTATGATTTTCCAATTCTGATGATACAAAACACCGTAAGAGTAGTTTTGTGATACTTCAGTAACCTTTAGGTATTCTAATGTCTTTTATACATTGCACTACGTGTGCAAGGCTAATTAACATTATCATCCATGTCATAATTTCAAATTAGACACATCATTATGTTTAGTTATTACAGATTTTTCTAAATCTCTGATGGATATTAAACGCTAGTTTGTGAAACTGCAATCACAGTTGTTTGGCATATTAGTAGCACTTTGTTTTAATAGCATTGATTGTAATGAACTCATTTGGGATTCATGTAGAACTAACATTTATTTCCATAAAGCATTTCACAGTAATTGAACATTAGTTCAGTTATGAATGCTGGATTGCTGCCAGAATATTTCTTTCTTTCTATTTTTCTTCTGTTTCCTCACTGGATGTTGTAAACCTATCTTTCTGCTTCACTGCCAATTAGATCATTAAATCTAAGGCTGGATTCGTAGCTAGCATAAATTGGACCTCACTGGAAATAACCTGATTAACACTGACTGATGAGCTGGATGTTAGGTTTTTTCTGTATTTTAGTAAATCATGGACTTTTTAATCCAAGAGTCTTTTGTGACTAAGTTGTTTTTTTATGTTATTTTTAATGTAGTAGACATGCAATTGATGCATCCTTCTACATACAAATCATAAAAAGAAAACTAAAATGTGGTTTTGTGCTGTCTAGGGGATCTGTTTGAGGTTATATTTGATTTTACTGAAAATATCCCAAGTAAGATGATCCGAAGCCATTCCTAAGTCTGCTTTCACACTTAAATCAGCTTTTATGATGGGAATTATTTCAGTAATAGCATTAGTGTTCTACAGTAATTTATTAAACAGTTGTTGAGACCTTCTTGTCTGTTTGCTCAGAAGAAAAATGGGTTAATCAGAAGGCAAGTATAAATACAGTCTAAGTTTGATTCAACAGTAATATGGAAATTTAAATAGTGCAAGTTTGAAGTGCAAGGAAGAACTTATACATTATTAGACAGACAAATTTTTCACATGCTGCACAGGATATTTATGACATTGGATAATATCTCTTGCAAATAGCTTTCAGGGTACCTCAAACATTTTCAGGAATGTTTTATGCAATTGTGATAAAAGCACACAGATTGAAAAATGGATGCCATTTTAACAACACTAGTTATTTTACATGTAAATTATCTTCTTGCATCTATTTCATACAGTAAGTGGATAAGTTGATTGTTACATAGAAGTCATTAAAATGGATGGTTTTGTTCTATGAAAGCAGTTATTCAGAGTTATGTTCAGAGTTTTTGAAAAAAGACTCCTCATGCCTCAAGTATAAAATTAAATACAGCTTTCATGATGGATTCTACAAAAACAATTTCTGTAAAAATTAAGTATCTATTTCACATTTCTAAAAAAAAAAAAAAAAAAAGAGGGGGAGATGAAAGCATTGGATATCTGCATAAACTATGAAAATACCCCAGCAATGAAATTACAAGATAGGAACTCAACATAATAGACTCTGACATGAGCAAAGACTTGCAATTTGCCACATGTTGTAGTAAATTCCAAATATTTTCAGTTTTTGAAATGAGTATTTAGCAGGTGTTAATTCACTAGAATGAGACTTGATGAATTGCAGGTTTGCACCAGCTGTCTGAATAAAACCAACTTCCATTGCACATCTGCCACAAAATAAAAAGAATATCAGATATTGTTTTAAATATTCTGAAAGTCTATCTTGAAAATTTCACAAAAAAGCTTGAACTAACCAGTTGTGATAAATTCTCCAGGTGAACCAGGGAAAACCCTGGTTTACAACTTGAAGGTCTGAAGTTTCCCAATTACAGAAGAGCAGAAAGCTTAGCTTGGTCTTGGATATCAGTTAGATGCCTCTCACAAAAATAAGTTTCATCTCATATAGCATTTACCTGCAAAATAGCAACATTAAACACTTTATATTGTTATTGATTTTTTTCCTTCTCTTAAGCTAATAATGAGAGATTTGAACAGTTGAATTAATCAAATGTTGGACTAAAAAAGCTACAATCTTTCAATTCTGTGGCTTCATAAAAATCTGGAGGTCTTTGTTATCCTTTCCTTTGGTAAAATGGAGTAATAAAATAATAATTTTCAATCAAAAAGGGAAAAACCCCAGCTTTCTCTTCAAAAGGCATTTGTGATTTGTACCCTCAGGAGGTTTGGTGGTTTTATGGGGTTTTTTTCCGGATTTTTTTTCTACCTCCCACCATGAATAACTGTATAAATCTAGTCAAATACTGTAAATAATTGTAAAAATCTAGTCAAATAAGAGAAACACTAATGGAAGTAAAATTTTGGACAGATCAAAAGGCTTGAACAAACACTGTGTTTAAAACTCATGTAATTACTGAAATCTTGAAATGGCCAGCAAGAAAAGGTGTTTACCAGTACTGAAGAGTTTTTTTGATTGACTGGACTAAAGAAAATCATACATGGAGGTTAGAAAATATGAATTTATTACCTCAAATTAAATTTCCAAAACCAAAATCCATGTCAAAAGCTAATTTGTTACAGTAGAGCAGGTATCTCTTGGCTAAGGTTGTGGTGCTCATAGTCTTGGAGGTCTTTTCTTTCTTTTCATTGCTACCACGTGATTTTTTGCCTGCACATTTGTTAGTATTTCAGTTTGGGGTAACTGTTTTTTGAAGCATTATCTCCTGGCAGGTGTTGATTTACACCAAGCATATAAACTAGAAGATATTTTTTGGAGAATGTCAGAGTGTTAGCTCACTTGCTGCTCTTCCTTAATGGAAACGTGGGGTTCCAAACACGCTGCTCCTTTGGACAACCTTGAACTGTGTGTTTGGGCTTCTCGGACCAGAAGACACGTAGTCTAAAGTACAACTCTGAAACTTTCAAAGTAGGGTTGGCAATGGAGCGCTCTCAGCACCATCTGCTTTGATCTACTTTGATTGACTGATCTCCTATTGTGCTGAATCGTTAATGTCAGCCCAGCATTTGTTAATAAAAAGGTTGAAACAAGAATGGCAAAAGTGATTAGTATTACTGGAGCAAAAAGCTTGCGGAGCCTTTTATTAAGTTTGAATATTAGAACCCTACTGAGTACTAATGGAGGGGAGAACTCACAAATAACTGAGCAAACACCTTAGAGGGAAGAAGAAAATCTTGTCAGGCAAATAAGAAAACAGGTCATTGTTATGATTTGGTTATTAAAATTGTTAGAGTGATGTTTTTGCCTGAATTAAGGTGCAAATGAGACTGTACACCACGTTAATAGTAGGGATTTTATTTAGCAGGAAATAAGAGTGAGACAGAGAGATGTGGTTGCAAAAGGGAGAAGGAGAGTGACAGAGACAGATTAAGTAGAAAACCTCACTGCTCTGTGGATCCCAATGGCATTCCATTGATGTTCTCCATCAGATTGTCTTGTTGTGAGGGTCCACCACAAACACGGAGTTCAGTGGATTGATGTACACTTGGGCTGGGTGGGAAGGCCCAGCTACCTGCCCTGGCAGGGGACAAGTTTGACACAGTGTGTTGCACCAGACTCTGGATCTGTTGCATCCCTTTGCATCACGAGCAGTGCTCTGCTGCAAGGCCTCAGCAATGATGAGTCTGGGGAGCGCTCTGGGGGTCTTTGATGGATTATGGCAGCTCCTCAGCTGCCCCTCTCGGGAATGTCCCGTGGATGTGGCCTTCCCGGGGTGGGGGCATTTAGAGCTGAGCCAGTTTGTGTGAGGGAGGATGGGTGTTCACTGCCTCTGACCAGAGGTTATGCCACAGGCCCTAAAGCTCCCCTTTTCCCTTCTTGGTTGTGGGGGAGTGTGTGCAAACGTGGCCTCAGCAGATGAAGCTGTGGGCTATGGCCTCCCCCAGGCTGAAGGCAGCCAGAGCTGATTTCCAGGACAGCTGCTGGGTTTGGCTTTCTTGTGGATACATTGTTCTCCCTTAGTCTTGTTTCCTTGTCCCTAGACCTGAGGTAATTGAGCAGTAGTGTCACCTTTACTATCTCAAGTTCCCTGAGGTGACTTAAGTCACAGCCCAAAGTTGCAGTCAGGTTAAGGAGGGGTAGGCTTGGGTGGTTGCAACTTCTTTATACAGTTTTGCCATAATGGGGAAAAAGTCCTTCATAAAAATTTTTAAGCCATTATCCATAACATTTCAGTCTCTCACAGTCATTTAACATGGATATGAGGAAAACAATCTCGTTGACAGAGAGTGTTGCAGGTAAACAAATTTCCTACAGTGATCTGGCTAGTCTGGCCTAGACAATAAGCATAAAAGATTGTAAGTATAGAGGAAATCTTTACTCGCAGGACAACTTGTCGTTTGTCGTATTTTTGTGTAGTCTCATGGAAAGAGTTAAAAATGCCTGACTGACAGAACTGATGCATTGGGAAGACTTCATATGTCTTCAAATTATTTACGCTGGTTTAATCTGACCACAGTTCTTAGCTCTTTAATATCAAGTTCTAGGAAAAATTAAAATGTTTTAGAGGTTTAGGATCATAAAGCTCCTTTGGTATAAAGATGACAACATAAAAAGCAATTAGAAAACTGTCAAATGAATATATGCCTTCTAAAGCTCTGATGCACTTAAAAGAACTAATTGCAAAGAAAACTTCCGTGCTGAATATAATTATTAGCAATATGCAAATCACAGAGCAATTCAGGCAAAGGTCTACAGAGACCAGTCGTTTGCCAGACTACTCACAAATGTAACCCATGACGGTTTAATATGTTATGTGACTGTTTTCCTGGAGCTAATGCTGATAGTGGACATTATGAAAAGGGCAATGGGAAATGCTAATGTTCTCTTGCTTCAGCCATTCCATGCTCCGCAGCATCTAAGAGCCTCTTAATGATAAGACACCATTTCTATCAACAGTTAGGTAACTGGAGTTTACAAAACTACTACAATTTTTTTTTAATTTCTCATCTGCCTATGCCTTCCCTAAATAAATACAAAATGAAAGAAATTCTCCATGTCAAAAAAACCAGAACAAAAGTTTGGAACCTTTCTGATGCACTTGGACAGTGTTAAGTCTATCTTTGGACAGTGAATACTACTCAAACATTTTAGCACTAAGGTGGAACCCAAATGTCATTCCATTGCTTTGAGTAAAAAGGTAAATGCAAAATAGGATGTATTTTGGGGATCAATGTCAGTGGGCATTTACTTAAAGTAGTGGGTTTTGATGTGGAGAGCTGTGTTGAGAACTAGTTCTCTAAATAGCCTGTGATAATTCTCAATAAACTGATGTCTACTATATGATAGTATGCAAGGAAATTTAGCTTATTTTTTAGTAATTTTTTACTGATCTTCTCCCAAAATATCTTGTTCACCTTTCTTCAAGCTCAGAGAGCTCTATAACCATGGTGCTCTATTCCATTGCAGAAACGTTAGTCCTTAGAAATGCAGCTGATACCGCAATATAAAAGCTGGAAAAATACTTGGTATTATCTGATATGTTGTTGTTTGAAGTAAACATTTTGTAAAAGTAGGAACATCTATTATCAATGTAAGTCTTGCTTTATGTTCTTTAAAGAAAGAACAACTGAATACCGTGATTGCAGGAGGGGTAATTTATTCCCCTCGTTGCTTGAGATAAATAAGCTAATCAGGGAAGAAAGGTTATGTGTAGACATAGATGGCACATCTCTTTTAGATGATAAGCAAATGTTCGTTTTTCTTTTATTAATTTTGAAATTAGAAGGGAGGTAGAACCCATCTTTGTAATGGAAAATTTAACCAGATAAATGTAGAGACTTCATTTTGGTACAGATGTTCTTAGGCATACTAGCTCCTACACTCAGTGCAGAGCTCTTTCCAATAACCTGTTATGAGCTGAAAATTCTTCTGTAAAAGTGACAAATTGTCTTCTGCTTCACAGTGAAATCCAGAGAGGAAGGCAATCAAAGAATACTTGATTTTTTGCCTATGTTTCTGAGGTATACATTGAAATCAAAAGAGAATATTTTTACTAACTAAATTAGGTCTGTGTTATTCTCTTCTTGTATATTTAGCTCTGCATCAGTGAATAAGTAGCATTAAAGTTTATAAATTTTCATCAGTCATTAAAGCAAAAGATTAAAAGTATGGGTCACTTGTTATCTTAATTAATACCTACTTGGTGTTTTCCAAATGAAGTGTCAAGAAGTAAAGGGCACATTTGTGTTCAATTAATGCATTTGCAATATTTCTCCCATAACGCTTCCTAATCCCCTTTAGAAATTCTGTGTTCATCTGGGGAAGAAATAATTTTCCCTGATAAATATTCAATGTGATTTTCTATTTTTTTTTTTTTTTTGCATATTGTAATGATTTAAGGTCCTATTCTGTATCCTTTTTGAAGTCTAAACATTCTCAATTTAATATGAAATAGGTCACACTACATATGAGAGAGGGAAGCATATTTTACTTTCTGGATAAATTTAACCTGGTCAAATTCATTCTGCAAGTTGAATTGTATTATTTTTTTAATAAAAATTATCACTGTTAACCAAACTGAATAATGTCTGTCTAGAAAATGTTTCATATAATTAATAGAACAAGATCCATCATTTAATGAACAAATCACAGTTCAGCATAACTATTGCTCAGTGCAGTTCTTTGCAACATAAAATACATTACTGACACGACTATTTGTACTGTGCCTTAGTGATTTAATAGTATCTTAGCTCTTTGGTTGCTTTTCTTTGTAATGAGTAACCATTACTACATACCATCTTAGCTGCATGCTTATGGTACAAATTTAGCATATTGAGCTTCTCTGCTAAGATTCGTTGGTGGACTACAATCAGCAACATGATAAAGCAGAAATATTTTTGGTGAGTAATCCTGGATATAAACAAAAAAATTATCAGATGGCCTCTGCTTTTGCATCTCTTGTAGGATAAATCTTCACTGAAAATGCTGGTCTTATCTATGGGTACATGAGACACCTACACAAAAATCATGAGGCCTTTATGCCTTTCATCCTTTTTGCTTTCATGAGATCATGAATTCCTGTTCCTGTATTCACAATACCACTATTTTTGCAAGTCTTTCTCTCTCCTAATATTCCTTCAGACCTGAAATTATGTTTTTGATGTCACTAACAAGGGTTAGACACCTGTACTGAACATATCAAGCATAGGCCTAAAGTATATTTTATTTTAAAGCATGTGTGTGTGTGTGGTCCCATATCATCACGTCCTATTCCACCCCCTCCTCCCCCACTCTGATATTGCTGCATTAATTAATAAATTGAAAAGTTATCAACTTGTGTTTGACATGGGTGGAAAGAGAGACAATCACACTCCCAAAGAATGTCCCTATATTTAGTTCTTTTAAGAGTCACTTCCCCTTCACACTCCTGAAAAGGTGTAAAAACTTTAAGCCTTCAAGAAAAAGTCAGCAGTGGAAGTCTGGAAATCAAGACAGGCAGACTGAGTAAGTCAATAGTAGAGATAAGCAAATTGTCAACCCTGCTGCAATTGAAGCAGAGCTTGATGATTTTAAAATTATTTACCAACCTAAATGATTCTGCAGTTCTGTGATTTTTAAACAGCTATTTCCACAATATTGTTCAAGATTACATTCAAATGTCATTTGAGTCAGTAGAAAGATTTTCATTACCTCTGGTTAGTAATACAGGTAACAGGTACAGACTTTCTTCTATGCATATTTTTCAGTGGTGAAATTCTTTTCATGTGCTGGTTTTGCTTTTCATTCTGCATTACAATCACAGAAATCAGTCTACTTTTTTTTAATGATGCTGAGACCATCAATGTACTCTTGTACTCTTACAGACACCAGCAATGCAAGGTGCACAAAGAAATCTCAATAGCTGGGACCTCGAAGAGATCTCAAGAGTTCTGTAGAGTGAGATCAGATCTCCTGCTAAAACTACCACACTGTGCTGTAATACTCTTCAGGAAAGAAATAGGTTGAGTAACAATTAGTCTCCAAGTTGAGCAAAATCTTACTTGTACTTGAAAGCAGAGGTTTGTTCTGGGACACAAACAGCATCATTGTGTAGAAATTATGACTAATTGCATTGGTTCATGGTATTTTGTGAGTAGTCTCATAGTTTAATCAATGAAACAGTAAAATTCTAATTGTTTAACTAAAGCATGGAGAGTGTGTCTTTCAATTCTTGGACAGAATGAGATGGCAGCTGGAGCAGCACTGGGGAGGGGGGAATCAGGAATTAAACAGTCACAGGAGGTACTGCCTAAAATTACTTTTAAACTGCCTATACTTCTAAACACTTGCAAGAGAGTGATTGACTTGGTACAGGAAATACTGTATGTTTCACAGTGGATTCAGCAAGATACAAATAGTATGTTTTATTACTACTACAAGATTATTGTTCTAACCAAATAAAACAGCTGTTTAACATCCTCTCTGGCTTGGCAAGATTAAGACAATGTAAAGAGCCTGACTTCTCTGGTGCTAGAACAACCTTTCAAACTAAGAAACTAAACTAAGTTACTACAAATTTAATCACTTTTTCAGCTAGCAAAGACTATGTTTTATCTCATAGGTAAAAGATGAACCACTTTGATCATCTGCCCAGAGTTCCACAGTTGTATGTATTGCAACAAATCCTCCTACAAATTCACATAACTTTCAGCTAGGTCTTTTAAGATTAGCAGTTTTGTGTATCTATAATCACTGTTAAAAGGAATAAACAATATACTTAAGTAGAGAGGGAAAAATGGGTATATATGATTTTTCTAAAACATAGAATTTCCCAGAAGGAAATATCGTTCCAATTAAAAAAAATTACTTGTGTTAGCATCAGACCACTAAATATATACTATTTTCAGAATTAAGCCCTCTGTCTAATTGTTGTGGAGCACTGCATCAACACAACTGTTAGATCAACACACAACACATTCACTTTTGTAATCCTTGTGTATTTAAATTTCAGTAGATATAAACAAATGAGACTCTGAGTAGGTTCTGATCATTCTTAGTTTACACATAATGAAAATAATTTATCTCATAGTAATTTGTTAAAAAGTATTTAAATTTGCCTGGAATAAAAGATTAAACAATATTTGAGTAGACTTAATTGGGAGCTTTTTAGTGATACAGTTGTTCCTGGAAGATGGTAGCAAAATTCAGCCACTCTGGGTTTTGTGATGTTTCACCAGAGATAAGCAATTCAAGTTGTTCATAAATTGTTGCCTATTAAAATAGACCTGGGTGTTGATTTTACAGGAGACAGCTTTTGCTAGAAGTACTACACGTGGCCCTAGAATGCAAAATGACTGAACTGTGGCAGACAAAGGAACTGACTGCTCTTGTTTTGAATTGTTATTATGCTGAAATATGACATCTACCACAATATTGCAGCAGAACTTCTGCTGTGACAAAATAAGCGATACTCTTGATATACTTTGAATTCAGTATATATTTCTTCTGTCAGACATTTGTGCTCATTCTTTTTTATTAATTTCTTACTTATCATAAGCTAATTAAGAGTCATGCCTAGATGAGAAGAAAAAAGTATAGAGGAAGAATATGGTTGAACTTAGGTGCAGTGTTAGAAATGGTTTTGATAAATCTGGCTATCCTTATCTGTCACGGATTCAAGAACAGAATATTGTGCAATATTCCAGTATTGTTCCATGTAACTTAGCTAGTTGTTATGTTTATTTATTTAAAAATAAAAGTCTTAAGGACAGGTGTTGTCCTCCCCCATGCCAATTTCTGTTCATTGTCCCTGACTATATGACCTATTGAGAGGCTTTTTTGCATGGTGCAGAGGACCTATTATCTGCACTAGCAATATAATGGAACTGATCAGCTTCAGCATCTCCCTCCTCTCCTTAGGAGTACAGTTGAGTGGATCTAAATCATTGCAACACGTGATTTTCTTTGATTTGCATTTTGATATATTTTGGAATATGTAAAAGGAGAATGAGTTCCTTCATGGTGTCATAGCAGTTAGATACTCATATGTAATCCCCTGTCTAATTAAACTGAGCCTTTAATTGGAATTTAGCTGATGTGTTTGCTTGTAACAAGCAAGTTAGGAAACTTACTTTCCATTCATCCTTTACCCGCATAGCAGTGTATTGAGGTTAATAACTAAAATTAAGCAGGTTATGTGTAAATCTGTGAATAGGAAATAATTATCACTTGTCTGAGTAGGGTATGGCAAAGCATAGAACAGCTTTGGGAGAAAAAAACTGAAATTCAAAAGGAGGGGGAAGTGCCAAAATAATCTTCTAAAACTTTAAGTCAAAACAGGCAAATGATTATAAGCAATCAACACTAATTTTAAAATTTTGTAACAGACAGTAAGGTCTATAACTATCAAGGTAGGGCTAAAGCAGTAGAGCTTGAGATCAGGAGTTGCCCACACTGGATCATGGTTTTCACATGGGACTTACCTCTGTTTGATATACTATCACTTCAGTGCTGGGCTGCATAGTGTCTGCTGTTTGCTGATTTGGAAGATGCTGGTGTAAATTTACCTAGACTAACTTTGCAGTGACTTTGGACATATTTCAGAAGGAGTGAAAATCTCTTCTTAGTATTAATAGACTACTTTTTACTGGAATCAGCTGATTACTTGGAATTTAGTTAAGGCATATGAAAGATAGATACTGAAAAAAAGTCTCCATTGCAAATTTAAAGTTTCTGTCCCGGAATCAAGAACCTCAGAAATGTTAATGAGGGCACAATTACTGTTTAATACAACATGGATGGGACCTCAAATATTATTTTTTTATATTTATATTTCAAAACAGTGCTAGTAAATGAAACTAAATAGTCAAAGAGTGATAAAGGAAAGAGGAGTGTACTTCCAAACTATGCCAAAGTGTCTCTATTTCTGTGCATGGGAACTGTGAGAGATACTTCAGTCTGGTAGAAGAATCAGGAAAGTGACAAATGACATGATGACATGTCTACCTTGGTCCACCTGTTTTTAAATAAAACCATTTAAAAAAAATTCTGTTGCTCTTTATTTTACCTTTTTCTTTCTTGGCAAGGTAGGTATCTTTTTAGGCCAAGTGTCAGTGGGGTTTCTTTAGTAATTGCTTCTTTTTTTCATGTTGTCATTGAATAATAGCTTAATTACCACAGTAAATCTCCATCCTAACTCCTCTGTAAACAAATTAGACCTCTCCTTATGCAATTTTTTCTCTTCTAAGAATGAAAAGTTTCATCCCGTTTGTCCACAATCCTTAATATATATGTATCATATATATAATATGTTTCTGTGTTATGAACAGATCAGTCCTTTTTTCATCTGACATTACCCCTTTGTGTTCTTCCTCATTTCTCTGGGGCATAATGAAGTATTTGTCACTTCTGCACACGGGAGAGGGCTTTAATGAATTGCACAGGGTGTGCTCTAATTGACAGTAATGCATTCTGTACATTTTTGTAATTAAGTCTGTAGAACTCCTTCACCTAAGGTGGATAATTGTTCCCTGAATTATGCCCTTCTATTTTTGTCAGTTTGCCTTATCTTAAAATTTAAAGTCATTGTCACGCAAATGTGTTCTTTAATCAGCATATAATAATCAATATCATCTACTGCTTCAGAAATAATTGCTTGATGTAAAAAAAACCTAAAAACCATTTAAAAATACCTAGACCATAATATAGATCCAGAAAAGCTTTCAGAAAAAAATTCCAAATGTTACAGATGCCATTTTTCAGTGTATTTCAAATTGAAAAAGCCATTAAAAATATATTCTTGGACTATTTAATTAGTAATTTCAAGATAGGTTAAATTCATCACTATGCAGAAGGTCAGTGAAGTCCAGGAACACATTAAATGCAGTTTAAGCCCTTTGGGCCTGATTCAAAACTCTTTGAAGCTACTGGGACATTTTTCTTTGAATTCAGCACAAATAATAGTCATTAATAGTCTCTGAATAGCTCATGAGTGAAACAAATAATCAAATATGATTTAAAAACTTCAACTTGGCTTAGATATTTAAATGGTAGAATTGATTGAAAGCTGAGGAGACCAGAATAGGAGTTTGGTGCAGGAGTTTTTGGAACAGCTGGAGTCTGCAGTGCACACCGAAATGGCATCAAAGCCTCATGAGTGTGGTTCTTGATAGAAGGTGAGCTGTCAGCTCTGATTTTGGCTATTTGAAAGTATTCTGTCACCTGTAAAAACCAGTATGGGTATTTAAGCTACTGCAAGCTTTTAAGAGCCTTTTTTTCAGTGTTGTAGTAATTAGTCGTTAAAGCAGAACTAATGAAGATGGAATTCAGTACAATTCCTATTTAAATCAACTATAGGACATTATGGAAGTCAATTCATTGAGAATTTTTATAATCCTGAAAGATAAGGCATACTTTACAAATGTATTAAAATATCTTTGTGTGGTGTATGTATATTTTAAATTTGCTTATAACTACTCTTATCTGTTAAAAAAAAAAAGAAAAAAAAGAAAAACAACTCTCATGTATTTACCAGGGAAGAAACTGGTGAAAAATCAGTTGTAAAATCTCAGCCTGATCTTGCTTTAATTTATATAACGCACTGAAAGGAAATTTAGACATCCTAATGTTAGTAACTTTGACCTAAAACAGTTCTTTTTATCAACACAAGACAATTTATTGTAGTAAATTGATCCAGTAGCTTTAAATTAATACAAATCACTAGAATGATGAATCACCTGGAGTTTTACTGTGAAATAAATCTTTGTATTTAAATCCTTTCACTAGGAGAGCAATTCAATAAAATATATAACTCAGTGATAATATTAGATGGGATTAAGCATGCTTAAAACATTGCTATTTGTTTCTTTATTACCAACCTCTAATATTTCACTATTTACATTGTGTATTAAATCTAGGCAAGGCATGAATTTTAGCCAACACATGAATTTTCACATTTCGTTGTTCTAGCAATTCAAATTATTCAATCAAATGATAATTTTTTTATTCCACACTACTGGATTCAACTCAGGTTTGCATGTACAACTGTTTCTATAGTAACCGATTCACTACAAAGGAGGCAATAACAGTTAGCATAAAAATAAAATTAAAAAAAACCCAACCAAAATAGGTGGCATAACAAAATAGAGGATAGTGTAGGAATGTTATAAAACTTTATTGATATCAAGTTCAGAATGCAGAGCATTTGTAAAGAATGTATGGATAAAACTCATCATTCTAGAAAATATTTATATTATGTGGCCCAGTGGTCAGTTTATAGGGAAAATAGAGATTAAATTAACAAAGTGTTAATACAGTAGTTAGAATACTGTTGAAGAAAAAACATTCCATTGAAATTCTACATTTAATAGAAACAAGATTTTTTTGCTTCCAGGATAAATATTTGTCAGAGGAGGGATGGGGTTTTTGATGGGAGAATAAACAGTTACATGCATGTACCAGGTTGGCTTAGCCACCTTTCTCAGAGTAGAGGATACCTAGAGGTTAAATTACCAAGGAAACTTAAGTCTGAAGGATTTTTTTTTTTTAAGACATCCATTGTAATTTTCTGTTCCCATGTTCTAACCACTGACTTATTGTATTCCCAGGGTGAATTCTTGTAATTTGCAATATTTTTTTTATTTTAATGTATGAGTTTGAAAGCTGTAATTTTCATTCCAGTATACAACAACAACAACAACAAAAGATTTAACCCCATGGCAATTGGGTGAAGCAAGAGAGTTGTCCCTTTTAAACAGTGCATTTATGCTTAATAAATGAAATCCCAAAGTAGAAAACAGATTGTATTTTGTGGTGCTTTTTATTGAGGTTATCACAGTATTTTAGTCTATGGTGTTCACATTCCTTTGTGTGGATGTTTCCTGTTGTGAACAGGTGGCATCTAGAATTTTTTCCCATTAACGTCTTGGGGAAAAGTAACAGTGAATTTAGCTGTAAACTTTAGAGAATGTTTTAGGGCAGCTTCCCCAGTGTATCTGAGTGCTAATCACTTCCTTTCTGGTGAATTTTCAGGATATCAGTTTCAAAGTCTTTAAACAATTTTCTGAAAAATGCTCCACACAAAGAGTAATGCCCACTAACACAGGAAGTATTGAAGACTGGCCTTTGGCAGCGAGGTTACTGTTTGTTACATCAGGTCACAAAACACACTGGATTAGGTTAAAAAAAGTAATTGTGACTTATAAAGTTTGGTTGAGTTGTGATGACAATACTGAAGAAATGCTATTTATATTACACATTAATGGCATAACACCTTGCCTTTCACTACCTTTAAGGAGAACATTGTTCATATGAATAGAATTTAATAAATAGAGCCACTATTGACTTGAATAATACTTACTACTACAAAACTGAAAGGACTTCAGATGTTACATATAGTATATCTCTAATTATGAAGATTTAACATATCTGGTATTTAGAGAGTTTATTGCTGTGTCCACATCAGGAAAAGATTTTTTATTTATGTAATGGATCCGGTAGGTACTCCATTGTTGTACCTTTAAAAATTCTGTAAAGATACAGAATAATGCCTACTAACATAACTTTAGCCAAAAACATAAAAAACATCACAGCCCCCAAAACCAAAAAATAAATGCATGGATGAGTGAGCTTTGTATCTTTTTAAATTGAAACACCCATATAAACCAGCAGCCTAGGGGTTTTGGTTTTTTTTTTATTCCTGTCAGTGTTTGCATCTCCAGGAAAAAACCCACAAAGTACATGTTTGTTGATTGATTTTGAACTCAAGTTATATGTTGTTTTGTTGTTGTTGTTTGCTTTTAAATGAAACTTAGGCAATTTTAACAGTATATTTGCATTTTCTACTTGCATTTAACTTGTAAACTGTAACTGTCTCCAGAAAGCCTCCAATTGCCTTAGTCTGTTTTATGCAAGTCTTTTAGGGTTTTTTCCCCCAAGACGTAGCCCTTCATAAAACCTGTTCTCCTAAAAGAAGTAAAGGAAAATTGGAATGCTACTTTTCCAGAGTCATTACATGTTTAGTTTTTAAATATTAACATACTTGAGGTGTTTAAAACTGCTTAATTTCTTTTAGAAACTCGAAGTTTTTCTGGTGCTCGTTAAAAATATATATCAGATGTTTAGATACAACAGCCATTGAAATGCATGGTTTTCAAAACACAGCTGCATTCAAAAGTTTCCACTGGAAAATTGTGCTGTGTAAATTGGTATTTTCTGCACTAGGCATTGTGAGAGTCTTCCATGATTATAAAGCAACCTGATTACCAACCAGATTTTTCATATTGGATGAGGTTCTGCCAGTGTATACTGGCATATAATTGAGTGAAGAGCTATTACTTAAGTAATACTTTTGTTTAGTCAGGGAAGGAGATCTAAGTGTTGAGCTAATCTCTTACATCCTCTTAAATGGCTTAATTGAAAATAGGTACAAATTGCAGAGACATTAGTCTAATACCCACTGATGATCTTGTGCTATTGGATAAGCAGTTGAATTTTAGGAACTTTCTCTCTCTCTTTCTCTTCCTCTCCTCCTCTTATTTCTACCTCTCTCTACCTCATATTTACTGTGAAGGTTAATGAAGCGTAATAAGATCGGACAGACTTGTTTGTAAGGATACACAGACATATAAAACTTGAATCTTAATTATATCATTATTTACCTGCCTCAACAGTAATAAGCAGGGAAGATAAAAAGCCACCTTCAGCTTTCGACCTCTTCCATATTACTTTGTACCTGGTGATCTTGCACTGGTAAAATAAAATATAGTTCCTTGCACGCCTTCCCTTAGAACTTATTCTTCAAACACAAAACAGTGTTTTGCAGTTATTTATATGCAGTCTCCTGCCTCAAGCAATGCAGAATTTCCCTGAACATTTTTACCTGGGCATCTATTCATATAATCTTTAGCAATAAAATTTTAAAGTATAGGCGAAAAAAACAAAAGAAATTATTTATGGGCAGATGTGTGTAAGGTGTGTAAAGAAAGAAGCAATCAGAATTTTGCAGCCTGAAAACTGGTTCTCAAGTATAGATGGTGAATAACCTCTAGTTAATATACAGTTCACTAGTGACAGTACTTTTTCTCTCCCACTAACTCTTCTGGTAAAATAATAAATCTCTCAGGCATGGTATTGTCTAACTACTTTAAACTCAGTGTATGAAGGGTATGTCTTAATCACACACTACTCCTGGAGAAGCATATGAGGTTTGTGGGAGGTTTTTGCTTTAGTGTGTGTTTTTTTGTTTGTTTGGCTTTTTGTTGTTGTTGTTGTTTTTGAGGCCTTGTAATTCAGTGAAGATGTGTTTTTGATAGGATTGAAAAGAGTCATTCACTAATGATGACAGAATTAAGAGGAATATAGCAACAGAATAATGACTGAAAAAGTTTAGAAAAAGGAACTCCTTGTTGTTTGATGCAACTTAGATTAGGCCACCTGTACAGCCTACAGATGCCTTGTTCTCTGTACTCTTTGAAAACCCCTGAATTCTTTAACTTGCTGGAATTAATGCTGCAGTACAGACAGCATGCTTGAATGCTTAAAGTTGTCAATTCTGGATTCAAAATCCACTGCGTTTTGACAGGTTTAGCTATATTCCTATTTTTTAAAAAAGTTGACTCTGTACTTCTTAAGAGCACCACCATGGATCATAAAAGATAACTGGTTTACTGTAAGGAGCATAGGGGTTTGAAAATTTCAAAGGTGTGCCAACAGTGTAACATTCAAAATTCCAAAAATGCATCCTGGAATTTCCTCTTTGATATCAGAGTGAGAATGGCTCTAGTAAATGTCTGGGTCCCTTTATTTCTTCCATTTGTCACTGATAAAAGAAGACTCCTTTGAAGTTTTGAAAATATTATATTATTGGTAATTACATATTAGCTCATCCTAATCTTATGAGGATGCCAAACTCTCTTAAAATATTGCCTTGCTTCTTGTCATTCAGACACCAGAATTACTCAGTGATTATTAATGAGGAAGAGTATTTAAAGGGAATTTTTAATGCTTTTCTATTAAGAATTGAATCAAAGTCTTGATTCTCTGAATTGTATGAAGGGCAAACAGCTTGAGGAATGAGTGTCAGGCAGATTGGCAAAGAAACACTTTATGTATTTAATTTTCAATTGCAAACTTTGCACATGGGAATTAGAGATGAGTGAGCAACTGGGAGTAGATGTGTTAGGTAATTATTGCTAGAGATTCTAGCAAACCTTTTATAAAACTTTCTAACCTGTTCCAATGATACTGTGAATGTTGATAATGGGAACTGAGGTGAAAAATCCTATGCAGCAATGTAAAGAGCAGAATATGAAAAGAGTTTTTCAGGATTTTAAATCTCATTTAAGATTGTTGGGGCTGTGTAAGAGTTTTACCCCTTCCCAAAATAATTGTTTATTCCCGAAAAGTGTTAGGCTGATAGCAAAAGAAGTTCATGCCCTCTTTGCTTATGTAATAAAGCAGATTGGAATATAAACAGACTTCTCATCTGCTCTATGGTCTTAGCCACAGTGTTGTGTTATCTTCTCATTCTTCTGGAAGCCAAAGAAATTGCTGCATGGTTATGTGGCACCAGCTGTTGAACAGTCATAGCAAATTAGTAGAAAACTAGAAAAGTACTTACAAATTCGTTATTAGCATATATTATTTGTCCTCAGAAGGCCACAGGACATGCTATCTGTTGGTCACAACAGACATCCAGAACTACCTGGTAGTGTTTCCAAACATCTGATACTCAATCAGAAGTAGCAGGATGGGAATTGCTGTCTTAAGTGAAAGTTGCTGAGACTGAGGAGGGAAAAAAGTCTTGGTAGTATCATAACTCTGCTATGCACAAAATAAAAGAGGCAGTGATATGAAATTTATTTTTGGCCTCCTAAAGCATGCAAAATAGAACTTGCAGGTTCCCATAGTTTGCTGCATTCAGTGCCTTGATGCCATAGGACATTGTCCAAGGTGACCCAAAAATTAAATGTTCCATATTTTCTCTACATCAGTCTCTGCAGTCTGCTTTACTGTCTCTAAGATCCAGCAACCCAGGAAGCGAAACTTATGTCTTTTACCCTGGATCCATGGAAGGATCCCTTTAAAACAGGGAATGGACACACACCAAACTATCTTTTTTCCATATTTCAGTAGCACTGGAGCCCTCTCCACAGGTTTTCAGGTGTTGTCCCAAGCTCCAGTCACTCCAGTAGGGCTCGGCCCTACTACTGCCAGGAAGTTTTTTTGCAGCATTTTGGCAGCATTGGAGCCTTCTGGACAGAAATAGTTCTTTTTTCCTGGGTTTTGTTTTTGCCTGCTCCTGTTATTTGGAGGAAGAGAATTTCTGGAGCTGTAGAGGCTAGGTGGCTATGCTGTTTTCCATTGTTTGCTGTCTCACCCACATGGTCTGGAGTAGAGGGCTTCTCTGCCATCTTGTTTTTGTCCTCTAGGTCACATGTGCTGACCCCATGGCCGCCGTCTCGGGAGGAGGGGATTCACTGCCATCGTGTTTTCTTTTTCCCGAGGAGAACAGGACTCAGCACCTTTGTATCTAGTGGTTATTGCTTTTTCTCTTTTAGTAAACTGGTTTTTTTTTTTTTTTTTCACTTATGTTCTCTTCGCATTTGTCTCTCTGTATTGATAAAGAGGAGAGTTGAAAACTAAGGGGAGGTAACTTATTTTAGAGCCTCTGCCTCCTAAAATTGTCTTAAACTAAGATATTGAATGGTGCCAGAAGGTTAAGAAAGGCTATTCTAAGCTCTTAGACTATGTCTCACTTGTTGTGTCGAAACTTTGGAAGCAAATTTATTTTCCTCTGGAATTCCTCTTTTTGGAAATTAATTTTTAAAACTTTAGTTATCCCTCTATAACCTTTTTGGCTTCTGGATTTGTGAAATTCTGTATGTCTCCCACATCTGTGTAAGCAAATGCTTTGACTGGATGACATATTTTGTCATTGTTGCATACAGGTATCTTTTTAACATTTTCTTTAAGTCTAATTGGGGTTTTTTGAAAAAAAAAGTCATCTGCAATGACATTTTGTTTGTAATCTCAGTAGTTGTCACAGGTGTGGGACAACAATAAAACTATTCCATCTGACATCACTTTGCACTGAGTTAGGCCTCTACTGAGACTTAATCTACATGCAACATCTCTGTAGCATAAAAAAGGCTTTAATAATAAGAGAAAGTCAATGAGCGTCATGTACCTTTTATAAAACATGACACAAGGCAATATAATTAAAACTAAACTTATTTCCTGTGGTGAAATTAACTTACAAAAATGAAGGTGTTTATTTATTAAATAGGATCTCTGGAGTTCTTGCCTTATTCCTACCCCTCCTGGGAAGGTTTTGATTGTTTGCTTCCTTTCTTTTGCCTTCTTGCTGTGTAATTTAAAACTGATATCTTCCTTTGGGAAACGAAATTTGATTGGAGAACAGCCTGCATCACTAGCTAAACAAATTACCAATGTTTTACTCACTTTTCTTTCCTTTTTCTTTCCCCCCCGCCCCTTCCCCCCTAACTATAAGGGGAGGGAAAAAAAAAATGTGTGCAGAGGTTTTAGAAACATAGTAGTGCAGACAAAATGTTTTTTTTTTCAGTAACAAGGAAGGCCTTTCCTTTCAGGGTAGGTAAGCACCTTTTTTTTGTAATAGCAAAAGAAGTTGGTGGTTGCTTTTTTATTCATTTCCTATGACCAAGCCTTTTGGTGTTGAATGTTGGTCTCCTAGTACATGAACTGAATTGGGTGCAGCTGCTTTATGTTATATAATGTGTAATTTTGGAAGGATTAAAGAGATATGTGAAAGCAGTGTTGATAGCTACTAAGATTAAAATGGTTGGCAGTGTCTTTACGATGATGTGTTAAAATAGAAGACAAAGCGGCAGAGTTTCGCTTGCTTCATTAAGAAAAACAAGTATCAGTGAGTGGCTAAAAAGAATGATTAATGCCAAAACCAAGACAGGGCAGTTGTTTCATTGTAAGCCATGGCTTCTGCTAAGAGGAATATTGACAATAGAAGTTTCCTTTTAATGTGAAAATATGTTAAGATATGGTCAAAATCAAGTCTTCATGCTTAAAAAGTTCAGTTGAATGAGTGTGAACTTGGATGCTATATGAATCTGATCTTCATGAGTTGGATTTCTGCAGTAATATGGGCAGAAGTATAGCTGTTCTCTTCCATGTTTTCATAATCCTTTCTTCAGAAGCAAAAAATTGAATAATTTAGATCTTGTAGTCCTTACAAAGTGGTAGTAACTTTTAACTAACTTGAAAGATTTTTTTAATGTATTTGAATGCTTATATACTGTCTATAGGGAATAATTAATTATTATATTCTTTGTTTGCAAAATCATCATGATTTTCCTGTATGTTGTAGAGCTGAGAACTGTTCAGAATATTCACTGGAAATTATGAGCTACTAAATGTTCATAATCCAACAGAATTTTTTTTTCCCTGAGCAGTGATTAATGAAATTGTGCTAGGAAATTCACAAAATAAAAATCAGTAACCAGCCCTTCATTGTGCTGTGAGTGGAGGTCTTTCTAACTCCAGTATTTAGAAATAGGTTGATACTGCACTGTTTCTTCTGGTTTGAGTGAAGAAGTCCTTTATCATAGGGAAATATTAAAATATTTTTACTGTGTCAGTGATATTCTGGAGGTGATATCATCACACTTGCTATTTTTTATACTTATCTGCATTGGTTTTACCTGTGATTTAGGTTCATTTTTAGTGTTGTGTGAAACATTTGCTAGTATATTTTGGTTTTCTTGAGATATGAAAATCAAAAAGCAATCCAAATTTTGATTTTTCTTTTCTTCAGACTTTTAGATTGACATTTCTTGGTTTTTGTATACTATTAGTATAGTCTGAATAGCTCTTGAATAACTGGAGTTAGAGGAATATGAAAACACTGACTTGCTCTAAAGATTTCAGTGAGTTAGCGGGATGGTCTGGAAGACTTCTTGAATGTACAATCTTGAACTTGCTGAAGGGGGCCACACTTCAGATGCAAGAGAGGGGATATTGGTTTGCTTCATTAAGTGGGAAAAAAGCTTAGAAGAAAGCTAATTTTCGTCTCAGAAAAATGGTAGGGAAGCTTCTTCTTAATCCATTGGCCTGTGTACTCCTCTAACTTGAGGAAATAGATAACCCTTGGTTAGTATAGTGAAGTAGAACTTTCTGTCTTTTCTTTATAATTCCTCTGCCTAATATCACGAGTTAGTAATATTTTCTGCCTCTTAAGTATAAATTGATGAGTTTAAACTAATATTAGATATTTGATTTCTTCATATTATTAGCATAAAAACTGAACTTGAATTTATATCACTCCTATTGTCTTACTGCACATTGTAGGCACAGAGTGGAAATTAAGAATACAAAATAAAAGCCTTTTATTTTTAGTTCAGATAAGCTACAATATATGGCAACCTATTTGCTAATATAAAACTTCCTGAAATTAAAAGGTGCGTAGTTCTGAAATACTGATGTAAGTGTGGTTCCTTTCAATAACGTGGCACAGCAGAGGAATCACTAAATATGAGTCTAACTGCTCTGCAAAATACATACTTCTTTCCTGAAAAGATTATGTGGTTTTTCCATGATCATGAGTTGATCAAGAAGCACTTTGTCTTGACCTTTTTAGGAACTATCAAGAGGAAGCAAAGTGACACTAGAAGTTGACCCAGTGAAATTAAAATCACCCTTAACCTTTAAAAAGCATACAAAATACTGCACCTTTTCCCATGGTTCCTGAGTATTTTATTTTACTGTTTTGTAAGTTTTGCTGTGTTTGGGGTTTTTTTTCCTAATTTTGCAGAGTGGCAAGTGAAATGAGCATTAAAAGGATTTTTAAATTGAAAGTCCTTCTGCAAGAGTGTTGAAGAATAAATTCATTTTTCATAAGAATTCTTTTTCATTCCGGTATGCTTATAAAGCTTCTCATCTTACAGCTTGTAATATCTTCATTTGCAGTCATCATTTCTCCCTTACATCCTGGAATAATACAAGTTTTTCCATGGGCTTATAACTGCCTTACTGTGCACTTTTCAACTTCTGTGGATATTTAATTGCTAGAGAAGTTAATTTTTCTCCTTATGGAATGTGCCATTGATAGTTTCATAAAGTGTGTCCTCTCATTTTAAAACAATTATTCCTAAGAAATGTAATTGAATGAAATTAAATTCTCAAGGGAGGTAAACACCAGGGAAGGAGAAGAGCTATTTAAACTAAAGGACAATATTGGCACAAGAACTAATGGGTGTAAGCAGGCTATGAATAAATTCAAGCTGGGAATTGAAAGAAGGTTTCTAATTGTTACAGCAGTGAGGTTCTGCAATGGTTTTTCAATCAGAGCAATATCATAAGCACTCTTAGGAAGCAGTTTGACTGCTTTACGAAAAGCATTAGAATATGCAGTGCTTCTCATGGCTGGGGACTGGACTGGAATTTGGTGGGCCTTTCCTGTCCTGTAATCCTAAAAAGCAAAGGCTTTCTGAGAGATTTGTTTACAACTCAGAAATTTATCTTTACATGTTCTGGTGGATGCATAAATTTTATTCCTGTTGATTTTAGACTCGAGATCAGCCCTCGGCACATTTAGTATGATGTGTTAATTCTGAGGGGTCAATCTGGAATCTCACTTCGAGTTGCAGAGGCTCACAGTTGTTTGTATGTGATAAGGGGAAGTTAGATATTGAGACAGACGCTGGAGGCTTCTTGCATTTCAGTTGTCCAAGTTTACATGCAGAAAAGTTTATGTGCAATTTAAAGAATTGGGTTTTTTTTTTTTCTTATTACTACTACTTATTTTTAGTTCAAACCTAAATAGCCCTCTAAAAAGTGTAGTAGAGCAGCCTGAGTAGCTTAAGTGTTGGTTATAGTAATCTAAAGTGAAACTGAACGTGCTTTATTTCTGCATTTTGCTGGTCTCTTTCCTCTGTATCTATCTGAAGTGTTTAAATACTGAGAAATACACTAGCAAGGCAGTGTAGGGTTTTCTTATTGAAAGTGTGTGTAGTCTTACTTGTACAGTTACCCATTCCAGTGACTTGTACTGCCTCTAGTGCTGACTGTGGTAAACATGATTTACGATTGATTCAGCTACACAAAGTTCACAGACCATATTTCTGAACTGTTTTGCACTGGAACTTAATTTCTCTTCCTGCTTTCACTCTTTTTTGTACTGAAAACTAGCCAGCTTCTGAGTTGCTTTCAAGCAGTAGACTTCAAGGAGACTGAGCTGACTTGTAGGTCCTTGAGCACTGTGGCAATCTTTTTACAGTGTTTTCTCCCTCCTTATGCAATTCTGGTATTTTATTTTCTGTGTTGGGTTGTTTCAGGGGTTTAGAGGTTTTTTTGACCCTTCATTCTAGCACCAAAACATCAAGTGAATATGTTTGCTAACCTGTGTCAGCTGCGGATTTGATGTAGTGGGTTTAATCAGGAAGGTTTTTTTGAGGCTTATCCATGTTGAGCAGCTGCTTGATTGTAGAGCATTTGGGGAATGGCAGAAGGCCTGTTATTAATTTGATACGTTAAAAAGAGCACCCTCCCTTCATGAAAATATATTTTTATTTTGTTAGTCTATTTTAAGACGTGCCTGTGTGCTAAGGGTGCACTCCATTAACCTTTCACTTGCAAAGTTGGATTAGAACCTGGAATGGAGCATCAGAGGGTATTTCAAGACCAAGTTGAAAGAATCCCTTGAGCAGTATATGAAAGGCTGGCCTTATGCCATCTGACAATTCCTTTGATCACATTTCTTTCCTGGGAAGGTGGTTTTTATGATGCTAGACCCTTACAGGTACTTTCTGTAAGCTATTATGAATAAAGCAGATAAGCACAATGACAGTCTTTGATGTCCATTTGATTTGTCAATGGTTATTGGACGAGTTTCATTCTGAAGTAATTTTGTTTACAAAAACAACTGTCTAATTAAATCAACTAACTAAATAACAGAGTCAAATAAAACCCAACCCAACCTTTCCCTTCTGGAATAATTGAGTTTAGGATTAGGTTCCATATTCATGTCTTATTTACAATTGTAAATGCACATTTTTCATCAATATTTTCTGACAGGTTTGCATTGGATTTAGGCCCAGAAGACTTTCTGCAGATGCAAGTTTTCCAAAAGCTATTGTTTTAGTGATTTTTTCAGATTTTTCACAGTATATTATACTGTGTATATTATGTAAGACATTTCTTGTTTTCTGTACTGATTTCTCTACATTTTCTTCTATCTGAAGACTTGCTCTGCAGATTAAAGTAAACAAATAGTTCCAGCCCCAGTTATTTTAGCCCTTTGTGAACTGTTCTTGGTTTTTATGTGGTTGGGGACTATGGCTTTGAGTGCTGCATATTTGGAGTTTAAGATTTATAATCTGTGCAGCCATCATTCACCAAACTGGCATAAACACACGTCTTTCTCCTCTCCTGGTGATTAATAACCTTGAGGTTATGGCATTCACTCTCAAGCATGTCTTAGTAGCTTATAGTCTTTAATACATACACTTGAAGATGGATTTTGTAACTTTTGACTGATATTTGATTTCATTTGTGAACTGAGTTGTAATGATTGACATCATTACATGGTAAAATTATTTTTTTTTAAAAAATAATTTCAGTAAGTGTCTCTTGGGTACATGAAATAACTGCCAGCTTCAATGTCTCCTCTATGTCCTATAAGTCTCAGCTGTCCCCTTCTCAGCTGCCACAACTTCCAGCTTTCTTTTGAAAACTTAGGTAATATGTCCTATCTTCAATGCGAAAAACTAAGTCCAAAAACTGGTCTTTACCATGGAATAAATACCATCAATAGTACTGGATAAAGAAGAGGGATTGGAGGATGGTGGTGGTGCTTAATTTTGTCTCTGACAAAGAAGGGTGAAGTTGCAGAGCAGAAGGAAGCATTTCTACTATGTAATTATTTATTTATTTTAGTTTTGCTCTTGGCCATTTGAAAAGGCAGAAGAGTATCAATTTGTACAAAATTAAATTAGCAGTTCTGAGTGCGGCTGGTTTCTGTGAAAATATCCTTGCTGTTTCTCCTGTGGAGCAGCTTCAGTAGCCTGCCTTCCTAACTGTTCTTAACAGCATGAAACCTGACTTTACCACGTGGAAGCAGACTTTGTCACAGCAGGGACAAGGCAATGTGCATGTGTAGCTGCAAGAAAGCTGAAGGAGTCCCAAATCACTGCAGTCTCTGCAGGGTCCACCTTTATGCTTCAGTAATTTTTTTATCAGTTAAGATAACTGCATCTACATAATGGAGTTCTTACATACTGGTTTGGAAAGAAAACTCTAAGGGTGGGAGAGAAAAATGAACAGTGAAGAAGTGAAAAACAAGGAAATGCATTAATCTGAGGTCTTATCTATGTGTACTGCATATCGTGGATGTTGTGATATGTAATGCACGCTGTTATACACACTGCTACACAAAAGAAGATCCATAGATTTTGTTATTACAGGGAATGTTACAGGAAAAGCAAGGCTCCACAAATTCTGGTCAACTGCGTTCTGGGTTTAGGTTAATTTAGGTCAATACCAGATAATCCAAAACTGCAAGTCATGTCTAAAAATAGTATGAGAAGGAATCTATTTCCCCACAGTTCTAATTATGGTTTTCCTGAAAGCAGTAGGTGAGAGCAACATGATGCTATTTTTGTTTTAAAATGTGTAACCAAGTTCTATTAACAACACATACGTGCTTCCAGAGAGACTATTAATAAAGCTACTCAAGAGACAAATAATTGCATTTTATTAAAAATGAAGTAAAAAGGAAGTGGCACAAAGTACTGTACTTTGTGTACTGTACTTTTTATTACTATAAAAAAATATTTAGGTAATAGGAGGCAATAGTGAGCAGGAGTATGTTGGATGTTTATTTTTCTTCCTCTGTTTGCTACTTTATTAAATAGTCCCCATGAACAGAAGAGTAGTTCTGCCGGAAGAAAGGGAGGTGAGAGGTGCATGCTTTGTATAGTAGTAGACAAATCCATATGTTGAAATCATGTAAAAATATTATCTCCAAGAATGAGTCTGAGCCCTGTTTTTATGCTATATTTTGATACACAAATGTGTGTTTTTCATGTCCTGTCTGTCCCCCTCTTCATTAGATTCCCTGCCAATAATCATAGGTTTTGACTGTGGTGAGTCTGTCAGGAGACTATTTTTCAGGTTTTGATTAATATCCAGACATTTTGTGTTCATGTGTACTGCAAAGGATACTTGATTTCAAGTAGCCAAATAAATTCTTTTCTTCTATAGCGCTACAGTGCCTTTATAAAATGCTGACACAGTGTTATATTTCTGAACGCAGTTCTCTTGAGTGTTTTCAGTTGAACAAATCATCAGGCAATTGGGTTCTATGTTTTCAAAGTGTAATAGCATCCAAAAACTGGTGAAATAAGGCTTTCTGCTTGGTTCTGTGCTGAAAGGGGCAATATAGTCAAAGACTGCAAGTGTCACTATATATGATACTCTAGTGGCATCATAGCAAATTTCACATCCTTTCAGTTTATTTAAAAGAAATTCACAATGCAGCAAGCAACTTCAAATATGTTGGAAAATACAGTACTGTGAATGGAAATAAAACAAGTTGAAATAAAGCCCCGACTTGAAACAGAAAATCATACTTATGAGTCTGTTTTCATACAAATAAGGCTGCTCCTATAACAGGAAGAAAATGTTTTCCAACGCCAATATGTTTGTAAGCAGTGGGGGGAGGCTCTTATGTGGAGCAGACAACCTCAGACACCAGTATTTACTGTTGTTGGTTCTAAAACATTAAAGCACTTCTTTATACTGAAACAGAAGAAGAGTTTCTTGCCTACTACTGTGTGACAACTATGGATTTTTCAAATGCTTGCCTGGAAGTTCTAGCTCACGCTGAAGACAAGTAAATAGTCCAAGAGAGGGGAAAATTAGTTAGGTGTTGCCTAAATAACCCAGCCCTGCTAACCTTAAAATTCCCAGAGCTCAGACCAGTGTAGGGATATGAGTGTAGTCTTTATACACCATCATATTAGAACCTATCCATATTAGAGCATAGTGCTGTTATTAACAGTGGTTAGATGGACACAAGAGAGAAACTGTAAATCTTAATATTAGTGAGTAGATGGAACTGAAGTAAGAGATAGGGATCAGATTTTGTTTTGGTTTATTGTGTAAATTGGATCTTCAAATCAACGCTCAGTTGAAAAGATACATAGTATTTATGTCAATTGATCAAACCCAGTGTTTGAAAGCAGAATGGACAGTTTAATGTTCCACTGTAAGCAGGGATAATTTCCTGCAGGGCTTGCTCGAAGCATGGTTGTGAATAGGCTCTGAAGAATGGAAACTTCTGTACAGTGTTAGAAATGTGAAGGAATTTAGTCTGATAAATGAAAAGTATAGCTTGTGCATACACTGCTCATCAGAATGGAATAACAGTCAATTATTTGCTCAGCACAGGAGGCTGAATACATATTTTATATTTCTGTAACTGGAATGTTTAGTGGAATGTTCCAATCAGCTTATTTCATCAGCAAGTCCTTTTATTGACCTCATTTACTTAACTTGTTTTTTAAAAATACCAAAACTTTATTTTTGTCACTTATCAGGGAGTTTGAGGACAGTAGCATGGAACACACAAGCATTATCCCACTGCACAAGCAAGCACTCTGAAAAGAGGTGGTAGCTGGATATTACTGATTTGCTTGATAAGGCAATGGACATAAAAAAACCCATAAAACACCAGGGAGAAGCAAATAGCATCTTGTAATGAAATACAGAACATTTGATAAAATAATTCTGGTTTAAATCTGAACACATCTCGGCTCAGTGTTAACAGAAGAAATGTAGGCAATTGTGATACTTGCTAAAGCAAATACTCTACTGAAGTGTTAATCATTGTAAGCGGTCAGTTTGATTAATAATGAGCTACCTTGGAATTCTTACTAATTCCTCATAGCTAGATAAGTAGTAGTGACCAAGATGGCCTTTGCAGGTTTGTATTTTAGTAGGTTATGTAAAGGCCTGATCATTGCCCATTTCAAACTCCTGTGTAGTTTGCAGTCATCCATGTGGATTCACTTCAGTAAGTTACTGTTTCTGGATTTAAAACAGAAGTACTGAGGCCCTGCAGGGGTAACTGTAACATTATGATATCTGGAATATTTTCATGTTTTGTGAGTGATTGGTGTCTGCGTATTATATTATGTGCACATAGTATGTTTCCCTTATTTTATATTATGAGTACGCATTATCTTTAAAAACTGTTTTTGATGCCATCAGCTACCTAAATACTATCACACTTTAAAAAGCCCCCCCAAAAAAGCAAGCCTTTCTTATCTCTGTCCTCCCACATATTTCCAGTTGAGAATCTTCCATCTATTACCAGAAGTAAAGCTGTAACCAGTATTTAATTCTGCCTGCTATTTCATTGTCTTATTATTCATGGCTGTTGGTGCAGGGTATTTGACAAGATTAATGATACAGCTAACACCTTTGTGCAACTCTCATTACCAGTATTTATCTTAAAAATCACTTCTAAGAGGTAGTATAGGTTCTTGAACGTGAAAGATCCTGAATATCTTTTAAACCACTAAGCAGAAGGCTGGAAGCTGGGAAGGATACAGCCCTAATTGAATACACATTTCTGGTTAAGTGTAGAAAATATTGCATATTGTGATATTCAAGGAGGCTGCAAAAAACCCTATATAATGTCTGAGTAATCTTTCTCTGTATTCTTAAACTAATAATTCATTAACTTACTGCTTTTTATAAATGTTCCATTCTCAGTAAGGAGAATGTACTTTACAGAAATAACACTATATGTTATTGAAAATGTAGTCAACATAATTATTATTTATACTGTTGGTTATTCAGTAGTTTGTGGTTTTGCATTTGTTGTCTACTCTTTGCTTCATTTTTCCTGAAAACGGTAATGTTATAGTAAGTGTGGTGAATGCAGACGGGAGAGAGCTTTTCTTGTCAAAACTGAATTTTGATAAGTGGCAAAACAAGTCTAATGCTGCTGTCCAGGCTTATGGATACCATGTGTAAATCTAAAACAGATCTAATTTTGCTGTGTTTTGTGGTGGAGCCACACCTCCTGGGTGCTTGCCCAGTCCTGGGAGTTGAAAGGTCAGTGAATTGTGAATTCAATTCACAATTACGAATTCACAAGCAGTGAATTGACAGTGATGGGCTGTAAACACTCTGCATTAACTACTTACCCATAGAATTACAAAAAAAAGAGTGCTAGTCAAGGAAAAAAGAGCATTAAGTGTTCTTTCTCAGCTTGTCCCTTTCCTTGTTAGGAACCTTATTCTTTACCAGTCTCCAACAGCCTACTGTTGTCCCTTCCATATCAGCAAATTGTTGCATTTTTGTAGTTTAGTGCAAGTTTTTCTAAGTCAGGTTTGGTTTCATTCCTGAGCCGGGTGTTAGCTAAGATTCTCTTGTAACCTTATATGGTATTTTGAACTGAGTGAAAAATAATATCAAAACTCCTAGTAGCCAGGAAATCTTAGTTCTAGTGCTGGCCCTGGTAGGGTATAAACCAGAAATTTTCCCATAGATCTTTGATGTTTGATCCTTTGCAAGTCATGGCAATTGTGCAACTTAGGTAATTTCTGAAGAATTATTTCCCTCATTTATGTGGAAACATCAGTTGCATGGATTCTTACGGAAATAAAGGCAACAGATGAATCCTTTTCCTTCAGGATATGTAATCTGACTGATATTTAAAAGTTTTTATTGAAGTTGACATCGTCTTATGCTAGGCAAGGTATGCAGGCAATGGACAGACGAGTTTTTGTTGAAAACCTGAACTTTCAACATTAACTCTGCCTGATGTGAGTTGCAAGCAACCTCAGTCCCTCCTGAGCTCAGGATTTAGCCGAGCAGAGCATCAAGGAAATCTCTTTGCCCGCTGTGCAGTGTCAGCTTCCTGCTGCAGCTTCCTGGCAGGGAGTTCTGCCAGGCTCTCAGAATGAATCTGTTGCTAGCACACACGTGTGTACACAAATACAAATGTTTTTATACGTTAATGAGTGAAACCTAATCTGAGCACTGGATGCCTGACCTCAATAATCTGAGGTGAGGAAAATTTATCTTCAGCCATGAATAAGGCATTCCATGACAGAAATGAAGGAATTCTGAGGCAACTGTTTTCCCAACCTGCTATTTTTATCTAAGGAGTTTAGCTCTTGCCATGTAATGAGCAGAGCACTCACACGTGACTATAATAAAACTCAAGTGTTGTGGCTTTTATTCCTATTCCTTTATTCCTTAAACCCAGGGTTTCAGATAGCATCAGGGTGCTGTATGAGAGCATCAGCCCTTAGGCAACTGGAGAGTAGATTTTCGTTGTGAAACTACAGTATTTTAAAGTGAAGAGCAATTAAATAGAACTACTGAAAGATTTTTGAGTTGTTAGGTGACTGCCAGCCTTCTTTTAAGGTATCTCCAAGTCTCACCCTTTTGTAGCAGATCATATAGTTTGTAAGTTAATTGATGTATGTATCATATTACCAGTTATTTATCTGTAATTAAAACAGTTTGTCTAATATTTGATCAGCAGTGAGTGAATTGGATCTGATGCTTTTATAAAAAAGATGTATCACACATTCATGGTGTAACCTGAGGATAGCATGTTGATCCAGGTCTTGTGTCACATACCAAAGTATTTAGGCTTTTAAGTCATGTGGAAATCTGGAAGTACAAGTGCAAATTCTGAGAAGCAGGTTATTTTGTCTCCTTTTGGGGATATCAGCCATGGGCCTTGTTCCCTGGAATAAGAAAAATTGCTTCATATCATAAGAAATGTGTTTGTGCAAATGTGAATAAAAATCAATCAACAATCCACTGGTCTATTTCCAGGAATATTGCTCTTCACTCACCTATGTCTGGTCATGCCTTTTATGGAGATTCTATTTAGTGAAAAACCAAAGGAAAAGGAATTGTGATTTGGCAGATATGAAAAGCTAAAATACAACTTCCCAGTCTCAGTGGACTTGACACTGATCTCCTTGCACCTAGGCTAAGTATATTTAAGTTCTTGCCTGAGTTAAACATGTTCAGAAAAAGAGAAATTATTTGGGTCTTGAGCATTTGTTACTGCAGGTTTCTCAAGCAGATTTGTTTCATCTGATAGTGGTCCATTTACGAAACCACAGTGAGAAATAACGCAATAGCTGACTGTCTTAAAGGTCAAAATTATTTTGCTTCAACAGTTTTTTTGTACTATAATGATACTTTTTTTTCCCAGACAGAGAGGTAGAAAATATTGAGATATGCATAAAATAAATCATAATTAGTAATATAAAATTGCTAATTATTAAATCTGTATCTTTAATAACTGTGTGTTTTAATTGTCTTTAATCACAAGCATGCTACAGACACCTACTTGCAGTGAGCACCAAAATACTACTGGGATGGCAGGTAGTTAGAAAGTGTAAGAGTCTGCACTGTAGAAGTTTTGGATGGTTTTCACTAACATTTTTTAAATCTTGCAGAACAGATGCCTGCAAATATGGAATAAATATTTTAAAATTGCATTTAACTATGGGTCTTCATAATTTCTGAAGATGAGAGCCTATTTTTACTGGGAAAGAATGCTAATTTAAGTCTTTTATTTATGAATGTTAGCAAGTTGTGAATGCATTAAGATGCAATTTACAAGTGAGTGAATAAATCAGTTTTTGGACTCTCTTAATCCAATGCAGTATGGACAAATATCCAGAAATAATTAAAATGATGGACATGTTGGTATTGCATGCAACCTCCTACATTGTTATTTTGCATAAAAAGGGCAAGTAAGGGGAAGATGTCCATACATTATGGGTTTAATTGGCAGTTTCTTGTTATTAGAATAGAGGGTTATTGTCATTCCTAATGTACTTAATGTGAATTTAGTATTTGAGGAAGGTTGATAGGTGAAAGATTAGGTTAAGGGTTGACTTGTGAAAGGTTTAGTACTTCTGGATTGACAGCTCTGAGAATCTGACAATAGCTGCACAAAGAACCAAAACAGCACAGATGATGCTGCTGCCATTTTTGTCTCACTGCTCCATCCCTTACCAGTGATGCACCTACTTTTATCTAGAGTTTACCTGTAGCTCTGAGATATATATTCCTTCAAATCCTGTCATTTTTGCTAAATTTACTTGCAAGAAGACTAAACACAAGAACACAATGACAGCTGTGACTCTCAAGATCCAAACCTACTAAAAATTGCCTTATGAGGCCACATACACCGTGCTATTGCAGCCAGCTGATCCTTACATTTTCTGTGAGAAGGCTGAAAGCACTAAACTCTTAGAAAAATGATTTTTTTTTTTTTTCTCTCTGAAGCGGTAAAAACTTGTTACAGATATCAAGGTGAACATTCAAATTCAGACTCCCGCAAAGTTCTTTCTTCAAAAGTGGTAAGGCTGCCTTTGGACTGTTTTGATATCCAAGATGTGATCTATTTCCCCATCTCTCAGTCTGTTAAACATGATTTGCTTGAAAACATCCAAGGAAGCAAACACACATGCATTGGCAGCTAATTGTTCAAGGCTGTACCTCTTATGCTTTTCAGAAAGAAATTATAATCTTTGATCCTATTTATGATAATTTTGCTCTTAATAACCTGACCTTTAAACAGCATTTCCTGAAGCTTATGTTCATGGTATGTGCAAGTATAATACAGTAGCTAAAGTCTCTGGTATTTATTTCTCCTAAAGTTTGGACCTCCAGAAATAAGATGTTTCTTTGTGGACTTAAATGAACAGAAAAACCAATATTTTAATTTGATTTTTCCCCCTTCTTGGACTGGAATACTCCAAAATTATAAAATTTATGGAGTCGTGTATTTTTCAGATCAAATTATTTTCACTCTTCATTTTAAGGTCCCACTTTTTCACTAGCAAATGATCATGTTGCATGTGAGGTTGTGAGTACACTCACAAAAAGCAATAGCCTTTGCTTTGTAAGACTTTTTGGAGATATTCAGAGCTTTCCATTACAAATGGCCTTCCATTACTAACTTGATGCAATATGATAGTGCTAGATTTTTCTCTCTACTGATTTAGTCATCTACCATGCAACTGTGGCTGGTGTCCTCAATCAGGAAGAAAGATGGTTACAGATAATGGAAAGTTCAGCCACTAAAGTTTGATCACAGCTTGTTGTATATGCTTGTTCACATCTCTTCCTTTATGACAGGTTGCCCATTGCAGTGGGCCTTTTCATATTTAATAGGATGATAAAATTTCATACATTCAACTATTCATATTATTTTGTCCGTTAAAGGACAGTTTTGTCAAGATCTGAGACAAGCTGCAAATGTTTTCACTCTTTTCCACCTAAAATTTGATGATTCTCTTGGCTTTGTTACCTCATGTGAGTAGCAAAGTGTGGTAAAACTTATCAGTATTAAAATATTGATTGTAGCCATATGGGAAAGTAGCCCTACCTAGAAAGTCTGGTAGCATGAGTTTCCAGTAAAAATTCTGAGTATTGTAAACAGGGTTCCTTTAAGAACTTTTGAAGATTCCACTCTAAACCATAGATGACAAACTGGGAAAGTCAGGTTAAATGAGGAAAGCATAAAAATATATGTTTACAATCTGCACGATCTTTGAAGCAAAACGTGTTTCAAGGACAAGCTGGCTTGGGAAGCATTGAAGAAGGGCACAAAGGGGAAAAAGTACTTGCACATAAACATTTCTGAAGCAGACTGTACCAAAGATGGATTTGACTGTAATACCAGCATGCTGAAGATTAAAGGAGGGATTGTTCATAGGGCTACTACACGTCATGTAGTGGTAGTTGTGCTCAGACTGCAGGTTTAAACAAACACCCTGTAAGACTTTCTTGGTCCCACTGTCTTTGATCCTCTGAATTTGAGTCATTTGTTTAGTAATTCCCAAATGTTATTCAAGTAATGTACATTAACAGGATATTGACTTCTCTTGAGGCAAACATCAATGTTTATCGAACAGAGAAATAAATATTGACTGAAGTAAAGCCAAAGTCAATTTTTTCCTCAGAACTATAAACCTTAATGTTCACTAAAATGCCAAGTAAATACACAGTGGTTGCCATTTAAATCTTGGTAATTCTCTGGAATTATATATAAGACTACCATTGCTGTTTACATGTAAAATATGTCTGTCATAATAAATATGTTAAAAGAATTTGCAAAGATTTACTTTGTTCAATAATGGAAGCACAGCTATTAAAACGTGATTTGATAATTTTGGAAATTATGATCAATTATTTAGTAGTATCATAGCCATTAGCAAAAAATGTTTTATTTGCATTTTAGATTAGTGGGGTTTTTTCTGTGATGGATTTTTTATTATTATTATTATTCCCAAGAGAGTAATGCAATGTACTTACTGCAAATATGAACTTACACTAAAGGAATTGTCTTTTATTTATAAGGCAGCTAAACATGTACATAGTAAATGTGACTAGTATCCTTTTCAAGTGCCTTGTCGAAAAGAATATATTTATGTATTTTTCATGTATTTACAAAATTATGATCTGTAAGCATGATCTAAGTAATTATTTATTAGAGAAAGTGTTGCAGACAAGTTTGTTGCTGTATTGCAAGTACTCAGACAGTGTTTCTAAGGATGAACTGGCATCCAGATCAAGTCCTCGACTAGACAGACATATCCGTCTAGAAGTAAAAGCAGCAGAAGATGTAACTGGAGATGCAGCTTTTCGAAGACACTAGCAAATCTAACTTATTAATTAAGGCTGTTCTCAACCTCCTCGAAGTTTACGTATTGATATAGGATACCCTATTCTTGAATGATTCAGTCGTGAATGACTTGTCATGAATAAATGAGCAATGACCAGTGAGGGTCAAGGTACAAATAGCCTGTGAGGAAGCCTGCAAAAAACTTCATTAGACTGATAAAGTCACATTCTACACATCTGCTCTGCACTGTTAGTTTTGTCTTAATCTTAAATGACTTTCTTTATATTTCTGCTTTCCAAACCAAGTGGAACAAGGTCTCCGTGGTCTTTAGTCCACATGGTGGTGAATCTAAAGGACTGATTTCCAGGGCTTTATAATTTTTCATGCAATATGTCTCATGTAAAGGAAGCATAATTGTAGCCATGGTTAAGGGATTTCATGTTCACTGCAGTGATCAATGCACAGAAAGGTCACTCTGAGTAAGGTCTTCCTTTGATTGAAGCAGCAGTGGCGTAATGTCTTTGTGACACTATCCATGATGTCCAGAAAGGGAGCACTTTCTGTGTTTTTACTCTTTCTCTGGTATGGTCTTTGCTTCCCATCTGCAGTATGCAGTGTGACAGATGCAGTCTGTATGTAGACTTTTTGACTGTCTTTTAGCACTGTGAAGCATAACCAGACATCAGACGCTGGTCCAGTCTGGAAATGAAAAGGCATGGTCCCATGCAGGAGGAGAACTCCACATATTGAATTACCAGCGCGTGCTATTTTCATATATGCATCCTTCAGATAGCACTACCCTTTTCAGAATGCCATTGCTTGGGAATGAAGTAGTAGGTGTTTCAGGCAAAGTTAGACACAGGAGGAGACAGAGCTAATGGGGCTTCTAAAGTAAAGGAATGAAATTACTGAACTATCTGAAGTAACCAGCAGCTCTGTTGAATGATAGGGTTGCTTTCAGATAAGTTGCAGGTTGTATACATAAAAGCAATGCAATTGTTTAATTTTCAGCTCTGCCTTAAAAACTGATGGAACAGAAAATCCAATGCGTGCCCCTTTTATACAGCTCAAATCAGTAATGTTACTTCTTCATAGAGAATGTTGCCATTGAATAACAGTCTGCTGCCAGGAAAACGCTGAAACAAACTGCCTTATATTTTCAAAGCAGACACTGCTGCCTTTGAAATAATCTTGTAGCTGCTATATGATGGAATACTAAATAGAAGACCAATTCCAGATCTTTTGACAATGTTCTGCTATAATGACTTTACTCCTATTATATCAAATGATTGATGTAGATGTAATCATTGTGGTTGATGGATGTTAGCGGGGCAGGGTGACATTTGATTTCTGTTCTGTTTAAATTCTGATTAGCTTAAAGAATAAATCTGTGCAGTGTGGTTAGAAAAAAGTTTACTGTACCTTTGTGACTAAACTGGTGTCTGACTGACATTTATTTGTTTTTATGGGTGTGGAAGGGTCAGTAATCCTTATTATTCAGTCTCTAAAGTGAATTTTGATGCTTGTGAAGGGAACCAGATTGACAGCTAGAGGAGAAGTGAAGTCCTCTCTCAGTCTGCAAAAGAGATATAGCACAGGCAAGAAGGATGTTTCTGTCCTGTCTAGGGAGTCTTCATTCTTATTTATGGGAGAATAATTTTAATGGTCGCAGATCTGATGAACAGCAGTAACATATTTTGGCCATATGGATTTGTATTAAAACCTGCCATATATGATTGCAGGAATTTGAGGGAAAGTAAAATTTCATGGTCTGTTTCATGTGGGAGAAAATCAGGAGCTGCTGATAGAGTGGCTGTGTGTAGATATGAACAGAGATGAAAAATGTATGGAATTTCAGTTACTTTCATCTTCCCTTCTGCACCTTTTTTCAAATCAAAGCTACTGCAGAACAAGAGTGACTGATTTGTTATTGGGAAGGTCAAGAAAAAGATTTTCTTCTGGATACATAACTAATTCCTGTTATTATTTTATTTTATAAATTCTATTTCTGTTATGGCCTATTTCTTATTTTCAGTCGAGTTCAGCCATGTCTCTTGGTGAGCTCTTAGGAGCTGGAGTGGTGATTTCCAGCTCTTGCTTGCTGAAGACTAAATGCACCTGTCAGAGATGGAGTTCATTTTCTACATAGCAGTCCCATATGATGGTGTGTTTCAGATTTGTGACTAAACCAGTGTTCTGGCTGTTGCTGATCAGTAATTGCAGAGCAGCAAGGTTTTCTCTTTCTCTTGCTCTGCCACCCCCCCTCAGTGAGCACTCTGGGGTGGGCAAAAAAAAAAAAATTGGACACAACACAACTTGGGCAGCTGACCTAGGTTGACCAGTGGAGCATTTCATGCCATATAATGTCATGCTCAGCAATAAAACTGAAGGGGAATTTTTGAGTGTGACCATGCAGACATGCATACAGACAAGGTGACTCCCTTGGCTGCTGCTCTGGTGCTTTGGTAGGCCATGGGGAAAGCAAAGAGGGGAAGTGATGTGGTAATCTGCACTGCTTACATCAGTTTTGTGGCATAAAAGGGACTTACAGTCCAGTAAAAGTATCTCTTGTGGTTTATATTCTGCTTCTTGATCTCATTAACATTCATTCTGAAAACATGCTTTTGAACAGTGTTATTAATTGCAAAGTGGAAATGCTGAGGGGGCGAGTGCTGCGCTTTTCTCTTTTAATTTCTGCTCCTCCCCTTTGTTGCCTAACCCCATGTGATTTCAAGTGAATTTTGTAAAGGTGAGCCAACCCTTTTGCTGGCATGAATCCCTGTGTTGACTTGTTGTGTAAGATATGTCTATTTAGTATTTTGTTTGAATGAATGGGCTTAGGTTCCAGGTACAACTACCCATGTACATTGTTCTGGTGAGTGCACATAGGGTTTCATAGAGTTCTCCAGCAGGAGTGGAAAATTGAACTTTATTTTGACAATGAAATGAAATATTTGAAATGAACATGTTCCATTAGAGGGTGTTGAGAGAGCTGTTTTAACATCTGTATGGAACTCTTAGGAGGAATACCAGTATGCTTTGCCGACCTTAAGGCAAGCAAGTTCAATTTGTCCCCTCTTATTTCAAAGATTTCACCCAGATGTCCTCACCTGGAGATCAATGATTTGTCTGATGGAAACATATTTTCTAAATGGCACTAGGTTTAAACCCAGGTTTAAACTTTTCAAACTACTGAGAAAAGGGCAATGGCTTCAGTAGTACCAGTGGCTAATCACCATCACTGTTAAATATTTATGACTTATTCTTAATTTGAATTTGTCTGGATTTAATGTCAGGGATTTTTTTAATGCCAGGTCTTTCTCTGCTACATCTGAAGAGCACTTTAGTACCTAATGCTTTCTACCCATGAATGTTCTTACACACTCTAATCAATTTACTGCTCAGGCTTTTTTTGATAAGCTAAACAGATTGAGCTATTTCACTGTCTCACTTTAAGATGTTTTGTCAAATCCTTGAATATTTCTTGTGCTCCTTCTTCCTTCTTTTCTAACACCCCTTTCAATTTTTTATTACACTTTTGAAAGTATCAGGAGAAATTGTATTCCAGCATTGGCCCAAGTGATACTGTATTTAGAGATAAAATGACCTTTCCACTCCTTAGTTGTACATGAGCCTCTTTGCAACAGAACAGCCTGCATTTTTTAACCTAGATGTACAACTTTGTATAAAAAAATGTTCAATTTAGAGGACCTGCTGGGCTATACCATATACCTGCTGTACTATAAAATACAATATTTAAAGCTAAATATGAATTACTTAATGATTTATTATGATATATCTTCATGTTGACAGGATTCTGAAAGTGTATTTTGGAAAATATTCCTGTGAATGAAATGAGCTTCAGAACTTATTTATACATGTTTCTATTATAGTTAATATATTTTGGATATAGCTATAGGAATAGATAGTTGTGGTCTGGAAATTAGACAAATATTGTTTGTTATTTGTGGAGATACATTGAATGAACTCTTTATATTTGATCTGCAGTCAAGTATTTGTCTATATTTTCCCTCAATTATTAACATAACTTAAATTTAAAAACAAATGCCTGAAAAACATAACTGGTGGTATAGAAACAGCTCCTGATCTCATGCACTAGCTCTTTGTTTTTATTTTAATTCATCATATCTCATGGCTTTTCAATTCTGAAATATTTGTCTGTATATTTGTGAACTGATCCTGGTTTGTGAACTTTCCCTATTGAAACCAAGTAATATTTTTTTTAGTGAATAATTTTGTTAAAAAAATGCTTTTGAGTTAAGCAAGCATTTGTTTTTCAGGTTCATATGCAAAATAATTCTTTGTTCCTCTCTCCTGAAAGTCTAAATATTCTGAGGTATTTGAGATGATACATGACATTATTTTTCCTGTGAAGTTTTCTTTGAAAAGATTACAACTTCAAAAATATTTAAACTAATTTAATGTTGAAATTACTTTTCTGTTGTTCAGTTCCCTGAAAAGATCAAATGATGCTTTTGAGTTGATCAAGCACCAATTTTAAGAATGAATTATTTACACAACTTTAATCTGGATATCCCCTAATTTTTTTTTTTTTTTTTTTTTGTCTCTCTGTATCTGACTGATGCCTGATAATTGGGAAAATATACATGATCTAAATATGTAAAAAATTTTAAATACATAGAAACTAAAATGTGATTTGCAGATCAAATTAGACCTATAATAAGACTTGACCTTTTTATTTTATGAAGCCTGATTCCTCACTCCTTTTAAAGGAATTTAAATTTCTGGAAGTTCTCAGCTACAATGAGTGTTCTTACATGCCATCACTCTGATGGTATAACATGGCACCATTTTAAGGCAAAGGAAGCCAAGAAAGGAAGGAGTAAGTAAAAAATTACATCAATTCTTCTAAATAAGAGAGAATATCTAAAATCAGAGAAATAAACAGATTTATGCTGTGTTCATGTTGTCTACAGAGGGATAAAACCTATAATTTTGGGTCTTTGGCATTATTCCAGAAAGAATTGTTGCTGAATGTTAATTGCAAGAGATCAGTGGTTTCGTCAGAAATTGTTCCATGTTCTCAGTCCGGGGCCTCGCCAATGGTAGGATGCTTCAAAAGTGTTTCTGTGTCAAAATACTGTATAAAACTGCATATTCCTAGTGCATTGGGAGGAACAGTGGAAAGGAAAAGGTGTAGATATGGTGCAGGTTCCACCTTTATTGTGAATGGAACAGCAGATCTTAATGGAGAAGGTGGAAGAATCTGAAACTGTCAGTGGACATGCTCAGAGTAGAATAAAAATGATACTTTTGTTAAGTCATAGCCTATTAGAAGAAAGGTAAAGGACTGAGCAGCCCAGAGATTGTTCTTGCCCATTAAAATATGATCCTGTCAGCTGAGATGCTGACAGAGCAGTGCTCTGACATGTCATCCAGAGTTTCAAAACAGACAGTGTTGGTGTGATAAGTTAAAACCCCCATGGATGGAGCATGAGGACTTAATTACAGCATGATAGATCACAGTAGGCAATCCCCCTCTCCCCACCCACCAGCGTTTGAGAAAGCCTCCAGTGATAAGTGTCAAGTGTGTTTGGGTTCAGTGAGGCAGAATAGTCCAGCCACTCTTTTGAGTGCAAAATAAATTGAAGCGCTTTAAGAACCCCTGCTTTTGAGGTAACATGATTACATTAACACATTAATTGCATAACTCAACCGTAATATACTTTGTCTGTTGCAGGAAGAAGAAAAAATGCACTGAGTAACCTTGCAGTGCAGTCTAGCCTATAGAAAACGTGATATGAAACATTCAAATTAAAACTCCTGTGAAAGCTTCAGTTTACCCATTGCTTTATGGGTAGGCAACATACTGAAATATTCAGATTGCATGTTCACCAAAGGTTTATGCAAAGCCCCATTTTGCACTGAAACTATTTTGATTTAAAAGCCTTTTGAAACAGAGGTTGGTGCTTGATTTAAATTCTCCCTGCTCCAGCTCGTTCATCCTTTCACCTTGGTTTCTGCTGTGAGGAAATGTAATTTTTTGAAGTGCAGGGGGAGTCATCATTGCTCCCAAAATGCTCGGGAAGAGAAGCAACTTTCTGAACTGAGAGATCACAGTCTAAGACACTGGATGCCTTGCCATTCTGTCATGTAGTTTTGAAGCAACCTTCAAGCCTAACACATTTATACATACAAAGCTTTACTGAGATTCTAATTCTGATGCTTTTGTGTTTGGCCACTTGAGCAGGATAATTAACTCCAGAAATACCTTTTTAAAGTTTAAAAAATAGCTTGAATCAGCATTCCATGTGAGACGTATAGTTAACAACAGAAACAAACTAAAAGCCTGGTCCTCACGAGGCAGCCAACTAACCTGAAAGATTATGAGCAGATGAGCAGTGGGAATTTTCTACTTGCTTTATGTAGTTTCCAAAATACAATTGAGATGTATTCTTTTTACCACAGTAGGAAAAAAAAAAAAAAAAAAATCTCTGTTGTATTCCTTTGTTGTAATGGTGTTCAGTGCTAACAACTTGCACTTGTGACAGCCAGCTGAAGCCACCATGCAGAGTGTGTGGAAGTCACTAGAGACAAACTAGTGTTGAAATGTCTGACCTTCTCGGGGGGATTTCGTTTTGGCTCCAGCCACTGGACTCCCCCTGTATGAAACATGAATCTGGAAGTGCTTTTAAATGCTGAACAACACAGACAATTTAAGAAGTACAGCATGGTTGCCAGTGGGTAGATTAAACAGAGAGAAAAGAGGCAACAGGGACATGAGTAACTCCAAATTGGTGTAGGGGAGAAAAATGTACAGCAAGAGAATCCAGATAAAGAAGGGGTTGGAACAACAGGGAGAAGGAAGGCTCAGACATGAAATAGAAGAAAATAAAATCATTGTATCAGAAATAGCATCTGTGAGTTAGGAACATTTTCAAAGCTCCATGGTCTCTCTTAATCCTCCACATATATTGCTTTGAAAATATGTCCATTTGATCTGTTCTTTTAAAAGCTTTTTTGGAAATAAAACATCCCTTGACCTGACTAAAAAGGAAGCACGCCTACATCAGTAACAGTGACCATCCTTTCTTCTTCTGTGGGTTGGAACATGTGTCTTGGCCTTCTAAACTCTTCTTATTTTGGTGATTTCTGTGTGTTATATATCTCTTTCTTGTTTCTGTGGCCAGGATTTGCCTTTTTTTTTTTAGCTACAAGCAAATATGTGTCTAAAAATCCTCCTAAATAGTACAAATGATGGAGGACAAACAACGCTTTCTAGAATGAGACACAAAATAAAAAGTAATTATTTATATTTCTCAGGTGCTGCTATACCTATATCCTTCAGTTCCAATCTGCTTTAAATTAAGCCAGTACTTTCTTTCTTTCAAGATGAGGATTTTTGGGGAAATAATGCTATACTGTGCCAAATGCTGTGGTGGTATCAATTATCATCTCATAAAAGTCTAAGAATAGAAAGCTCATTGAAGAAAGTACTTAAATGGGATTAGAAAGTCAGCATTAAGAGCACAATTTTATTTAAGCAAAGTTCCCTTTAATGTTGATAACAAAGGATTTAATATCTTAAATGTGTTTAAAAATAGTGAGACTGTTATCACATATATTAAAAAAGAAGTAAGTATGCTTCTTGGGTATAATTTTGGCAAAGGTCTTAGATAATATTGTAGCTTTGCATATTTCTTGTGCAGCAGTTTTTAGACATTGGAGTCAGTGGTAGTTTTGCATGAATAAAAACTGCTGGTTTCATCCCCAATGATTCATTGATAAGGGTATTGCTTCTGACATCAGATTCAGCTAAGGGTAACAGACAATAACATGGGTGATTACTAAGTAGAAGATGTAAATTCTTTCACATTTCTATGCATTAAAAAGGCTTAAAATTCCTGAATTTTAATATAAAGTACAATGAAGTGTATCGAATAAGATTCCCCTGTCTTGCTTTGTGATAATAACTTGCAGTGTGTACATTCAAAGGGTGAAAAATGGCTTTGAAGAACCTTTGGCTCCCAAGGTTGAGGAAATATGCTACCAAAATCTCATTAAACACCCTTACATTTTGTGTGTCTGATTGCAGGTTTCCTCTTTCTTCAAGTGATTTTATCCACACTTGCATGATCTTATTAAAACTGGCTGGGCACACAGCAGCTGAGCAGGTCTACACCAGTGAAATAACGTGTACATCTTATGTACAACATTGGTTATCAGCTGTAAGGAGAGCAGAAACAAATAAATGTTACCTTCTGATGTGGGGATCCTGGACTGCATTTTATATCATGTTTCTTGTTTTGATATAGGCTTCACCACCTTCTTTTCTTCCAGGCTTCCCTGCCATCCCTTGTTGAGCTGCACTGATAGCTCAGCTTTTCAAAGCAGAACCTTCCATTCTGGGGTTTCTGTTCACATTCAGTTTATGCACACAAGTATCAGTCAACACTTGTGTGAAAGAGACAGGTTGGTTTTTGTTTTCAGACTTTCACTACTCCTTTTAGAATCTTTGTACAGAGGCAGAAGAGAGTAGATAGTGGTCAGAGCTAAGAGAGAAGAGCAGATGCACCCAGGGTTGATTCTCATTGGGCAGGAGGTAGTGGAGTTCATGCCCACCAGGACTTCATCCCCAAGTAAAATCTTTAGAGTGACGATTTTTTAGACTAACCATGGCAGTGACAGACAGATTAGGACCAGAACATTCTACAATACAAATTACATGGTGTTTAGAGAGTGATGAGTTAGTAGAGGATGATTGCCACCAACAAAATGCACTGGAGCCTCCCGTGTATCCAGCATTAAATTCTTGCAGTGTTTTTCACAAGCAAGAAAGGAAAATACAGACAAAAATTTTGCTCCTAGTGGAAATGTAACTTAAATAGAATGACACAGACTTGTAAAGTCAAGTTAGGAATTCAAAGTCTAATTATCCTGCATGATGCATGTTTTGGTCCCAACAAATGACATTATTAAAACCACAACAAAAATCTTTTAAGTTGTAAATATTTTCCAACTTTTTCTTTAGCAAAGGTAACTGCAAGTAATCAGGCATCTTAGTTGCTCAGGAATATTGCATAATGTTTATTTTGTGTCCTAAAATTAGATTTTAAGAACATATTGGTTCTAGGAAAGAAAAGAACTGAGCATGTAACTTCCATATTTCCTAAATATTTTGGGATCCCTGCTGCCAGCTGCTGGTCTTGCTCCCTCTAAGTTCTTCTGGTTTGATGAAAAAAACCTCCAAAACAGACCAAGGCAAGACATGGCAAATGGGTTGCTATACAAATAAAAGAAATAACAACCTTAATTTCCTTTTTTTTTTTTTTTTTTTAAGCAGTTACTAATTTCAAATAACTCACTGCATCTTTATCCATCAGGTAATTGTTAGCATGAAAAATATGGCAGCCAGGATCAGGAATTTACTGAAATTCACAGAATTTATAAGTGTTGAGTTGTCATGGAAGGGTAAATTCGATAGGAGCTCCCTGGCTGCATACTTTCCTCCGTGAGCAGTTAACAAGTGCTGAAATAACTTATGTTGATGCCTCATTTTTATTAAACACTTATTGTTATGTGCATATATTTGTTTGACTGATTGCCATGATTATTCACCTGTTTCACGATGACCTTTTCATTACACCTTAGTACTGAATGTATCTGGACATGATCACATCTATGAGAAAAAAATATGCCTTGACTGTACGCATGTAAATGTGGACAAGCTGAGCGAGACAATCTTCATACGAGTGTTAAATGTTGTGACACTTTCGTTGCTGATATATTGTACAAATGATTCTATCCAAATTACTTATGTGCTTAGCCAGAAAGAGAAAGGGGAGGAGAGTTATTGTCTTGAATGATATATAAATGCAGGAAAGTTGGGTTTAAATAGAATATTAGCTTTCTGAAGCTCTAAAACAGCTGGAGTGTATTTTCAACACCAAAAGATGGCAGCATAGCTCTTCAGGAGACTGACGTAAGACACAGCCATTTAGGGTTAATGTAAATTACCTTAGCAGAAAGTTATTATTCAAGTAAATGTTGTTCTGCTGTGTTTTTTCAAGTTCACTACCTATTTCTCCTCTAAACTAGCAAGGAGGAAGCCATGGATGGGACAGATGTTTAGACTATTTTATATCTAAATATATACTAGAAAAAAAACCTAGAACAAAAAACTGTATACACAGACATATTTCTCAAGCCCAATATAGTAATTTCAGCTAAAAATCTTAACTGTGTCATATTTTATTTGACAGAACCTACATTCTGTTTTTAGAGCAACAAGAACATAAATTACAAATAGCACTTTGCTTTTGAGCGTAACGCAACCTAGGTGAAGCAAATCTGAAAATAAAGCTGAATAAGGATTCATTATTTTAAACCCTAAAGATTGTTGTGGGAATGGTACATTATTTAGATGGACAGATTTTTCTATAACCTGCTCTTGGAAAGTGCATTCCTACTGTACTGTTTGTATCTTAATTTTAGTCTGAGAAGTGAGGATATGATTGTATAAGATCCTATGTGGTCTCGTTGAAGAATAAATTACTTTTGCTTGCTCAACACTGTGAGTAACTTTGGCAAATATGTTGGGGGGCTGCAGGGTGATGGGAGACAGGAACAAAATTCACAAAGGTTTTTATAGCACCATGCCTGGGCTTTATTTTGTCAGAGCGACCTCTCACAGTGAGGCAGCACGTATGAGAGAGAAGTCTTGGAGGGAAAGGGAGAAGGGTTCATGAACAGCACTTAAGGCTGGCAATAGCTGAAAGCTCTCTGCTGTGTTAGACAAGAAGGCAATCAGATCAGGGGAAACACAGCTAACTGAGAGCTAATGAGTTCTTCCAGTCTTGATTTTCAGTGCTTCGGGGCACAGAGTCACGTATTCTTCATTGGAAAAGAAGATCGGCTGTTCTACCTTCTGTCTAGGTTGATGATGCACACTAATTTCCACCATACATACAATCCTCGCTTTTTGTGTCTGACTTTGTTTTTATTGGTATTATTATCATTATTTCTTTCTTTAGTTTGAGGACAGACAAGTTGACAAACTCTTGTTCTTCAAATTGTATTGATAAGCAAAGTACAGCAAATCTCTCTACTCTGGATCTCGCGACTCCTCTGTCCTTCTCTTTTATTTGCCATACAAGGAATCTGTTTACTCTGCAACACCAATGCATTTTCTTTATTACTCTTAATTGAAATACTTGAATATTATTGCATGACTGGTCATTTCAAGTGAAAAAATATTGCTTAGCTGTAAACTTACTTTAAAAGCCAATATGTAGACTAGTAAATTGCACAGAAAATCCTCCCTCTAAGCCTTTCAGCATCTGCAGTTGCCAGTCTTTCCATTCAAAAAGGAGACACCCATTCTTTGCCCCTCTCCAGTTGCCTTTGGCCAGTAAGTCAAAGTAAATCTTTCATGGCGGATGTTTTGCTGAAATCAATGTGTCCTTGAGAGGTTTCTCTTGACTAACCAACGTTTTTCTAATGTTCAAAAATTTTCAATTTTTTTCTTATATTAGAAAATAAATTAGACTCAGGATGTATAATCCTTTAATTTGTTCTTTAAAGAAAAACAAAGGTTACCCTTTTTCCCTTCTTGTAGTTTATCAGATTACATGATTTTTCCTATATAAAAAAGTTATTTATTCAAAAGATTAAATCTTTAATATTAAAATTTCTTTTGCAGTAGCTGTGGGAAGCTCCAGAGCCAGTGCCTGTGCCATGTTCTGTACTTGCACTATAACAATCTCATAAAAGATGGTTCATCCATTAATACACTTGATAGTTCTGAGGGGGAAGATTGGTAATTTTGAAAGATACTGGAGGAGAGGCATTAAAATAGTAGGAAGATTAAATTTTGTATTTCATTTGTCCCTATGTTATCCAGGTGGCTTTTATTTGTGCATCACTGTATATGATCATCTATTATTTCTTTTCTTCCATGCCAAAAGAGCAAGCGTATGCACCATATTATTTTAATGAGTAGATTTTTGGTTGCATGGTGGTTTTAGTTCAGTAGTATGTGCCAGAGAGGGCAATATCAGGAGATGTGCCTTTTTTGAAGCAGGGATTGGTGGTACTTAACATGTTTCTGAGCAGTCAACTTGGTGATTGCCTGAGAATGTTAAAAATCACCAGTAAGTGCTGTTCCTTTTAGTCCTTCAGAAATGAGCGAGCCAGTGATGAACACACGTTTTCCCATCAATATTTGCTTGTTAGAGGTCTGACCAAGAGCTCAGTCTTTTCTGATGAATACCTCAGCTCTCATCACCTCTCAGATAAGACACATCTCCTGCCTTGTACATGATAGTATCAGATTTTATCAGCAGGTGTTAAAGGATGGAAATGGGTTCACTCAGTATTAGCTGACATTAGGTCAAGAGTTTGTACTGGTTCCGTATGATTCTCCACAGCAAGCCAAGGAAGATTTGTACGTGGTGCATTGCTAAGGAACCTGCATATTGTTAGGCAGAAAAATCCTTAACTGATCAGCACTGACTGCAGTTCATGCTGCCTTCTAACATTTTCTGTAGCTTTTATTTGGTTGAGACCTCTCTGCTGTATTTGTGGGTTGAATTTATTTCAGCTTTTAATAGTAGATAGCAGTGTTGCATGGGTAGAGATGGACAAAGGGTTGTTTCATGTTACCTATATCCTGGGAAATGTCTGTTTTAGAATACAGCCATACCCTTTATAGTAAGATCTGTTTTTAAAAAATGAGTATTTTTCCATTCAACTAGTCCTGAAAACACTAGTAATTGCTATGGTTACAAACAAACAAGAAAAAATTCCAAGAAAGCTCTTCTGTGAGTTATCAGTTTAAACTGAGTTTATGACAGGAATTCAAAGTGTCTCTGTACTTATCCCACCCATCTAGTTAAGATTATATTTTTTCAGATCTGGAAGTCCCCGAAGAGTCACAGTCATATCCAAGAAACACAATAGATGGCCTTCTAGGCTAATTTATCTGAATTTTCCAGCCTCTAAATATAAACTTAAATGTAGATTTAAGAATGAGAACAATGCACAGACTGCCCACCACCACCCCCCCGCCCTTACCCATAGATTTGTAATGTGATTTCTGATGGATAATAATCACAGGAACTAAGGAGAGTAATGAAAATGAAAGAATATAATCAGAATATATATCAAAATATATACTACAATTACTTAAAACTGCCTTATAATGTGATGAAGTAAACCTTGGTAATGGTTTCATAGTTAGTCTGAAAGATCCCTACAGGGGAAATTCTTGGGAACTGAGCAGTTGATATATGTAGGATTGAGGCTAGACAACATGCTAATGAATAATACACTGTGGGGAACTTGTCTTTAATGGATGTTGGATTAATTATATAAGTACTTTATGTAAGCCTTTTTCTTCCCCAAAGTATTTCCGTTCTGAATGTAGCGAGTTACACAAACAGTAATCACAAGTCAGGTTATTCTAGTTTGCTGTTGAACTGTTTTTACTAGGGACTGCAAGAACTGTATGCACTTAAAACTAAATTAATATGCTATTTAACGTTTTACTAATCTCAGCTATCTTAAACTGTGTTCTTCATCATACTTAGGTAACCTAAAACCAAAACTAAGATTCAGACTAAAAAAGAAATGTCCTGAAACTTATTCTTCCCTGCCTGCCTCCAACCAGCATCAGCACACCCCAAGACTTAATCTATAGGAGGTTGCAGATAGTTTTTGATTTCATGAGTAATAAGCTTGAATAAAAAACATAAACAGCACAATCTTGTGCTCTGTGATAATTTTACTAGTTTGTTTTGTCTTCCTATGCACTAGCATGCATTTTCTAGAGAGCAATTGATTTACTTTTTCTTTTCTAGTATAAAAACTTAATTATTTTATTTAGGTGCCTAAAAATATATGTGTGCTTTGAAACCACTAAGGTGCTTTTGAAAGTCTTGACCTTTGAAAAACTTGACTTTCAGAGCCTAGTATAGATATCCAGTTTGGAAACAACTCTATAATAATCAACATAAAATATAAATGTGTTTTAACAGCAGATTGTTAACTGATATTGAAGTAATTCTCTCAGTAGTATCCAAGTCCAACCTAGACTCCTGGCTGCAACTATTAGGGGTCAGCAGAATGAGGGGAACAAGCTCAATAGTTCTTAAGTGGGCATGAACTGGCAATTTGGTCATAGTTTGGGTTCCTGGAATGATTGTAATACTGCCTAGATCATCTTATTATCCTCATCCTGAAAAATCCTTTGGCTAGACCAGGACAGAATAATATCCAATACTTAGTCCTACTGTAAATTCCTCATACCCATGAGTATTGGGAGAAAATTGGTGGTTAGCTCCCTGTCACATGTATGACGTATGTTGCTGGAGTAGGGAATGCAAAATCCTTGATGTTTTCCTCCACTATGCATCTATGAAGCTGTAGAATTAATTATATTGATAGCTTTTACAGACAGAGAAGGACCCCTTGGTTAATATAATCTGTATCTCATGCATTACAGACATCAGGCATCTTGTTCAGGAAGCTCTGCCTCAGTCTCTTCCTGTCCAGGGATCTCTCATTAGAATCTATTTGGAAATCTTAGCAGTTCATAGGCATGTGACGTTTTTCTTTTATTCTGTGTTTAGTTCATATCTTGTTCCTCTTATTGCAAAGCATACTCTCAGCAATAATTGGGTTTTTTTTGGTGCATTTAGCATTGCTTCAACACAGGAAAAGAAAAAAGTTGGCTTTCCAATGCATGCAGAAATTATACTATTGTAGTTTTAGAAGATGAAAAATTCCCTGCATGAAATAAACACTTATGAATTAAGTTGCTATTGTAATTTTGCATTCCTTCATTATCTCTGTGCATTTGCATTAATATTCTTAATCCTTTTAAGCTCTTGACCTCAGTTATACCTTGTGAAAAAGATTTCCAAAAGCTATTTGCATTCATGTTGATAAGCTCTTTCTTTTATATGATTATTTTTCAGTTTCACTGAAACCACATTCTGGTGGTCTTAAATTTTGAATTGGTTTATTTAGAGCAGTTTGCTAATTTCTCATATTTTACATGTCTTCTGCCTTATACGGATAGCCATATAGAGCCTGTCACTTACAGAGTGGTTATTTTCCTGCCTGGTTAATTCTAAGCAGGTCTTCAGCATTCATTAGGAATCCTTTTTGATTTTGCTATATCCAGATCTGATTAGTTTATCCATCTTGAAGTTTCCCAAGCAGTCACAGCCACATCATTTCTTGAAACACCGTTTTTTCCAGAAATGTGCTCTCCTCCAGTCTTTGTTCTGAAACACAATTTTCTGTATATTATAGGGCATTGCAGAAAACCAGCCTTTTATACTTCTGTAGTAATGAGCAGATGCCAGGGTTGTTTAAATGTAAGAAACTTAGAAAATGCTTAAAATCTGTGGGTTGGCACATATGTTATTCTTTAATAACATCTTTTAAATATATAATTATCTTTAGTTGTAGCATTTCCAAATACCAATCACTAACAATTAAAATATTTTCCACCTCTGGCAACTTGTCCCAAAGCAAAGACAGTAGATTTTCCAGTATGTTTTAAAATCATGTTTGTATCTCATTGTGAAAGCTACATTTGTAAGTAACCCCAATAAAATTCAAGGAAATGTATACATGTGGTTTAATTTTTAGAGTACTGGATGCTACATGTTATACATATGTGTCTATATACATATATATCTACATTTTTTTTTATTCCAAATTGATATTTTCTCATTATTCAATGCCTTAACCGTGTTTGCTGCTTTTCATTTTTTACAGGTCGGATTCTATCATGTGATATAAAAGCACTTAAAAATAAAATTATTTTTATTTTTAAACCTGCAGTCAGATTTGAACCACAGATGATTTGTGATATAGACAATATAGATCTGTGTTTGATAGACTGCTTCTGTTGTCTTTGTCTTGTGCATGTGTGTCTTTAAGCTAGTCTAGTTCTTAGATGATTTTTATTCCCTATCAAACTTGTGATCATTTTTAATATTATTCAAAAATGCTTGGCACATTGAAGTGCACAATTAACTAACCAGTCTAATTTGCAAAATTAGCCTGCCATTCTAGGCTGTGAGAACTACCATTACATTTTAGTATGAAAAGTCTACTGTTCTTCATTCCTTTACAATTTTCTTTCCTCTTGATCATTTTCTACTTTTAGCAGTCTGAAAGTCTGAAGATGTTTCCAATGAATGCTGTTCAGTGGTCACGGTAAACCTTCAATTAACAGATTTGATGCAGTGTATATCATTGTCTCATTGAGTCATCCTTTTCTTCATTGTTTTTCAAAGCTAGTTATTTTTTTGTTGAGAAATGTTCTTTCTCTATTAGTATTCTTTACGGTGTCTTTCGGTGTCGTCAGTTACACAGTATCACCCTGCACAGTGACTGTCATATTTCAGAAGTATAGCAGGCTCTCTTAAATAAAAACCAAAACATATTTAAATAAAGGAAACAACCCAAGGCAATGTAAAAGAACCTCTCAAAAGGCAGGTCTCCCTTTTATTCTCTTTATAAAATTTCCATACAAAGTGATCACTTTAAGATACAAGATCAATTGTGACACACAATGAAGTGCAAGAAGATACTTGTCACTATTTAAAAACATTTAGGACTTGCATGTAATAGTAAAATACTTTTATTTTAAAAAGACATAGCATTTTGTAGTCTGCTTTGCCACCTCTTCCAAGTAGGCAGCCCATCTTTCTTTGTGGACAAACTCTACTGTTAAAAATAATGACTTTTTCAATATAAATGTCATCAAGAGCTTGCACTTGTCTTTGAAGGTGCCTTACAAGGAAGGCGTGAAAAGCTGGTGGATGTAGGGAAGAGTGATGCTCACGTTTTATGAGTGACTATTTGTCCATACCATGAAGTGAGGGCTATGACTTTTAGCATGTCACAGTTTCATCCATCTGGTTTTGGCATTACTAATTAGCAAGACATTTGTAGGTTGTCAGAAATTAACAATTGGGGTTTTTTGACTCGCGAATGTCTTGCTCAAAATTTTCTTTCTGTTCACGTATTCTTGTTTACTGAAATGGCTCTTATGCATATTTAACTTGGTGTTGGGTTTTTGGGGTGGTTTATGTTTGGTTGGTTGGTTTGGTTTATTTTTCTTCTTCCATATAAAAATCATGGTGTTATTCAAAAAGTCTAAATAATCCATGATAGAAAGTAATTTTGAAGATTTTGCTGGCAAAGACTACATTAGTATTAATCCTTGTGCCCTAGGCATTTAGCAACATGTTTCTTTGTGGCCTTCATAAACTTATGGGTAATTCTTCTTTCCTCAAAATGACATTCTGCTTTTCTTCCCTATGTTTCCTGTAGGATAGATACTTTTCCACTTGAAGACGTGTTCACAGTGGAAAATTCATTAGAGGTAATAGCGGAGAAAGTGTGTGGGCTAAGTCTATATATAAATGAAAGCACATTGAAAGTAACCCTGCGTTATAATATTAATTATTGCTAAGAATATAATTTCAGCTGCTAAAACTGAGTGCCAGTTTTCAGGCAAGGTTTTGCTCTTGTTCCTTCCTTTCCACCGAAGAAAAAACAAGTGGGATAGGAAAATAAATGACAAGGTTTTTAAAGTGCTTGTTCACATAATTGTGCCACCTCTCTCTTTCTAATGGTTTGCTTTTTCCTAATAGCTTGCTTGGTAAGTTCCCAGAGGCTAAACGAAATAGCAATGAAGTACCAAGCAGATGTCACTTATGCTTAAAAATATCAGCAATAGTTTCTTTTGAATTTCTCACCTTGCAAAGATGTAACTTGACTTAAATAAGAAAACCATGAAAGTTCCTCAAGTTTTGTGGTATAACTGATGAAAACTTCAGTTTTGAAAAAACAGATTGAAAATGTCAATAGTCTCCCTAGGTGGAAATTTCGATGAAAACCAGCAGAGACATCTTTACAAAATTAAGTACTTACAGCTATTATTTTTATAGTGTGCTAATAGGCACTTTCTCCCTCAGTAATTTGTCTTTCTCAATTAAAACAATTATGGAATTAAATATAAATTGATATTTGATTTTACACAAGAAATTCACAGTTAAATTTCTCACTACAACCTTATCTTCAACCCCTGGAGTGTATTCACTACAGTGAAGGACTTTATTTTACAATTACACGGCACGAATACATAAATATTAAAAAAAGAAAGCTGTATTTTCAAGATTATTTACAGAGTAACTCTGCTGGTTGCCTTAACTTAAGGCACAATGGTACAAACAAGCCAAAAAATTAACTATTAAACACTTAATAGAGTGTGAACATCCCTGTGTCAATAGGAAGCTGAGTTTCCTTTGCTTAGTGCTGTAACTATCATATTGGAGAGGCTACTGTCTTGCATGTGTTGAAAAGTATGCATGGTAACATATATTTCCATTCAGGAGCCCCTAAATCAGTGGATTTCATGCAAAGTGTGGAGGAATTGCATTGTGGTGATGTTTAGAAATCATGGATATTACCATATATGTATAATTAGAAGCTATTAATATTATCCTTATATGGCAAGTTAAGTAGCTTGTCATTTTCACTTGTCAATAGTGCTGTAAGGCTCTGAAAACTCTCTCGACAAGACTTTTAAAGGGCTTACAGTTGTTCATGTACTTGGGATTAGACACAGGGGAGAAATACTGACAAGATATTCTCAAGAGGTCAAAACAACAAAAAACTTCACTGGCAACCCCAGAAAATTAGAGAACTTTGCCAAAAGGTTTAGAGTAGCTTCAATCAACACAAAACACTTCTCAAAGCATTAATTGAGCCCGTTCAACTTAGCACACTCTAAGCTCATTCGATTTTAAGTTACTCAAAAATCCCGAGAAGAGGGAATTAGAAAAAGGAGAAAGAAAAAAATACAGAAAAGACAAAGAAAAGGACACATATAGCCACCAGCTCCTGGGTTCCAGCAGTGTTCAGCTGATAGAAATTCCAGCAGGAGGTAGGGTCAAGACATGTGCTTGCCTCATGTTCAGCCTTAAATATCTCTTGGCCTTCCTGGGCCCATCCCCCAGGTGGGACTTCTGGTCATTTGGCCACTCAGGAGCTGGGTTAGGGGCTCCAGAGGTGGGTGTGGAGCGTTGACTCTTCTGTGCCAGGCTGGGACACAGTTCCAGAGAGGATGGGCTGTATGGGGCAGTGCACTGCCTCACCAGAGCAAGATCCAACCTGCCCCTTCCCCTAAACACACACATGAAATGTTTCGAGCCAGCAATCCCTCCTGCCTCTCACAAGCAGGTTGGCTGAAGAAATTAAGTGAAGCTACATAAAATTTGTGTGATTGGAAGCTGAGAATTCATTACTTCTAGTCATAGATTTGCACTGATGCATAATTTCTAAAATTGCATCCAAAATTGTGGTGCTAAATTATGATAAATTTTTGTAAGTAGTATGATGCTTCTAAAGTTTGGGTTTGCTCATCAAAATAAGGTAAAAGCACAATGTCACATTAAAAACAGAATTCACTTTCCAGTTTTGAAATTAAAAGTCTGAATTCTGTCCAGAGAAGCATAGTAGGATTAACAATGAGGGTAGAATGTGACCAACAATGAATTTTACCTTGTCTAGACTTAAAAATTCTGGGAATATTAGTCCTAAAAATAAAAGCTACATTTGTAACCTACTCTTTTCATTTTATTTTTCATTTTTTTACCCTTCTGCCCTTCCAAATTCTCCCCTTTCCTTCAAACAAACAGAAATCTATAAATACAAATAGCTGCAAGGAGATCAAGCATAAGAAGTTTTGGTCCAAATGTTATTTTCCGACAACATCAAGAAACAATGGAAGCACCAATTCAGCCCTAACTCGAATGTTGCCACAACTGCAACACTGCAATTACCAGTTTTTAAGCTTACTTTTGTCTGTGGCAACAGGTTTAAAACTACAATATGGCAGAATTAAAACTTCTCTGAATGAGACAGATGGTTTCTTCGCATTTTGCTTGCTCGGAACCACTTGCAGTTCTGGCAACTCAGTGGCTACAGAAGTCTGGAGGAAAAAAAACCAGCTTTGCATTAAAAAGTGTTTACTTTTGGTGTCTATGTGTGTTAGATATGTATATTTGTATTTAACCGTTCAAATCCTCTAGCTTCTCTTTTTGGGGGGAGCACTATTGGAACATGCCATGCCTTCCAACGGGATACACTTAACTGAAGTATAATCCCGACTTTAAAAAAAAATTTAAATGTTTTTGTCTGTCACAAATACTTTGATAGGTGTTCCCTTACATAATAACACCCATCTCAAGATAGACCTGTTTCACTGTTTAAAAAAAAAACCATAGTATTCTGCATCCTACTTTAAATATTTTCCTTTAATTATAAATGTACAATACCAGGTTAGAGATAGAACTGTCATTTGGAGATATACTACAGTGAAAATGGAATATTGTGGCAGAACAAAATGTTGCCCCTGAGAACAAGTCTTATATAGTTTGGTGTGTCCATGCAACTCTAAATTTAAAATAAGCTAATTTAATGCATGCTTGGGGCTTTTGTCCTTGTCCTCCAGTCCCTACAGTAACATGTGTGTGTGTGCAAAGGGAAATGAGGTTAGAAAGGGTAGAAGGAGAGCCTGCAAGAAGGCTCTTCAGAATATGAGAACTGAGGGCTGAAGGATGACATCTGAAGTAACTTTAGTTAATCAGACTGCTGGGGTGTGAAGCAGGAAGCATGAATGTGCTCCGTTCGTGCAAAATACCATCACATGCATCCTTTCCAGAATGTACAATACTCTTGCGATGAGCAGCAGGGAGGGAGGTGTAATTTATGTAACATAAATAGGTATCTGACAATCTGGCATTGTTTCACTTCATTGACAGCATTTATCTTTGAAACATGGGATAATAAACTCTGCCCACTGCATTGAACGAGGACAGAAATGTACTCAGTCAAGAAGTGCCATGTTTTTAGAGTGAAATTATACAAATGATGGTGTTGGTTAATGCTCCTTGTTGATTTTTAACTATTTGTTTTCTTTTTATATACCTGTATTTTCTTTTTATAAAAAGAAGTGTCAAAACAGAGTGGATGTCTTTACATAATTGTCTTACTGGACTACTTTATGCAGAAAAGCTGCTGAATTATAAGGAAATTTTGGTTTAAATGCAAATGATTTGCCAACATTAGTTTCAGTGTTTTCTGCAAGGCTACTCTAGGAAGACCTCAGAGACAGAGAATGCCACTCAGCCAATCTTTTGGATTTTGTCACTTCTTTAAGAAGAAAACATCTCGCTTTTTTGCTGGTTTTGTTTATTTGTTTGTTTTGGGTTTTTTTGTGGGATTTTCTCTTTTTTGAAATATGGGCTCCTGGTGCCTGCGGTCTTGAAAAGCTGATGCTATGGAGCAGTCTGACACAAACAAAAAAACCATGTTATGTGTAGAGTTATTAATTTCCTACTTTGCAAGGGATATTTTTAGAGTTCTGCATTTAGAAAAATTGCATGGCTGTAAACATAAAATTTTGTAATTGACCTAGGTGACCCAAAAAAGGTGTATTGTATTCCAAATTTCCTCTACATCAATCCACACAGTCTGTGTTGCCACTTTAATACTTGGCAACCCTGGGACACAGGACTGGAGGTTTTTGCCCTGGTTTCCAGCATTGGGGCATCTGGGGGTCCCTTTTAAAAGACAGGGAAGAGGCATGCAGAGCTCTTGTTCTTTTCTCACTGGGCTGCCAAGAGGGTTGTCTGGGGCAGGTTCTCCAAGCCGAGGCAGTGCGAAGCAGAAACACTCTTTTGGTTCTCTCCAGGCTTTGGAGCAGGTTGCCTGAAACAGGTCTCTCTTGAGAAACTGGATTTTGCCATCCAAAACTGTTTCGTAAGCTCCTGCCTTCCTGTTTTTTTTGTGTCAGGGAGAAGGTTGAGCCAGCCAGGGCTGCTCTACCACATTGTCTTTGTCCTCTGGGCCATGTGGTCTGCTATTGCAGCTGCCATCTTGGGGGAGGGGCTTCTTCTCCATCTTGTTTTCTTTGTTTCTGGGGAGTTCACGGAGCACGTTCATATCTAGAGAATATTGCTGTTATCTTCATTGTTTCTGTTTTGTTTTTTAATAAATGGTTATTTTTTCACTTGTATTTTCTCTCATTCATCTCCCCTTATTGATGAAAGGGGAGTGGTTAAAACAAGGTCACTTTGGAGCCTCTACCCCATATAATTGTCTAAGTCATTAAAGAAAGATATTTTCTGGTTAAGAGGCAAACATGAAGCAGTAGGCTCAACTCCTTTCTGTCAAGGAATCTACTGTGGAGCATGATTGTGGATACAGAGATGGTGATTGCTTAAAACATACTGAGTGTTGTCACAGGTACATACTGTAAATGCACTAGTATATTATTTAAGAAGTGGTTTTCTTTTTCTTATTAATGCCAGTAATATTGGGCATTGAGTACCAGCTGCTGTGTAGTTGTAACCAGCCTTTAACTCATTAGCATTTCTTTTGTTTTTCTTCTTTTTTTTTAATGTTTAGGGTGTTGGTGCAGCTAAGTGGTGCTTGCATCCTTTTGTCTCTAGGTAGTAGAAGTAGGCAGTTTAGAAGGATCCCTTTTAGCTTCTGACTATGCTACATTCATCTTTGCTTTTCTTCTTTTCTGTGTCAGTTCAAGAAAGGAAAGTTATCCTCCTTACATTTTTCTGGGTTTTTTCATTGTTTTTTTTTTTTTTTTTTTTTTCCCTGAGTGTCTGTGTGAGATACTGAGTTGTCTGTAGGGGATGTCCCTCAGTGGTATGGACATCAGCACTAGATGGATTAGATGACTGCAAATTAGATTCCACTGACTGCATATGCAGTATACTATTGCATTTACATAGCCACAACCCCCATTTCAGAGACATCAGACATGAATCAATTAATGTTGCTTGAGTTTGTCATCTGACATCTAAGACTGTTTTTTTTAATCTCGAAGCAATTCTATGTATCTTTCCTCCTCCTCCCCTTCTCAAAGTTGAGTTTTGCTCTTTTCTAACAAGCTGTAGAACCTTTTGTTCCCTATTGCTCTCTACTTGTGTCTTATGACTGTAAATAGCTATTACATTATTGAAGAACTAAGTGATTTTTTTTTTTTTTTAGAATATTTTTCCACTCCCCCTGTTGATTAGTTTCTGGCAGGATCTGCATATATGAAAAAAATGATATATTGGGTTATTTAGGCAACATAAAAACGGTTAGTAAATTATTAAACTTTGTATGTGACATTAATTTCCATTTTAAATGCAATATTTTCATAGTCATGGATATTAGAATTGGAAAAATATGTATTATGCCATTCAGTTCAGGCTCATCCACTGCAAGATTGCCTTAGTATATTTATGATGTATATTTCCCAGTGCTTTATTTTAACTAATCAAGTGATGAGGCTTTCAGAATTTATCTTGGGAAAGTAATCCAGAGCCCAGTGGGTCCCACTATTAAGACATTTTTATTTTCTGCCAAAATCTCTCTCTCTCTCTCTCTCTCTCTTTTTCTCTGTCTCTCAATTTTTTTCTGCAAAGTTTCCTTTAAGCAGAATTTCCAGAATATTCTTAAAATCCAGAAATTATACAGGGTTGCACTTCATTGTTTTAAATTGCATTTTGGATTTGTCAGTTATAGGATAGTGGAAATACTGCCATGCTTGCAGAATGGATGAATGACTAAGGATTGTTCAGGAGTTTGCAAAACGCCCTGCTGACTTAGTATATAAGTCAGACTTACATGCCTTTCTAGCTTGACTTGAACTTCTGTTTTGGCTTACATTTTTTCTGTTGTATTTTGTGGGGGTTTTTTTTAACATACTGTCTTCCTAAAATGCCTTTATTTTTACATTTTCTGTAGAAATAAGTCCTTAAGGGAGATTGTTGTTAGGTTTCTAGTGTCTACATTGAACTAATTTTTATTCCTTAATGAAAGGTTTGATACTTTCCACAATTGTAGTATTAAATACAAGTGGGAAGAGATCACTGCTACTTTTATAGATTGCCTAAATAATCACTTGCATTCAGTCGTAATTATCTCTACCTATCCTTAAAGAGGCTGTGTGATGTAGTAGAAATTGTGTATTTTGAAGGTGCTGTTCAAGAATGTTGGGAAAAAGAACTAAATTTAATTGTGCTCCTTAAACAGCACTTACTGGAGATTTGCTCTTCATGGGCATAAACAGTAAACATGAGGTAGTCATTCAAAAAACAATTGATTTGTGTGAAAATACTTAGGGTGATGGTGGACAAGTCTTTGTAATAAAAATTACCAGCTGCTCTTCTGACTATTTTACAGTATATTCAATTGCAACAACCAGTGCTGTCTTTCGGAAGCAGGACTCTTTCTAGGAAGAAATGCAGATGTTTTGGGTCATCCTATTCCATTTTATTTAATTCCTGCTCATGGGATCCAGTGAATAGAACATCTCTAAAATGATTTTGCTGCGAAGAAACAAAGTTGGCATCTGTTCTGTATTAATGTAACTGAATATGTTTTCCATTCCTCAGAATATTGAGGATATGAATTTACTGAAATTTTTTCAATAAACTCATTTTTGTCTGCCTTTTCCGGGTTGGTCCCAGACTTCCTGCATGATCTTCTTTTCTGAACACCGCAAAGCAGGCATATAAAATTCAAAATGGTGATATTATTACTCTGTTGTTGAAACGTCACTTGACAAATTCTACCACCAGTTAAATTGTTATATGACAGAAAAGGGGAACAAGTAATGGAAGAAGAAATACAGAACTGCTTGAGGCATTTTTGATAGCCAAGTCTTTACCTGGGCTGAAATTTGTCACTGGGCTTGTCCTTGTTGGAAAGGATTATAATTTGTTTAAAGCAGTTCCCATAGTGCTGGCAAGAAGCAGTGACTGTATGATTGCAGGCACTAGTTAGTCTCCAAAATGGAGTCTGAAATCCCACTTTGAAACTTCTGAAAGCAGTTTTGATTTAACACATGAAGACGAAAGACAACCTTTTCAGTTCTAGAATCGTGCTTATGAGATGAAACTAATAATAAATTATCATATATAACTACTTTATTGAAAAAAAATTTTAAAAGTGATCATGAAGAAACATTCAAATTTCTTTTGCTCCTCTCTTTTCTTGTCTTTTCTATTACTCTTCTGCTTAAAATTCTTTATACCACAATATAGACTTGATTACAGCAGAGTAGATTATGATTTTCTGTTTGAAAGGATATTTATGTTCATTATACAGAGATCTTTCTGTGCTTCTGATTGTCTCCAGTGGTTAGGCATTTGAACCTCCTGGATAGCAGCTAGTATAATCCAGTTCTAATAAAAATGTAGTTTATGCATATCACAGGAAGGTTTTAGGCAGCTGTGAGCTATTCATACTCTCTCCTCAGGAGAGATCTAAAATGTTCTGTTTTGAATAAAGTGCCTTCTTCCAGTTAACTCTAACTGCAGAAAAGTATTAAAAAAAATTCCCAGCAGCTGTACACACCTTTCCCCCACCCCCCATGTTTAATTGACTCTGGCCCAGTGACAAGACCATCACTTCTTGAGCACACTAATTCAGTTCCCCCTTTTGTTGGGCAATCTCTCAGAACTGAAGGGATCTGGATTGGGAAGATCCTGTGGCATATAGCCAGTTTCTTCATTTGGTTCTGCTTCAAAGTTAGGGAGCTTTGCTGGATGGGGGCTTTTTTGTTTCCTAGTTACCGTTCTTCATATACAGTTTAATACTCATATATAAATCTACTGACATCGCCATTTGTGTCTTTTTATATAATAAAATTTTAAAAAGAGGGCTGATGCAGCCACATGGATGGCTGTTAAGTCCAGTGTTCAGATGCAGTCTTGAGGTGTAGAAGTTCAGGAGGGGCAGGCTATTGAAGCTGGGAGCATTAGCAAGGGAAGCATCCCTCTGCATTTGTGTGGTCTGTACTCCTTCCTGACACCTGAGGTTACACCTAACACTGCTGGAGTTGTGATGGTGAACTTGGCAGAGCTTTGTTTTGATCCAGTACATTCTTACACAGGCGAACGGACATCTCAACCACTCAGTTGAAGCAATATTTAGGAAAAAAATTTTTTAATATGTTTTAAGGATTAAGAAACATATGTTTTAGCTATTCAAAAAAAAGGTGATATTACTGTTTGTGTTGGGTGAATTGAGTCCTGTTAATGCCAGAGCTTGAGGCTGCTGTTGGGGGTAATCAAAGCATGTCCAAAGGGAGCTGTCCTCTCAAAATAAGGACAGCGCTCCCTGCAATGACTCACACTTGCAAGTGTGCCTGCACTTTCTAGAGAAATACACAAGCTTAGGGTTCAGATTAGGTTTTGAAGAAGTACTCTTTTGTTAGGGAGATGTTATGCCTGGGTTAATAAATCCAGTTTGCTGTATTTATAGCTGTGTATTGCTTCTGGGACCAAGCTGGCAACTCTGGATGGCACCGGAGTGTGCTGCATCATGTAGTATGAGTAATGTGTGTGTTTACTGCTTCAGGGACATTTGCACCTGTAAAGCATTCTCTTACTTTCCATTTCTGCTCTCAGCCTGTTCTTTCCCCTGAGACTGACAACAGAAGTGCTGCCTGTGATCATCTTTTATTATAAAAATGGATGTTGAGCTCAACAACTCGTATTATGTGTCCTCATGAAACAAGCATCAGATAAAGCTGACTCAAGGCCATCGTGGACATGATTTGGTGTTGAAACCACAACCTGTCAACAACAGGCTCCCTAGCCATTAGGAATCCCTCAAGCTATTCAGTGTCTTATAAACTAAGCAAGATAATCTGACACATTTGAGGGTTTGTCTTGCTTAGATGCCAGAATACTTGAAAATTCAAACAAGAGACCTGCAAGGAAGGAAAATAAACCAGGGAATTAAGTGGGTTATGCGTCTAGTTGAGTAAGTTGCAGGGGTGAGGAGGAGGTGGAAGGAAGGGGTTGAGAGAAGAGAGGAGACCAGAGAACTGTCAGCTCTAAGGAAATGCTGCTGCTGGCTCTGGCAGAGAATAGTGCAGAGGGAAGGAGAGCATTGGAACAGCAATCACAGCAAATAGAGAAACAAGAAGGATACAACTCACAGTGATGAGAGTAGCAAAAGGTGTGATATTTTTAACAAGCACCTTGATGTTGAGACTATTAACTGAAGTTCAGTTTTGAAGATTGTCTGATCACTGTTATAAATCCAGAAAGACTGAAAAGAATGCAAGTACACTGTGGAGAAGCTTCAGTAATGCTTCTGTAGCTATGCACAAAGTGATACGAATAATTTTGCCAATGTAAATTTTTTCAACCAAGAATCTGCCGCTTCCCACCTCATATATGCATCAGTTGGTGTCCTGTGCAGAGATCTGTCTGACACCCTTTGCTTTTTTCTTTAGTCCACCTTTTCAAAGGCGATTGTGAACTCTTTCAGAGCCTGTCACATACATTTTTATCAGGTAGAAAGAAGCAGAAAATCACTCTTGCCTGCAGGTGCACAGAGCATGCTGGAAAGATCACATTTGTAGTCTCTGCATAATCTAGAATCTAAGTCAAAATTTTGGATATGAATTACAAAGTGAGGATTCATGTGCTGTTTATCCGAGGCTTTCTGTTTCTACAGTCTTAGACTCTTTGATAAACTAACCAGCTTACCTTGATGGTTTTTATTTCTGTAGAGAAATGTATTTATAAGATATGTTTTGAAAAGTAGGAAATGAACCCACAGACACCTGAGTTAATATTTTCTTCTAGACTACATAGAAATTTCTTTATGCATATGTGAGACGTGACTGTGCATCCTGAATACAGCTCAGATCCTTACCAAGCAGACCCTCTTTTGCCTTGGGGTTTTTGCTCTAAAGCAGACGCTTTGTTTCATAGTGGTTTTTTGTTGTTTTTTTTTTTTTTTTTGCTTGGGTTTGTTTTTATTTCCTCTCTTGCCTTTTGCCCTTCCCTGTCACCGTCACTGGGAGAGCTGAGGCAGTGCAGGTGGAGGCTTATACCTACTTCTATCACTTACATCTACTCATATTTGTTTCTCCTCATTGGTGGAAAGGGTTAAATCTGTAAGGGGAGATAATTCTTTCCTGAGTGTCCACCGCTTATTTTGTCTTAAACCAAGGCACAGTGTTTCAATGCCATTTTGCAATCAAGGAATGGAAAGTCAGATTACATGATCTGTTAATTATAATGCTTTGTATCAAAAGTGGAAATTGCATGCCACCTTTTTTTTTCAGACTTTAACTGGAAATCAGTGAAAAGAAAACAGGCTGTATTTAGAAGTCATATTTGGATAAACTCAAACAGATCTCATGACTGGGCGGGAGGTCCTTATCTGTTGTCCTCTGCTGACAACAGATTGATGTTTTGGTGATTCTTCTACCCACAGCTGCAGAAGGTTGGCAGCATCAGCCTGATGACCTGGGAGATCATGGGATGAGCCAGAGAAACCCTATGGAAAACTTGGTAGGTACCATTAAGTGATTCTCTACAAAGCTTCTAACTTAATTACTCTGGAGGCTTTTTTTGTGCTTGGCAGTTGTGGTAGGTTCTGTATATGACTATGTATTGTAGTAATTTTTTCCTTCTTCTTTGATCAGAAAATTTATTTTGGTGTGTGGACCATCTCACATACAATGTTCAGTTAAGGTATCAAAGCAGCAAAGATTATAAATGGCAAAATATGAAATGCATCCCATCCCCTTTGTACATGCTATGTAGTTATCCTTTCTTGTCTTTAATAGATTCTGGTTTCACCATCTTTTCTTTAGAACGTATTCATCTGGAACGTCATTGTTAAGAGGTTTCAACTTTGTCTGAGGAGGGACATGGTTCCCCTCTCATAGAGGGAAGGAATATTTTACCTGAAGAAGGTTTTTAAGGTTTGAGTGTGATTGTTAGATAGGAAGTTTGTTGTTGGTTTCAGTTAGTACTTTCAAAGAGAGGTATGGGCAGCTCTGCGAAGCTTTCTCTACCTACTTCTCTAAGAATTCAAAACCTGGTTCACATAGGAAAGAATAATGGAAAAGGCCATGTTTTCTTACTACTCTGATGATCAAAAATCATGAAAAATTCACAACCGTCTTTGCTGTATTAATATTGTACAAAACAGTACTTAAAATTCCTCAAAATCTTCTGTTTCAGATGAATTTTGCTTGGGTGAGTGTTTTTTGGTTTTTCTTCTACACTAGCACAAAATATATATTTAATCTTTTAGAAGAGCAATATTTTAGCATTTCTAGCAATAGAAAACCATTGGAATTATGCACCTGAGATAAAGCTCAAATATTTTAGTAGTGTTCAGCCCTGAATAAAGTTTTGGGCAGAAGCTCTGGAAGCAGAGCAAATATTTACAGATTGTAAATTGACCATGAGAGGAGAGTACTTTCTGTATGTTGGGGGGCTGTAAACTCTGTTTGGTGTCTAGAATCCCTCACATTCAAAAGTAAGTATATATAGCTCTCTTTTGTAAACCATGGTGGTAGAAAACCAAGGGTCTTTTGTGTGTGTTACTGAAATTACTGAAAGTCAAGGTTCAGTTTTCTGACCAGTGCTTGCAATGAAGCCTTGTCTGTGTGTGCATATGTCTATTTAAAAAAAAGTTTTTGTGATTAAATGACATATTTATTCAATATGTAAAAATAAGAAAACCCTTTTTCACTGACAAAGCATAAAATTTAGTGGTATTGAAGATCTTCCCTTTCAATTTAGGAGTTTGGCTGCTGAACCCATAAGCAGACCCCTCGGTCTCACATATGCCTTCCTAAGTGATAACACACCTGTGTGTTTCTCAAAACATTTCATATTTTTGTTAACCTCTCTGGGCCTCTCACAGTTTTTTAGAAGTCTTTTTTGAGGCAGAAACTCAAAAAGGCACAAATCTCCATGTATATGACTGATAGTGGATATGTGAAGATATAAAGCATCAGAAACAATTAAAGCAGTGGGGTAGCTGAGAGAGTCCTTGCAATCTTTGAATATACAAAAATAGTAATTGAAAAGCATACTACATATATATATATATATGGCATATATATATATATAGCACATACAGTCATCAAAATACACCTAACCTTTACAAATGCACTATCAAATCATGTGAGACTCAATTTCACTCTGTTGCACAAATAACATTTGGCCTTGAAGTGGGTATTCACACTCCTGCCAAATGTAATGTAGTTCTTCCAGAGGTAACCCACAATCAAAATAGCTTTCTTTTTTGAAGTGTACTTGAAAAGGTTGCAGGAGAAAGTGGGATATCAGAGAGCATATGTTATTGTGCAATAAGCCATGCAGCAGATATCAGAAATTAATGAGGCAAAGAAAGCAAATGCATCAAGCAGCAGCAACTAAATTTGGGGAAAGCTTGAGTGCTGCAGGAGACAGGAACATTAAGCGTTCTTGTCCTTTTCTGTCTGACAAACCTGAAAATGGAGGCTTGGATAAAAGTGTTAACGTAATTATATGCATGGGGATAGCCATCGAACTTCAAAACAAAGCTGTAAGTTGCTAGTGCTACATGCCAGGATAAAATGAGCCGTTGAAGAAATACAAGACAAATGGATCTGTAAATGGTACAGTTTCAGAAAACAAATTTCCCAGATCAAATAAATAACCTACCATATCCCAGAGCATCATCAGAACGCTCATCACAGACGGGCTGCTGACTTCATTCTGAAATTTTAAGCAGTTTTAGACATCTGTCTTCTGTGTCTTCCTACAGAAACATTTATCTTTCATCAAACGGAAGCACACCTTAATTATTTTTCTGGGGCCATGGGACAGAATGAATTTGTTGATATTTTGTCATAAGCAACAGAAAGATACCTTCAGACCTGTTTCATGGCAGGAGGAAGAGGCAACCTCTCAGTTTGTTGAGTGACACTCTGGGTGCCAACACTGAAAAAAGTCCAACAGTAATGAATGCTAGAATTCTAATATACACTCTCCTTGCCCTTAACAGCTTGTTAGGTCTCAGGACTATGTGTTGGTTGATGAAATTCTAAATTTCATTACTGTGTAATAAAACAGCTCAGCTTCAGAACTGGTCAGATTATTGATTTTTAGTAGCAGAGGATTTGAATGCATTCACTTTGTAGGCCGTTACTGTTCGACTTTCAGAAACAAATCTGCTGTTTTGAGTAGTGGATTAAGCATGCAGATATTATGATGATCAGAACAAATGAAATGTTTATACTAGGGATATATCTCTGAAAAAATTGTGTAGAGTATTTTTTCTGAAACCATTGTCACCAAAAAAAAGTTTTAGCCTGTATAATACTGCAGCTTTGTGTTTCTTTTCCATGTTTAACTTTTGGAAAAATTATGAGGAAAAATGTAGATGTTATAATTCTTTGTTTATTTTTCATATATGTGTCATTTATAAAGAGAGAGCCAAGGTTTTTATGCAGTCATTCCATTGCAATTCACCTTTTCTTCTAATTCATTCTTGGTTAAAAATCCTGGAATATATTCTATTAATATGAATCAAAAAGAGAAGGAAACAATTCATTTCCCACAGCAAAGATGTTAATTTTTTTGCTGTCACTCGGGGTACTGACTACATCTTGCCTGAGAACTAAAATGGATAAGAAAAGCTTTTCTTTGTGTGAAAGAAGTGGGACCAGTGAGTTTGTTCATAGTCGGTTGACTGTCACCTTTCTCACAGATGAAGTTTCATTTAGTTCAATTTACTGAAGATAAGGGACTGGGAAAACAAGAATCAAATTTACTGTGAGTCAGAGTCCAGCCCTGCTGGGCTTTAGCCCCCATGCCACTCTCTGACACTCAGGAAATACACAAACAAGAAAGTTCACATAGTCCTGTACACAGTGAAGTTGAGCTATTTAAATAATTGCTGGTTATCTAGAACTTTTTGTATGCTAAATTTTTTTATGGGTACTGGCTTTGGAGATAATTTTCCATAAAATTAAATTACAGCAGTTGAAGAAATAAAATCTTATTAGACTATCTAGCCTAAACAAACTATACTTTGAAATGATTGTGTAACATTAAGGGATGTATTCATTAAAGGCTGCATCTGATTTTTTTTTTTTTTTGCATTTAGATGTATTTGCATACTCTTTCAAGCCTTCAGAATTGTGTAGTTAATGTGACTAGTTTTCATTGATGCTATCTGCCTAGAAACCTTATCACAGTGCTATGAATATTGATTTTCGAAGATATGAGTTTTGAAGTAAGGTGTTGATAATTTGAATTGGCTTGGATCCAACCAGATTTAGTCTTGAGGTTTGGTGTCTACCTATGCTGCAAAAGTGTAAAGGAATAGCATAAACTTGTAGGATAAAATGCAGACCTCTCAATCAAAACACATGTAAAAAAAATAGGTTTCTTTAATTTCTCTTAAAAGGGGGAGGTCAAGAAAAGTAAAGACAAGCTGCAAAGTATGAGAGGAAACCAAATATTTGATTGCAAAAATTTTTGTTTGATTTTTCACTATTAAATGTGGACTACAGCTGTGTAATTTACATAAATGGTTTTACAGACATTTAAGAATGGCAGGTGACTGTCTCAAATACTGTTTAGAACACAGAAGGACTCTGCCAGGAGATGAGGGGAACTTGAGGTGAAATATAGGTGGTATTATTATTGTCTCAGACCTAGGGGAAGGTTAACAAAGCTGGGGCAGAAAAATGTATCACTGATAATGGAAAATTTATGGGCCACAAGGAAAGCCAAATCAGCGACTCTGCTGAAATCAGCTAGGACTAGGTGAACAGTAATTCTGGAAGGGGGAGATCATGACCACTGACCACAGCTCATGAAAACCATGGACTCAAAGGAAGAGAGAGGCTGAGCTTGCAGACTAATGAGCATTAGAAGCGAGGGAATCATTTAACCAATAAAATAAGAGAACTGTGTAGCCAATGAGCATTCATTTCTCTGTTTGCAAAAATGTATACATAGCGGAAAGTTTGGACAACTTCAGGAACCCCCACCATGGAGAAGCCTGGAGTGCAGAAGGACCAACAGGATGCTGGTGGATCCAGATGTGGTGACTAGCTTCTGCTTAACCTCTCTCTGTCTCTGTCTCTCTGTCTCTCCTCTCTTTTGTGTTTCTTTCTACCTCTCTACCTCACATTTTATTGTTAAATAAAATCCATACTATTGACTTCAGCATGTGGCCTCTTTTGCAGCTTAATTCGGGCAGCGCACCTCTCAATAACTGGATCTTAACATTCTGGTATCCATCTAATGTGGGGATTAATAAGGATTTAAGGTACAGCCTACATGGGTATTCAAGAAGTCATGTTAAACAGATGTACATTTTTTGTGGGCTTTTGGGTAGGTGACAAGCAGCAGCTGTGATACAGTTTGACTTCAGAGAGGTTTGTTCCACTGACCTCTATGCATTTCAGAAGTAAATCAACAAGAATTAAATGCCCAATGTGCTTAAATGAAAGTTTATTTGTTCATTGTAAAGTTGGAAGGGTGTTCATTATGGGCTGAGTCCTACTTTAGTTTTTTTTTTAGTCCCCTCTGTGATAGAAAAGATAAAATTTAAGGGGCAGTTCTAGGGCAAGGGCTGGCAAGTGCTTGGAATCCAGGCTGGAAATTCAAAATTACCTTGGTAAAATAAAATTTTGTGATGAAGAAGATCAATGAAGATAAATTCAAGTGATATAATGGGGAATAATTAGGTATGCAACAGTGCTACTGAAAAAATAACAGCGCACCACAGTCCAAGTCTGCAAAATGTTGCTGTTCCAGGAAAGCCAGAAGCCATTCTGAAATGTGTTGACCAAATTTCTGTATAAGAGTCATGGTTCTCTATTTGTGGCTGGACAGGCCTCAGCTGTAGAAGGTGAAGGGCTCAAAAATACCTGTAATAATCATGATTTTGGAAAGGGAAAATAATGAAAAATATTTTCACTAAATGAACAGTAAAATTTGAGGGTGATGTGGGGATATCAGCCCTGCAATAAAAATTGTGAAAAAGAACTGATCATCAGCTCTTTTGGTTCTTTGTGGTTTTGATTTTGTTTGGTTGGGGCTTTGTTATTTGTTGAGGGCTTTAGCTAAAAGAAATAGAAAAGAGTAATTTTTTTTTTTTTTATTTTTAATCCAAACTAGTTTAGAAAAAGCTTTCCACCTGGAAAGTGAAGCCCTGGAGCAGCTCCTGCAGGGGACACCACTGGAGGTTTAAAACACATCCAACATAACCAAACAAAACGCAAACCCCAAATACCACAGGGTTGGAGATCTCACCTGAAATATGGGACACGCAAATGAAGTTACTGTATCATACAGAGATTCAATATATCATAAATAGACTATTAATTTTTTTGGAGTAGAATTGAGGTTTTCCGCATTTTATCAAAAAGTTGTTCTTTCTGTTGATACAAATATAATTTAAGCATCTTTTTAAAAATAAATTCTAGGTTTCAGCTAAAAATGTAATTTGTGTATTTTTAAAATAATTTTTAAATAAATTTTTAATAATTTAAAAAATATCTTTAATAAATAATAGGGTTTCAACAGAACTTTGTTTTCTGTTGGAAAAAAAAAAAATATTTACCCCCACATTCCTGGTTAAAACAAGGAATGCATCATTTGTATACCCAAACTCAAATGTAAATGATTAAATTCCTGTTTGACAATGAACTGGTTTTGTACATCTTTCAACAAGTTGTAAATTCCAGCTATGCACCCCTAAGTCATACATGACCCTGAAGATTTGGATCTCTGAATCAGTTAAACTCTAATTTATACAGCCTTGCATTTTTAAAACTGAGAGGAGGTTTGTCAGCCCTGCATGAGTACAGAGTACATCTGGAACTGAATAGCTGATGGTAAACAGGGAGAATTTCTGTTGCTTAATGTACCAGTGGATTGTTGTTAATATATATATACAAAAATTACAGATGTAAATAAAATATATTATAACCTATAATTATATATAATTTTAAATCTTGTATATAACTTACAGTTTTAGAAATTATATTTTTTAAATCTATATAGTTACTTCAGAAGAATACTCTGTGGTCAGGTCTTCTAAACTGATTACTTGATCATAGCATAAGCCGCTTGTGCTGCTTCAGTGTGGGCAGACTCAAGTCCAATATCAGGAGGGCAGTACAAAAAAAAATTGCAGTGGTATATAAAAAAATAGTATTTAGAAACAATAGTTTTAAAGTTTTATGTTTCAAACATAACCAAGCTGACTCTGAGACCAACTGTAGAAATAAACATTTGCTTAAGTGTATTATACTATGAACTATATATATAGAAAATTTTTTACTGTATGTATTATATAAAAAAGTATGTGCTTGGAACATGAATGTTTAAAGTGTGTCATCTGATGACCCTCCCTGTCACCTGTATTTGCCAAAACATAAAAATTGCTTAATCTACCTACTTTCAAAGTTTCCCTGAGTTTTTCTCTTAAAGTATTTGGAAACTATTTTGTGTATTTTTTAATCCTCTTTCAATCTGTCTCCTTGGCATTTTCACAGCAAAAGTGGACATTAAATAGTCTCTCAAACTTTAATGCAAGAGACCAAGGATGGCTACAGTTGCTAGGTGCTAATAAACACCTGGCATTGTGAAGGGTCTTTAAATGACACATGAGCCTACTTTACAGGTTTAACTAACCCAGTAATCATGCATTAGGGTGTCTCTGTATGATGCTGCTGTGTGAATTAACTGCTCACCACTCATTGACTTTTGAAGGACTATAAACAGGGTAATAAGACATGATTTAAGAAACCTTTTGAAAATTAATAGCCAGCTGTACATAGTGTTCGATTAACTATTTAAAAATGTTTGATTGATGCACGCTGTCAGCAAATGCTCTACCTAATTGTCCAAATCACAGTGTCCAAGCAGTTGGATTTTATTACTGATTAAAGATGTGTATGTTTGTGCATTCAGTGGTGTTTCAGAGGGAAGTCTTCCTTCAATGTCACCTTTCTTTCACATACTTTCACCTATGAGCCGGTTCCTGTGATACTTTGAGACACGTGCATGAATGGTTTTGTGATTGATACAGAATCAAAGAATGGCTGAGGTTACGAGTGACCTCTAGAAGTCATCTGATCCTACCCCCCTGCTCAAGCAGGGTCACCCTGAGATAATTGCCTGGGACCATTTCCTTAGGGCCTTTGAGTATTTGCATGGATGGAGACCCTACACCTTTTCTAGGTAACCCATTCCACTGCTTGTTCACTCTCATAGGAAAAAAAAAAGTATTTCCTTATGTTCAGAAGCAACCTCTTCACTTCACTTCATGTCCATTGCCTCATCCTGTCATTGGGTAACTATCAGAAGTGTCTGACTGTCTCCTTGGCACACTGCCTTCAAATATTTGTACAAATTGATGAGATCCCTCCATATGTGACATACCATGTATGTATCCTTATTTTATATATTTAGCTTGCCTGACTGTCAAGGGAGACTTGTTTATGAGAATGTCCACCCCTATCCTTGTTTCCCTTTTTTTTTTTTTTTAAAACTGGACGGATTATGTAGAGAAGATTTAGTGATTAGATTAGCGCACTATCTAATTCTGTTTCCTCTTTCAGAGGGTATAAAACAATTTGCAGTTTATAAGTAATGGATAGTTGTTCAGAAAGTACTTTGGGAGGAAAAACCACCATTTTGACTCTTCCAAATCATGAGGAAGTTTTTCTGCTCCCAAGGCCTATTCATGAGAGCCTTCTTTCCGTGTTTTCTGCATTCATGGCTGATATGTGAGTACTAAAAACTCCAAGAGCACAAAATGTGAAAATGCATGCCTCAGAGCTGAAAGGCATGACATGAAAATTTGCATGGACCATGAAACCATCTTTTATGTAAGGTGAATTCTCCATACTAGTTTACAGCATCTGGAAACTCTTTCTGTATAAGAAAACTTCTTCAGGTTTATCTCTGAAAAATATGTGTACACAGAGCAAGAGAGAAGGAAATAAACTGTGTGTTGTGTGTATGTATCTGTATGAATGTATCTAAAATCTATATTGACCGAGGAAGATTTTCCCCTATCTTGCTAATATATATTGTAATTCAGTCACCTTTGCTGTGTTGACAGAATGGAAACTGGTAATTTTCATTGCTTCTTGCAGTTCACTGCTTTTTTCCATTCATTCTGTGCAGTTGAATCCATTTTATTAAGACGTTATTAAGTTTTCCCTTGGAAATGCTAATTTTCTGAAATAAGAAGATTTCCTCGTTATGGCTTCATGAGAAATTTTTGATTGACTCCTGAATGTACTACACGGCGTACCCATTCAGCCTTGCAGAACACTGACAGATGTGCCTGAGGGAGGCTGAGAATCCCATGCCATACATCCTCAGAGGGCTTGTGCAAGCCATGAGTGAGGGAGCTGGAAAAGGCATCTTTTGACCTTGGTTTGATCACACAAACTCTCTTTGCTTTGTGACTCTGTTGATTTTCTAAGTTTTAATTTCACTGCCTCTTTTACAGTGTCCAGTCCCCCTGGCCTTCTGACTTTTACTTGCTACACTTCCTATAGTGGGGATAAGTAGAACAACTTGCCAGATGTTACAGGTGTGTTCTGACAATTCCATATTTTCACAGCTCAGCAGTGTTCACACTACCTTATTCCCCTTAAAGAGCTCCATGCATTCCTTAGGTTAATGCTGCTGTGTGCTTTTAATGCTTCTGTGATTTCTCTCAAGATTGGTTGGAGAAAATGGTTTTCTTCATAGGAAAGAGCAGCAGATTTCCTGAAAGCAGAAGGATTCTGAGTCCGAGGCTTGAGCTCACAGCCAAGTGACAGTGCCAGAGCCAGAGTTAGTGCCAGTCTTTACACAAACTTCAGACTTGTTCAAGTGAGAACTTTTTATAAGAAAGAGCAAAGAAAAGATTTTGCTGTTAATGCAAAGGCATGCTGTCTTCAGGGAGGCAGAATGGAAAAGAATCAGATGGGGAAATACACTTATATAGAGCATGTAAAATGCTCACATGATCTCCACTGTAACTTATATAAAAATCAGGTGCTTTTACAATGCAACTGTTGGAAGTGTGAATGAAGTGTAAACATGCAGGAAATTTTTGTTGCAAGTTCCTATTTCTCTAGTATTTTTTCTCTATCAGTACAATAAAACTTTATAAGGTTATCAAGAACATGATAAGGAGGATAAATCAGATGTCCAAACTGATGCAGTCTCACTGTGATGTTCCAATAGGAATAATGTGTGCTGTGGCTACGACTGCCTATCATCATTTCTTGTGAAATGGTGATGAGAGCCTGTCATGGTTTTAAGCCCAGCTGGAGAAGAAACACCATACAGATTCTCACTCAACTCCCCCTTTCTTCCCCTCTCCACCCAGTGGAAGGAGGAGGAGAATTGAAGTAAAACTTGTATGTTGAGATAAGAACATTTGAATACTTGAAAATAAAGTAAAATACAATAATAATGGTAAATAATAATAATGATAATAAAAAGTAAAAAAAAAAAATCCAACAAACAAGTGAGTCACAATGCAATTGCTCGCCACTTGTTAACTGATGCCAAACTTCACTTCCCCAATTCAGATCAACCTCTCTTCCAAGTAACAGCCCCAGTTTATATAAAGGCCATGGTGCCCTCCAGTGTGGGATACCCTGTTGGCCAGTTTGGGTCACCTGTCCCAGCTATGCTACCTCACAGTTTTTTGGTTTTGTTCATGGTTTTTTTTTTTTGTTTTGTTTTTTTTTTTTTTGCATACCTCTTCACTGGCAGAGCATGACACAAGGAAAGAAAAGTCTTTAACTTCAGATAAACATGATTTAGCATAAGCCCCAAAACACTGGTGTGATATGAACATATTTTCATTCCAAATCCGAAACACAGTGCTGGAACAGCTACTGAGAAGAAATTTACCCCAGGTGAAAACAGGACAGTAACAAGTAAGTTCAGAAAAGAAGTGGCACTCTTTCCATTCTGATTTTAGGAACAAAATCTTGCCATGTTCAGTATTTTAAAGATTCTGTTTTGTTTTGTCTCATGACTCTTATGAAACTGTAATTAATATCCAGGGTTTGCATTCTTTCTTTTTGTGTATGTGTCCTTCCCCCTTCCCCTTCCCCAGTTCTGGAGAAAATATATTTTAGAAGGTGTTTGTTTCCTAGGCAATAAGTATTTGCCATTCAGCCACTTGGCTGCTGTGTTTGTTTGCCTGCCCTTTGGATCAACATCTGTCTAGCAGCTTTTAGTGTGGTTGCTTGCCATGCAGTGGAGAATGAGTTCTCCTTCCAAAACCCCTCTTGAATTTTGCTTTCTTGGTCTCCCTGGAGGAAATCCCGGGGAGAAACAGCAGGAGCGTGAGTCATCCTCCTGGAGGCGTTTTTTAAAGGGGAGCTTTGTGAAGGCTGTGCTGTGCTGCCTGCTGTCCCAGCACAGCCAGGCAGCAGCTGCCGTGTGTGGTCTCGGATCCCAGGCTCAGTGGCTCTGTGCCGGGGTGTCCCGGCGCTGCCAGAGATGCTTTTCCCTGCCGGAGACTCCTGTCCCGGGCGCTGCCTGAATGCCGAGCTCCCTGTGTTTGTATCTTGTTGACAGTCAGAGAGAGAAGCTTCAGATGATCGAGTCCAGGAGGTGACAGAGTTGTGTCACATTTTGCACTGGGCTTTTCCCGTTACCTTTTTGGCACGGGAACTCTACTTCACCACCTGAACAACCTGCTTCTCTGTTTGTTAGATATTCTGCTGGCTGGCAGACAGAGACTTGTTTTTTTGTACCGTAGTATATATGCTGTGCTCATTTTCAGTGTAGGGCACATCAGACACTTCTGTGTGATGAGGTTTCCTGCAGTCAATGTGGATTAAAGAAATAATAAAACAGTTGAAATAGTGATTTCACAAAACTATTCTTTTAGTGTTCTTTGAGGTTGGTGCCAGAGGGCGCTGAGTGTTTTCAGCACATACTTCTATGGGTTCTGAAAGAGCCTCATGAAGACTGATCTGTTGTTTAGTGCCCCAGAAAACTGTAAAGCATTCCTCCTATATGTCAATTACATTTAAAAAAAAAAAAAAAGCTTTTATTGATTTGCTTAAGCACTGTAAATTTTAAGAAATACACATTGTAGGAAGAAACAAGGAACTTTTCACAGGTAATACAAAGGTTTTTGAATGAAGTTCGTAAGGAGCAATTTATTCCACAGTAGTTTACCCAAACAACAGAAAGGATAATACGACAGGGCTCAGCCACCTCATCCGAAATTGTTAAATACTTTCCATCATTAAAAGCTATCAAGGGTTTGTTTTTCTTGAAAGATGTTGTTCTATAAGGATCTTAGGTTTATTATATAAACAACATTAGCTCCTGAAAATAGATCTACCAGACTGTGCCTGTTCATCACTCTGGCCTCTCTATATGAGCCATTCTTCAGTGCATTGCTTTTCTATTTACCTTTGTGTTTAATTTATGTATGCATTCATGCAAAGACCTTAAACAAAAACTGATATAACATAATCTATTGTTGTTTTATCAGGTCAGTCCCACAGAAAAAAAGGTGTGTTTCTTCTGCTTAAGCCTAAAGCAGCTACAAAGCAAGATGAAACTTTAAAAATTAAACTGAAGAAGCTTTACTTGTCTGAATTAACACCCATTAAGTTATGTTAGTTTGCACAGCTTGCAGTTTTACATTTTTTTCAAAATTTTTACTGCAAAATAAAACCAAATACAAATAGTGAAACATTGACAGCTTAAACTTGCAGGGTACTTGGAGCTTTGAAATTTCATCTAAATTTGCTATTCCAATATTTATAGAATGTTTTCTAATACATGCAGATATTTTCCTTTGGAGTTGCACATGAATGCTTTAATGTTATCTGTTAAAACCACAAAACAGTGTTTAGACAAAAACTAGAAAAAATATCCAAATATGATGCCAGTAACCTGGGAACTGGAAAACACTCATGCTGGCTTTTTACCTGTGTTTGAGACATTCAATATTGTCAGTCTCACAGAGGAAGACAAGGAAAGTATCTTCAGAGTCACTAGTGCATATTTAGTGTGCTGTATTGGGTCATTAGCTGATGTAGGAGGAAATGTTTTTCTCAATAAAAATTGAGTGGTGAGAAACTCATATATATCAAGAGAAAAAAAAAATCGTTATTCTAAATATTTTAGAGTGAAGTCTTTGATGTTCCAGGCTTCACTGGAAATCTTGCCATGCATCTTCATTTAGGATATTCATCTCCAATTCAAAAATAACCATGAGAAATGTGCCATTGCTTTTGGAAGGAGAAATTTTTAATTATTATATTATGTAGCCCATTAGTGTACTATATACAAAATTCAAAATGTTTTGGTATGACACCTGCTCTTTTTGTATCCTACTGTTTATTTATTTTATCTGTAATTGTAAGAATAGCTTTTTAATCCATGATACATATTTCTCATAATTTTTTATTTGTCATTAATCAACATACATATAACGACCTTTGACATCTCCCATTTTTTCTTTGCCCTCTGCAGCTGAAGAGGGAAAAAAGGGATTCTTTGTTGCCTTAGACACCTTAGAGCAAAAAGTGCAAAATCTAAAAGAGTTTTCATTGAAGATAACAGAAAAGGTTTTGGAAAGAGACTGTGAAACTTGTTTAAAAGTAAAACTTGTTTAAAAAGTACAAAGCAAGAAAACCCTGGTTATCTGGTAGATGTAAAACACCAGACTACGAAAGTTGTTTATCTACTTTGCTCGCATTTAAAGTAGTGGGAATTAGATAGCTAAGTGCCTGTTGAAGTCTGACCCAAACATCCTAGGTGAAAATTTGTCAAAATCTCAAGAAGAGCTACTTGTTTTCCCACTTTCAGCTCTGTGGCTTTAGAGCAGCTGAACTGAGGTCGGCAGTTAAAGTGCTTCAAGTTGTGTGTGGAGGAGTGTGCTTGTCTTGAGGAAACAACTCTAAATGCAAATTTTTCTCTCTCTGTATTTTTAAAGTACTCATCATCAAAGAATCTCTCAATGACTCAAAAGCTCTAAGGAGCTCATTGCTCAGACTTGTCTCTGTTACAGACAGGAACACGTGGATTTAAAAATCGTAAGCAGGGGGTGTGTTTGTTTACATGTGTGCACCTGGTCAGTCCTTAAATTGCAGCAAAGTTGATGATACGGACTTCTGTGTGAAAAGTTATTCCTTCCCACTGCAGAACAAAGTAACTGAGTAATGAGGACACATCTGCAAAATGAATTCCACAGTTTCTTATGGGAAAATATTCCAAAGTAATATGTTATGTTTGAAAGTAATGATTTTTTTCCTCTCTGATTTTAAGGGAAGAGACTACTTGAAGCTGATATTTTTCGTCAAGCATATCCTTTCTTTCATATCTTTGTAACGATTTCTGTCCATACTTATATGTATTAACCAAGTTTTTCTTAGAAGGGACTTTTTCAGTGTTTGAAAATATATTTTTCAGCCAATGAAAGCCAATACCCTAACACATTTTTTCTTGATATATATCTTTTACCATTTGTCTCTTACAATATATTATAGGAATTCTTTGGACCTTGGAGAGAAATTGATTTTTGGTACTGAATAAAGAAAGTAATTCTTTAAAGAACTGAGCAAGTAACTCAGCTGAGTACTGTGTCTAAAAATCCCATCCTTTATATTTTCTTGCTTTGGCCGTATGAAGCATTACTTTTTGTTGTTATCATGGTTATTCCACTATTTAAATCTCTTTGTTATATTCTTCATTAGCTTCAGCAACAGGTATGTATGCCCCAAAGAACATAGATGATCTGAGCTTTATGTCAACACAATCTGCATTAAAAATGCTAATTTTTTCCTTGTGCTATGCAGAGTTTAAACACACTGAACTTTTATACAGGAAGGTTGAGAGAACTGTTGTCTCATTTGGGCAGCCACCTGATTTTAAAAACTCTTTATTCCTTGCTTTTTCATATTCTGAATTGCTTTGCCCAGGTGACCACTCACTGCCATTGTTTCTGGTTACATACCATCTTAATTGGATGGAAAGTCTTACTGTATCATTTTCTTTCCTCTAAATGTGAATTTCTGAGGCTCTTGGCTCACCACTTGTTTCACAGACCATAATCACCTGATCTATTTAATTGAAATTCCCTCTACAACTACTTTTCCACATTTGACACGCTGTCAGCAGAGAATGGCAGTTTCTGTGCTACATCCAAGAGAATGTGCAATGTCAAGTGACTCTTCTTGTAGAAGCAGTGCATGTCCATTTTATGTTGTTTTTTCTTGCATGCAATGGCAGTGGTTCAAAAGCACTTTTCCAATGGCCCTCATCCACGTGGATAGCTAATTGCTTGTATTCCATTCCCACTGAATCAGGAGAATACTTGGCTTAGCACATTAGAAAATAAGGACCATGAGGAATGTAACCGAACTGATGGAATAAGATGGTTCAGAAAACTGCAATGTTTATCAAAAAAAGAATTCCCTGGCACACCCTCACCTTTGGTGTTATGCTGTTGCTTAGCAAAATCATAGATTTCTATCTTTAGTTGCTTATTAGACCAGTGCATCTATAGAACAGGTTAGAATATTTCATCCATTCCAACTGCCTGTTCATTTCAGGGCTGAACAAAAGTTGAAACGTTGTTAAGGGCATGTTGTCCAAGTGCTTCTTGGACACTGACAGGCTCGGGGCATCGACCATCTCTCTAGGGATCCTGTTCCAGTGTCTGATCATCCTCCCAGTAAAGAAATGCTTCCTAAGGTCCAGTCTAAACTTCCCCTGGCACAGCTTAGAACTCTTCCCTTGTGTCCTATCAGTGGGTGCCAGAGAGAGAACTCAGCATTTCCCTCTCCATGTCCCCTCCTCAGGAAGCAGCAGGAAGCAATGAGGTCTCAGCCTTTTTTCCTCCAAACTAGGGAAACCTACTCAGCTGTTGCTCATAAGGCATTCCTTCCAGCCCTTTCACCAGCTTTGTTGCCCTCTTCTGGATGCAATAAACTGCAAGCTTATTTGCTTGGGTTTTTTTTTGGAGAGTACAGCTTAGTTTCCTTTTGGGGATGACAAAACTAAGAAGCTTTAGCATCATTGCAAGTTTGGTTTGGTTTTGTCTTAATCAGTAAATCTTGCATCAAGTTCTTGCTCATACCCATTGTTTGCATTAGCTTCTTCCCAATCTGTTTGTGATTTTGCTGTTGTGGTTGATGGTGTTGAGGGGTTTGAAAAGTGTTTGCCCAAGTTTTGATTGAGTTTGGCTGCCTCAGAGTTTTATATTGCATATTTATATAAATATATACATAAGCATATGGGGTCTTCAATATCCCCAAGTGTCTCAATTCTTTTCTCTCTGAAAGCCCAACATGAACTATTTATGTCAAAATGTCACGTGCATTACACCGTTATTTGACTGAAATAATCAGGTCTAATTAAATCAACTGGAAACTAAAGACTAGACGTTATATATATAACAGTGGCTTTAGAGGGGGAGAAAATCTTTCTTGTAGCCCATAGCACAAGCAGTTTTCAAAAACATAGGTTTTTGCAATGTACTACTTGACTGTTAGGAACTAAAGTAAGAAACATATCATAATATGAAAATGTATTTAAATCCACGTCCAAAAAACAAACAAACGAACAAAAAAAAACAAACCCCAAAACAAACCTCACCTTCAACCCCAAAAGTTGAGCCAACCATATATGATTTGTTCAGAGTTAACTTCTTCATTGAATTTCTCTGGTAGACTTCTCTTCAGTTTCGCTACAGAAGTGAGTGATCTGATGTACTTAAGCCTGCTAAAATATGGATGGGAGCAATTTCACTCCATTAACATTTAAGCAGTGCACTGGAAGTACAGTTGTACCTTACAGGATGGTGTAAGTCCTGGTATAAGGGAATAGATGAATTATAAAATAAACGTGGTGGCAAATGGTCCCTGAAAAGTATTCATTCAATCACATCTTTTTTTACATGATTCCTACACTGCTTAGCAAAGCCGGTGAAGTTATTTTTTAGCCATCAGAGAACACGAAGGACAGACGTCTGCTAAGCAGCCTCTGTTATGCTACATGCCAGGCTACAAAATAACTGTTTAATAGGTAAGCAGATCTTTCCCACTTAATTATAAGGCAGGCAAGTGTGTGGGGATGGTGGAGGTGAAAAAAACTGACAAAATTCTTTAGGAAAGGAGGAAAGTAGGTATTCTGCTGTATCTGAGTTGTACCACAGCATCTCTTAGTAAAACCGTTCGTTTCAAGTAAGCTGTAAGATTTTTTTGGTTGGGAACTGTGTCGCAAATGCCTAAAAAGAAAAAAAAAATGTTTTCTGTAGAAAGAGCTTTGGCTTTGAAAAGGATGTCCAGGGCTACAAGTCATTTAATTTAGCTGTTTGTAATCAAGGAAATGAAAGGAGGACCAGAGACTATGTAAATTCTCTGAAAGTCTTATCTGAGAGGAACTTAAGGTAATATACTGATGAGTACTATGGAAAATTCCTGAGTTTAAATTTTCATATCTTTTCTCAGGCACTGCACTTCGGTATTCATAAAGCAGAATGAAATAAGAACTGCATTCCATGCATAAGGAATTCCTTTCTCTACTTTAGTGTAAGTTAGCATTGAAAGAGACAACATCCAACTACCACCATCACTTTTCCTTTCTCTCTGTAGGTCAGCTTACTCATTATTTGTGGAAACCATGATCAATATGTATTCTTGACAAATCTTGTTTACCTCTAAACATTAGTAAGAAAATAGGAAAGCAGCTCTCAGGAGTTGGCATGAGCCAGAAATGCGTGAAATAATGCATAACAGATTTTATTTTTCTCTAGTAACAAATTGGCATTGTTTTCTCAGTCAGGAACAGAGAATGTGCAGGATCTGGCCCTTGTTCAGGAAAGTAATTTATTAAAACTTGATGTACCGAATTATTTCTCTGCACCTCTCCTTCATGTAATGCTTCTAAAATATTTTTGTATCAGTGAAATGGCAAACTAATATGCTGAAGCAATCAAAGGTTGAAGTGTACAGTTGAACATGCATGTATTAGCCCTGCAGGGGTAGGTAGAAGTTTCATATACAAATACAGTGGCTGAATTTAGTTCACAGAGCGTAAATGGACTGTTGAGAAGATTTTTATGTTGCACCCTGATGCCCTGTAATGCATTCATACTGTGATGCTCATTTGTTGTGCCATAGTCCTGTTGTATCCCCGAGAATTTTTTCATCTACAGATGAAGAAAAACAGGGTATGTTAAATAAATGCAGTGGGAGTTTTTCAAATGACTAAGAAATAAATTAAGTAATCAGCATTTCACCTGCGGTACAAAAATGGATGCTATTAGAAACACTACAGGGTAGGTTTTCAGCATATAAAGACTCTGAGTAGCTGCAATCTTTGATAATGATGAGAGTTGCATGTTTAATTCCCTGTGTGCCTTACTGAGAATTAGCTAGTAGCTGTATAGGACTTGAGATCAGCTAAAGCTGTCTGCAACTCCAAGTTTTAATTTCCTAAAGTTGTGAGTACTTTTTCTTTTGGCTTACAGATCTGTAGACACTCTGCTCTGATATTATACATGCAAATTGAGTCTAACTGGATCTTTCTGTCTCAGTCTGAGCTGATGAGAAAAGCCCCATGATAACCATATGTTACACTATCTCTGTAAAGGGAGCAATGGGATATTCTGTACTTTTTGTAGCTGTCACTGGATATGTAACTTTTTCCTGAAATGCATATTTAGACACCCATGGAGAACTGGATTTACAGTGCTGTGTTTCCTGAGATACAGTGATTTTGATCTGAAAACAAAAGAAAAGATTTTAAAACAGAAAACTGACTATTCTGTACAACTGTGAGGAGACCAGAAAAGTCTCAATAGCTGGAAATGCATCATAAATTTAGTTTTTTCCAGCCTTCGTGAAAAATCAACATATGTATTTGCCTCCTTTATTATTTTCCTTGCTCTTCTTAAATGAAGGATAATAGATTCTCTGGGAATTTTTTTTTCATTTTTCAGCACTTATGTTAAAGACTAGTGTGTGTAGCTTCAAATACCTTCAATAATGTTTACTTGGTACTTCTGTTTACTGAGAAAGCATTCCCTATCATTCTTTCTCATGAAGCTGTGACAGCTTTTCCCCATTCATTGTCAATTCTGTGTTTTTCTACCGCACCTTGTTTTCCTGTTCCAGTAGTTAATTTGAAATATGACTATTTTCAGACAAATAGAGATTTGCTGATTTTCTGTTTCAAAATCCTGCTGCGTGGTTAACATTTTTATTTTATCTCATTTTTTTAAGCAACAGTTGGTGGTTTGTGAAAATGAGAGAAAAAGTTGCAAATCAGACTTTATCAAGCTGGGACTAAAATTATGCAGATTGTACAGAAGGATAGTAGCTATTTGTCTTTTATTTCTTGCTTTGTAGATCATGCTCAACATTGTTGGAGCTGATCTAAGGCTACTTAAAGACTTTAAATACCTTTCTGAATATACTGCATAAGGTTTTCATAGATATTAAAAAAGCTGTTTAAGAGCAAAAACTGTTTCCCTTTTTTTTGATATGCATGTTAAGATCATACCTAAAAAAATAATCTATTGAAACAAAATTTTAGGCAGTATTTCCATAACTCATAAAAATATTAAGAACTGTAGCAATTATGGAAGAATTGGCATATATTATTTGGCATATATTGGCATATCTTTTCTGAGGGGAGACCTTATAATTCTCTATGACTCCCTGAAAGGAGGTTGTAGTGAGGTAGGGGTCACTCTTCTCCCAGGTAACAAGCAACAGGACAAGAGGAAACGGCCTCAAGCTGGCACCAGGGGAGGTTGAGGTTGGACATCAGGAAGAATTTCTTCACAGAGAGGTTGTTAATCATTGGAGCAGGCTGCCCAGGGAGGTTATGAAGTCACCACCCCTGGAAGGATGCAAGAAATGACTGGATGTGACACTTAGTGCTGTGGTTTAGGTGACGTGGTGGTGATCTGTCAAAGGGTGGACTTGATGACCTCGGAGGTCTTTTCTGACCATAATGGTTCTATGATACTTTGTATAGAGGTAAACTACGGTATAATTAAACTTAAAAGGGGCATGGGGAGGATCAAGCTGAAGAGATAGATTATATGAATTTTGGAGGATTAATAAGATGTGGAGTATTTAATGGAGGAAACATGTTGTGCAAATCAGAAAGAGCTCAAGATGACCTTGCCTGCTGAGGAGACACCATTTTAGTTGTAGAAACAATGTTTGGTTTGTAATTATGCTGTTTTGCCAGAGAAGCAGAATTTTTGCAGTCATGTTTCTGCCTCTGATAATTTTGAGATGTGTTTTGGTCATAGGATCTTGTTTTGACCATATTTGACAGTGCGTTAAAGTGTCAAAGCAAAATCACATAGGAATAAGCAGATGGATTACATGCCCAAATGAGAGAGATGCTGTATTACTTGGTTTTCCAGTAAAAATGTGATAAATGTCCTAGGCTCGGGAGAGGTTTACTTGGAGCTTCCATCTTCAATGCTCATCAAGGTCAATCAACCACAGGTAAGAAATCTACAAGGCACCAGTCTTCATTAGAACTCATAGGACTGCTTTTGTTGTTGTTGTTTGGAAGTAGGGTTTAGTAAGACTTTTCTGTAAAGATGTTTTCTTTGTTGGTTCACAGACAGATGATGTTTCTGTCAATTGGATATCAGTAGTTTTGTTGCCTGGCTTAACTTTTCTTCTTAAAGTATTAGCTTGAAATGCAAGCAGCATAGATTTTGGAGAGTATATTTTGGAATGAACCAGGTCTGGTTGCAACAGCTTATCCATATTATAGATAAATCTACTAAGCACCAAGGTGGTCTTCTTGCTTATGATTAAGGTTGTTAAAGAAGTTTTATTTATGTAAAATTATATCCACTAGTTTATTTATATTCCTACACTGGGTGAATATTATGTACAAGGAGCTGGTTTATCTGGTATGAAAAGAAAATTGCCATTTTAGACAAATATTGGTCAAAAATCTTATGTACATTTACTTATAATAGTAATATCCAGAATACCTGAACCATACCAAAAAATACTTTAATTAATTTGATTTTTTTTTTTTTGTTAAATAATCTTAGTAGAAATTTCCTTACTGACTCTAATGATAAGCAGTAGGCTTCTTCACTGTTTTTTTGATTTCTTATATTCCGTAGAGGAAAAATGATGAAGGCAATTTGAACTACGAACAAGTATGTCTGCATAAAGTGGGGAGGGGTTAATATCTGCTGTGATGTGGCTACCTATATTAAAACCCAAGGGAGATGAAAATGAATGGAAAGAAGAAAAATGACATTTGGGAAGCATCATTTACATTTGTAAGATTGTTTATTAAGGATTTTGTTTTAATGAGCACACTTGAGTCATTTCATAGGTGTTTGACAATTATCAATAGTGGTGTCATTCCCAGAGCAGTCATTAAGTGTTTAGATCACTGTACTGAGCTTAATCAACTAATATATTTATTCTCCCTATTTTGCTACCACCAAAGCATATTTTTCAGTTGTCAAACTCTTTCTTCTTCAGGGATGTTAATCAGTTTGGAAGAATTAACTCTTAATGATTTAATTAAGTATTTGTATTATAGAATATGGCACTATTTTAACTTCTAATTTAAGATAGTTAAATAACCTTATAGACCAGATTAGGTGAATTACATTGAATATCTGTTGTTCAAATAAATAACATGAGCCTTTGCATAAATGACATCTAATGTCTGTAATTATGTTTTGTTAGTATTTCCTCTTAAATACTAGATATTGTTTTTATATTTTTTTAATATTAATGTGAGATCTACCTACATATTCTCTAGAGGACTGCCTTCTAGAAAAGTTGCTGATAGACACTGACTGTGAAGAGTGAATGTACTTAATGCATTGAGTATTATAAATCTGAATAATTTGAGATCAGCACTGGGCTCCAGAAAACACTAGATTAATATTTAAGGAACTGGTTTAGCAAAATATTTGAATATGTGCATAATTCTGAACAGATATGTGTATGTATAGACTTCAGTTATGCACATAAATTTACACATCATAACACCTTCTTGAGTCTAAGGCATATATGACCAATTTCTTCAATATAAAAACTAACAATGTTTTAGCATGATGTAGAGACAGACCCTTCATTGGCTAGGTTTTTTTTTTTTTGTTAAATCACCAAATTCATTCAGAGAAGGATTAAACCAGAACACTTCATCCCCTGTGATGGTGATATGTAGTACTCATGGGTTACAGTGCATTGGGTACTTTTCATTTCCACTCAGTTTAGTTTTGCCATTTTAAATTTTATCATTCAATTATTATTGAGTTATTATTATTAAATGCCATTTTAATGTAATCCAACTTTGAAAAGCTGGCTTCTTTAACATCTGTTTCTTTCCTACTATTTGTAAATACAGATCATAGGTGTTCTGTGTTTTCAAGCCTATTATGTCACTGTTTCATAAACAAAAAGCAAATGGAATCACTGGGATGATGGAACCCCCATTTCTGTAGTAATTTTCTTTCAACATACCAAACACCATGTCTAGTCTTTTCTCTTTCTGTAGTGCCAGTGGGCTTTTTTTGCAGGTGGGTTGCTTTCAGGACTTCATTTCAGGGCTTTTGTATTTGCAGAAAGAAGAATGGAGCTTAGAAGTCTGTGAAGTGCTGGTAGCTGGAGGTGTCTGAACAGATGTGCTCCCTTAACGTGTGTGTAAAGAACATAAAAATGAACAGCAGGAATGGAAAGAATGCGTGAGACTGCATCATGACAGATATGTCAACTCCTTTGGTCCCTTTTTAGTCTTTTAAACTGTCCAGCAGTTCTTTACTGAGACAGATTTCATAGACTTTTACTGTTTGCTGTTCCAGATTGCCCTTTGAAGCAAGCACGTCTTGACCTTGGACTGACAAAGGTATTCTTACTGAGAGCAGGAAGGGCACGTTCCTTGCTCTGCCTCTGCATAGTGATTGTGTGAAAATCTCGGGATGTCGAGTGGGCCAGGCTGTGTTCTTGTGCAGTTTACCTTTCTCAGCATGAAGTTTTCAGTGAGCTGTGACAGAGAGAGAGAAAAAGGATAGGAGCACAAGAGAGAAAAAATCCACTTACACAGATTAGCCTCGATATACATTGGTTAAACACAACAGTAAGAGCTTTTAAGAGAGGCTATATAGCAAAACAATAGATTTTTCCATTTTATTACAATATGGAGGAAAAAAAGAACTTATGTAACTATTTTTATAAATTAAATTAGACAGCCAAAAGTGAAGATTATATGCAATAATAAGAAAAAAATACTGCTTTGTATATTCTCGAAAGAAGCAGAAGTAAATTTATGGAAATTGCTTCTATTTTCCAGCTCCACTAGCTTTCACAGAAAATTCCATTAACAAAAGATGAAAACTAACTATATATTTTGTATAAATGTGTGACTTTTCAAAAAATGAAGAAGTTATTGGAAGAACCTGAAGTTAGATACTGCTCTTTCCTTTCTATTTTCCCATTGAGGGAATTGGGAATTATTTAATTTGAATATCTGCAACTGTGGCAGGTGAAACATTATTTTCACCTACCCATTCCTATTTAGAAAAGTCTCTTGAGATGTGTACTTGGTACTGCTTTTTCTGTGGTTACAGTATTTTGGGAAATACCTTTTTCATTCCTTTGTTGTTCCTTGATTTCAAAGCACCTTGGGCAAACGCTGTGTTCCACCTATAGTTTCCACTTTAGTTTCAGCTCTTTATTTACAGCTCCAAAAAATGAGTTTGCATGAATACACATAGAATAGAGCAACAAATAAAGCTGCACAATTAATCTACCTGGATTCCTGTACTGACTGGTTGCCCTCTGGTCCATACGTTGCATTTCTGCCTGCCTGCCACACCTGACTTCATAGCTGGAAAGTACCCATCCCTAAAGCTCAGTAGAGCTTGACTCTGTTCTCACATTCACATTTTTAATTATATTTCTCATAGTCACAAAGTTAATGCATCAGTGTCCAGGTGGAATAATAGATGGATTAACTTGCTGCAGGAAATGTTATCTGGTACTTTTGGAAATACCTCAAATTGTTTGGTTTGGAATATTCTGATTCCAGAAGAACCTTTGCAATATTCGGTCAAAGTTTCTTGAAGTGTTATCTGGAAAGTATGAGTGATACACCCTAGATTGTAATATCAGTAAAAGCTGTTTTACATTAGAACAGACCTGATTGAATGAACTTACATTTAATAATTACATTATTAATAGAAAAGAAAAAGCAAGTTGGCATCACATTGTGTCAACTGCTTTGTCATTCTGACATCATGCATGTTTAATTAATGTGTCAGAATCATTTAGTCCCCTACAAGAATATAGATGTCTTTACTTTAACTAATGACCATCAAAAAGTAATTGAAATGGACTCAATTTCTTTATATCAGTGTGCTTCTTTATGCTTCATTTATTTTATTTCTCCTTTCCCTGTGATTACTTGTAGGTGCTTAAGCAATTGAGTATAAAGAAATCAACAGAAATAGGCCAATACATATTTAATTTTGACCTATAGCCTCCTTCATGGAATTTAAATCTCTTATGCTTTCAAATTAATGGTAATTTATCTGAATTAAGAATCATGTTAAATATGCCAGCAATGCAGTTCTGACTAATCAAAGGAGAGTAGTAATTTTACAAAACCAAGGTTCCTGATTGTGCACCTTTATTTTTATGAGGGTGAAGATGTTTGTGCTCAGACACTTACATGGTCTTCTGCTTAGATAATGTGTACCTGACTGAATATGCATTTGAAGCAGTTGAGTGCCTATCCATCCCCCCTTCAACTCGTCTTTTCTTTCTTTCTTTTAGACAATAATTTGCTCTGAAACAGATCCAAGGATAACTTTGATGGATATGAAGCTTTGATGATAAATCAAGCTTCCGAGACACATTCATTAAAACAGAATGGCAAGTCTACAATAATAAAAATCAAGTGTCTCAAGTGTCTGGAATGGAAACATCTACAGATGTTCATTCCTAGAATATCTAGCCACCTTTGGAGCACCCCAGATAATTTCACCAATCCTTTTTTATAAGGTTGCAGCACAAGATGAACTATAAGGGCCATGGTATTTCCTTTCTTTATAGTCTTTTAGTTTATAATGCCTTTGCCTGACCTCAGGTTTGAAGTGTCTGAGACAAAGGCTATCTTTTTTTTCTAGCAATGTCCGTGAGTAGAACTCCTGATGGTTAAATATTACCAACAAAGCATTGAAATGCTGTTTTTCTAGAATTTAAAGTAGTTTTGTGGTTGAACTCATTTATTTTAATATTTCTGTTGCAGACTAATAACATATTCTTCTCAACCAATCAGCCAGTCAAGACTATCCACTCAGAGGTAATTTATTCTTTGATATAGGAAACTCATTGGAAGTTGCATTTTTATTCAGCAGATGACCAATCTACTGATGGCTGCAAAATTTATTCTGTAGCATGAGACACAGAAAGTTTTGCAAAATTAGAGAAGAAAGTGCTATGGTGCCTTCATAACAATTGAGGCTTTTATCTCAAATCTGAAACTTTAAAAGTATTCTAAGGAAACAGAGTGCTGTTACAACAAGACTGTAAATGCAAGATAATCATGATATTTTATTACTCCCCATACTGTGCTAAACAGACTTTCACTCGGCATTTATTGTCTAGTGCAACATAATAGATTAATATGATGTGGGTTTTTTTGCTTCTGATTCTTGTAAGCGTTTACTGTGGTTTAAAATGATTATTTCATTCAGTAAAAGTTCTGCAGAGTTAAGTGTCTAGCAGCAATACAAATTATTTAATTTAATGTGATCTGGAATGCTGTTCTGCTCTGATTAAAATACTGTAACTTTATTAAAAATCGGAATTGTCATTCAATTGTCTTCAACCATTACAATAATTATCAATAATTATTAATAATTAATAATAATAAGTTCATATTGATTCTTCCTTCCATCTGTGATGATTGAATTTTCTTATATCATTGACCAACAACAGTGAAGTCAATATTATCACGTATATATATGAGAAGATAAAACCTGCTTAATTTTGCTTTACTTCCATGTGTGTGACCATGTGATTATGAGCTAGAATATTTTTTTCCCTTTTCTTTTTGTGAAAAATCCAACAAGTAGAAGACATGTCTTTTAATAACATTAAGGAATAAAGGTAAATTCAAGTGCTTCAATAAGTTTTCTCATCAGCCCTTCATAAACTCCTTCCATAGAAACAAATGCAGGTTCAGAGTGACTGACGCACGTGATTATGTGCTGGGTGAAATGGTGGGAGGTGGAATGGAAATGAAATTACACGAAAGGAAAATGAGTTATTAAGAAGAAAGAAAAAGACCTTGGGTGACAGCACTAGGGTGGTACCTGTTTGCCAGAAGGCTAATCCAATGAATTCTTCAATTCTGGCCTGTACAGTCCTAGTTAGTAAGTTGTATTAAATCTGTCGGGTGTTTGGTTGGGTTTTTTTTTTCTTTGTTTTTTTCCCTTTTTATCCTTCCTTGATCTTTACAGCATAACATAAAGGTCATCTGATGTCTTGAACTAATGGGTGTACTAGGCTATATATTTGTGTAAACATGTGAAACTTCTTTATGTTTCCTAGCTGTTTATCAAGCAAATGTTGTATATTTATATTCAGGACATTATGCATTGCTGTTGCCCAGAGTTAGAAAATTGATTCATATGGAAATAGCTGAGAGAAATTTGAGATATAAATGCTCTGACAGCATCCATATTCTCTGCAGCATTGTCGGGAATTTGGCTGGCATATTTGTAAATCATCAAAAGGCATGCTGGTTCAGAGACTCCAACCTGGCTTCCTCCAGCTTGGATGTGTAGAGGTCAGTAGTTCTGACACAGATTACTGCTCAGAGCTCTCTCTACAAAATACCTGCTGCTGTTACCCTTGTGCTATGCAGGAACACCTTTCATATTTCTACCAGTGGAAGCACCTTGAGGCAGGGGGCATTCATTTTTTGCAGTCCAAACAGTATCACAGGCAGCAAAACCAGAAGGGTCAGTTGGGCAAGGCAAACTCTCAGGCTGTAAGCTCTATGGAGCAACACTGGGATGTGCTGACTCTGGCACAAGGGACTTTAGCCTGGTTGGCACCTCAGGACGCTCACCAACAGAAATGTGTACTAAAACCTTTGTGAAGTTTTAAAAAGTTGGTTACTGCCACTTCATGTACATGAGGCAAAGGCTTATGTACATATTGATTTCCAGCAGGAACGGTGGAGTGTATTTCCAGCACTTTTGCCAGCCTTCTGTTTTCCCAAGATATTGCAAAGAACTATTCAAATTATCACTTTGTTACACGCATGGTGAATTCTTCTCCCACAAACCAAGCGGTGTGACACAGCATTCCCTTGACAAACTTGTGAGTCTGTGGCTTGACCGAACTATGTTGATATGCATCTAATTTTCAATTCACAACAGTTTACTGTCCTTGGGCTGATGGTTTCAGGACAATTTAGACTCCAGAAAAATCCTAAGTGAGGCCAATTTAAGCGGTCATCTGAAAAATCTGAACAGCAATAAATAAAATAGAAATTACACTGACTTTTCTGGAACTTGAAAATATTTCTTTATATATATATTTTTAAGGGTTTGTCTGTTTTGAGATAATTGTTAGGTCATATAGACAAATATCATAGAGTTAGTATGGGTCTCTAGAATGAAATTTTGAATAATCAGTACAATGTTACAACAGCTTTTTTTTTTTTTTTAACCACTGCTCATATGACTTACAATATCGTTTACTCCATAGGTTTTGCTTTTCATAAAAATACTGTGCAGCTGAGCACATGAAAGGATACTGATATGTATGCAATACTTCATCAGCAGAAAAGAAAAATAAAATACATATTTCCTTTGTAATCCTAATGGAGCACTTTTTTTTAACTGAACATCAGGGAGCATGTATTCACAATGTGTATTACAGAAGTTACATTTCTCATTAATTATTTTGTAACTGAGTCTCTTTCAACATCAGACATAAAAGTGAAGGGCCTTTTGTTTTTGTATTAATTGGCGTCTTTGTGATAAAGCATTTTTTTGCTCTGGTGGCTGATAAAATAATCAGCATTAGGGTATGTATGTGAATATTCCCTGAGGGTTCACTTCAAAGACTAAAAATGAGGCAGATTTTCATGCGCATGAAGAATTGCTTCAGAAATGTGTGACGTTGTTTGATAAACACTTCTGAGGCAAAATTTGTAGTATGCAATATACAAACAAGGTAGCATGTCCCTTTAAAATTTTTAATTAGGAAAAAAAATTCCTCAATACATAACAATGGTAGGTTATTACAGCCTAGAGGTTTTAAAGCTTCTGCAGGTTGATATATTCTATTTATTTTCAGAATGCAAAGATGTGATTTTAATTTCTTTTTCTAAACTCACAGAGTTAAGGATTGTAGAGCATTTTTATACTCCTGCTCACACACAGGGGAGCTTCACTGTTCTTTGCGATCAGAAAGGAGCCAAATCTGGCATCCTTAGTCAAAATTCCCTATGACATAAAATATCAGAAACATTTGTCTGGTAGAGTTGTTTTGAATATGAGTATTCATGCTTACAAGTTGTGCCTCTGTATTTATGATTTTGGCAATCAGCTTGAACTTCACATACAGATGAACAGGCCTTGAATACCTGAACAAACGTGAATTGGGATGTTTAGAGATAGATGAAAATTTCTGATGCTCTTAATCACCTAGCACAAAGTAAGTGTTGATAGATGTTTCCGGTGCAGTAATATGTACATGTTGCAGTTACACTGAAAGAAAGATCACACGAGTCTTATGTTATTCAGGGAAAGGCTTACCTGTGAGCAAACCTTTACCTTCATAGCATTTGCAGAATTCTTTGTATGATCACTAGGGAATTTGTAGAGGAAAAAAATTAAAATTGATATTATCTACTGCATCTGAAGCTTTACGTTCTGCCCCTTAAAAGCCTATTTTACTATGTAGCTAATGGAGAGCTCATGAAATAGAAAGTAGTGTAAAAGGCCAATAAGAAGAGCTTGCAAGGTATTTTTATCTGCTAAATAGTGGCAAGAATTCACTGGATTTCAGATGCAAATTTTTTTTAAGAATAGAAGACAGGATCAAATGATGAGGCTGTTCCTGAGCACATCAGTGGAACATACCACTAGTTCTTGGTTACAGCTTTTAATTGCATGCCTGCAATTTGTGTTTCCAAGTTCCTCCTTGCTCACTACAGCAAAGGAATTTTTGATTTTTAGTCAAATTACGTCCTCTTGACCATTTGTGTAATTTATTCTTGTTGAATTTCTATCTATGGTGTATGTTGATTGCTGTTCTCAGTTCGAGCATGGCCACAAGGAAGAAACCAATTCCTGAGTATATGGCCAAGGCTTGAGTTCCATATTTCTTCTTCTGTTTTCTTCCTTTGCAATCTTGAACAAATAATTTATTTCCTTTGTATCGCACTCAAATTTTGAGTGCTCATTAGAATGAAAATCTAGAAGGGAACCTGTGTTTCTGTACTTCCTAGAGAGATGGTACATCAGTTGAAGTATGCCTTATTATAGTACCTGTAGTATCAGTTGTCACAGTCCTTTCTTTCTCATGAGGGTGCTGTTATTTCTGTAGATCTTGGTAGACTAACTGATAAGTTTTTTCCAATCAAAAACTTGATGCTTCCTCTTTTGAAGATGTGACCAAAGTAACTTGCTTAGCATATACTGACTGATAAATTGCATGAAAATTTGAAGATTCTGTTCTTGATTCATTAGGCTTTTGTGATTCTGTTTTCTGCTCTTGCCATGTACTGTAATGTCTCTGAGGATGACTTTGATTCCCGTCGCTCTTGCTGGTATAACATGTACATTTCAGATTTCTGAAATAGTTTTTGTTCTAAAGAGTATCTAAACTCGAAGAGATGGGTTTTTTCAAATAATGCTAAAACAGTCTGTTGTTTGGTTGGTATTTATAATAAATTGCAAGTATGTGACATACTAGTGACAGAGAGGCTATAGATGACAGAATTTGGGACTGATAGGTTGTCATGTTCTTTGAACTTAGGGTTCAGTGAATGTGTGAGGTGCCTGAGCATTTTCTTTTACAGTCTAATTGCTGAGTTAAATCATCCTGATAATCTTCTCAATACTACTGAACCGTGCTGTACTGTGGAGCTCTTTATCTGCCTGAAACCTTTTAGTAAATCTTGAGAGTGAGATCCCCAGTACATACAATCATATGGTATTTGCACTTTATATAATATCTCAGAAGACATGTTTGAATGCATAGTTATTCTAGTCTCTCCCTCTCTAATTTTTTTGTCATGACATATCCTGTGATAAAATTTGGTTTTATTATGATTTTTAATCAATTTAACAAGCTTTTAATTTCTGATTTTTTTATAAAAGTATTTTACTATTTAAAGATAAATATATATCTGACATATTAAGCTTTATGCCAGCATTTTTCATTTAATTTCTCTCCTTCTGTGAAGAGTGTAGGGGGAACCTGTGAGTCTTCTTATGGCTTTTTTTCTCACAGCTCTATTTCAGAAGGTTACATGGCTGCACTTTATCAGTGCTGGCCTTAAGGCAGCTAAGTTCTTAGTAAGTGATCTGACAGAGAGAGTGTAGTTTGCCTCTTCTTCAGTTTATTGATAAAGCTATTACATTGAATAGGTGTTAAGATGGATCCACAAGGAACCTGATTTCTGGACCTAGAACAAACCATTAATCACTAGTCTTTGTTGACTTCACTGGAAATCTTTTGTGAATGACTTCACATTTATCAGGGAAAAAATTTCGAAGTCTGAACAAAAGAAATTTCTTCTACATTTGAAGAAATTTTTGTGACAAAATGAATTCAAATCAAGTGTAAAAATTTGACTATAAATTCAGCAGAAATTTTCTTGATGTCTCTATTTCTCAGTCTCAGATGTAGATGGGAATGACACTATTAATTCTTGATGCAATTTAAGCAAACAGGAAGATGGTAATATGAGTTAAGTTGATATGCTTGGACTTTGTCTATTTTTACAATGCACTGTGGTCTGTCTGCAAGGTTTAACCCAGTCATTACTCCTGGGGTACTGCCTGATAGCTCTAGACCTTGTGCACTTCACCCAGTGAGAGCATTGCATCCCTTCTGTTTGCAGGGTCCTGGAACTCTCCAACTGGGTGGGAGTAATCTAGAGCGAGCACACAGAGCATTAAGAACATGTCCCATCCCACTCACCACTGAGAGTGAGAGGACCACCCTCTACCTTTTCTAAACCTAGAGCTTCTGTTGTCTTCTTTGGTATTGCCTTTTGTATAGGAGAGAACTCCTTGAAAAAACGTGAAGTCACCAAGAAACCATCTTATAGTCTTTCCACTGCTGCCTCAAGACTGTCTTTTTCCAAAGTATTCCTGGTAAATTGAAACCTGACCATGGGTAGGTAGACAAATGGAAGAGGGTAGTCTCTGCTTTTGGCAGAGGGTTCTGTACACCCAATGCTTTGTTTTGCCAAACTCATCTCATTTGCTTTCATTCTTTGACTCCCATTCCATGTTTTCTGTTCAATGTCACAAATCAAAGTCTTTGGTAGAGGTCTGTTGCACTCAGTTCCAGTGAGAAGGAACTGTCCTGGTTCTGATCAGGGCAGAGTTAATATTTTGCAGTAGCTTCAAGAGGGCAAGGCCAGACACCTCACATCAACTGCTGGGGGTAGAGGAAAAGAAAAAAAAAAACAAAAAAAAAACCAAACCAAAACAAAAAAAAATTCTGCCTAAAAAGAATTCTGAAACACTTAATTATATAATTTATTCTTCAGGTGTTGCTGTTAATTTTACTTGCTGGCAGTCATTTTTGTAGCAATTTATATTTCTATAGCAGATCAGTTTCATTTCTTTTTGATACCGAAGCTTTGAAAGTGAGTGCCAATAATTTTATATACAAAATCTGATATGAGCTTCCTTCCTCTCAGAGCTCTGGTTTTTTTGTTGGTGAAAATACTAAAGATTTTTGTAAATTCTCCTTTATTTCTTTGCTTTTCCTCAGTAATTTAAATTTCTCTCATGCTCCATGTGCTTTCTGCTCCCATTAATTTTGCACTCTTTAGCTCTCCTCTTTTATTGTAAATGTTTACTTTTTTGCTCTTGTTTCACACACAAAGAATTAAACACCAGCCTTTAAGAACAACAGCATTTTCCTCTATTCCAGTTAACTCTCTATCTATATCCCCAGCATCCACATTTCTCCCTTTTATATTTAAGCTGAACTCAGTCTGTGCTCTGAAGTGCTTTTCCTCAGACTTTACCCTCTTTATTCGCTGGTTTCATTTGTTCAGGTGAAGTTTGGTTTAAGTCATCTTTACCTCCTTCCTGGTCAAGTTGGGTCTTCCATGACCTATAAGTCGTTTTCAGCACAACCAACTCTCTTCTTTCTTTATTCCCAAATTGGTTTTTTTTTCTCCTGATTCTGTGCTATACCTATAGCCAAACTTGGCAGATCATTTGGAGAACAAGGATATTCCCTTTACCTCTCTTCCAGCTTTCTGTGGCACTCTTCTTCGTGCATCTATGTTTAGCTTCCTGTTTAGTTCCTAAATGCTTTTTTCCTCTTGGGGTAATTTTATTCATAATCACATATTAAGAGAAGATCTAATTTCTTCCTCTTCAAATGTAAAACCCACTTATAAACTGAAAAACATAGGTACAATGGTTTTCTCACGACATATCAAACACATCATATGATCATTAACATATAAAGGCAATTTCTCTTAACCATTTGCTATTATTAATAAGGTATTTAGAATTACTGCTTTGTACTCTCTGCCCTACTAATCTGCTGTACTATTTCAGATAAGAAAAGCCATTATAAAAAATGCAGTAACTTTTCTGACTAAAGCCACATCTTTCACCTTCCATTTTCAACCAAGATGTACTTTTAAATGTCTTACATAATTTTAACATCTGCACACTTCACATTAATATCATAACACAACATGTAATTAAGCAGATGATGTCCAAACATCCTTAGTTTCTTTCTTTTTATTTGTACCTTTACATGTTGCATTATTAAATATATTTATAAAATTAATGATACAAAATTAATCTATTCAGCAAAAAGACTCTTTGCTGTGGCTATGTAACACATAAATTTTAGCAAAGGGAGGAGGGTTATCTTCCTTTGCATAGCTTTAATATTTACCAAAAGTCAGGTACAAGATTTGCAAATATGTGTGTGATATAATGTGGTTCTGATATTTTATGTGTTCTTCCTTTTTATGGCATTTAATCCTCGTGGTTCTCTGGCTCAACAACACGTCCATTATCTAATTCTGATGTTTTACTGCGTGGTACTTAATAAAAAGAGTAGAGCGAAAGTAAAAGATATTATTTCTTACTTATTTGATACATTTGACTATTTTCTAGTCACTGACAAGTGAAATTCTTTGTTACCTTTGAGAGAGACAAGTCTCTATTTCTTATAGTTGGATGCTCAGTCAGAACTTTCCCCAATCCCAGAACATTTATTCTGAAACTATATATGCAACAGTGCCTTAAAATACTTTTATCAGCTAATCTGTTTGAATTCTGCAATAATGCCAGAAATCTTCTTTCACATATCAAGTCTGTTATATAATGGTTCAGAGAGTAACTCTGGTTTTTTGAGGGATGGAATTTTGTACAGCTGGAAAGGTATTTGGATTGGACATGGTATTAACTTCTCAACAGTTTCACTTTTTGTTTAACAGTGTCTTATCTACCAAATATTTCAGTTTTTGAGCCTCAGTTTGGTAAAGAATATCACTTATGGTCGGAGGGCATTCTCCAGTCTTATTCAGAACCTTACAAATTCTGTAAAAAGCTGTGGTTTCCTGGTAGATGCACTTACATACACCTGCCTGCATAGGAAGGATTGATGATTCAGCCTTATATCATATGTCATAGATCATCAGCAGCCACTAAATGCTGGCTGTAGAAAGAGCAGGATTAAACTATTTGAATGTTGAATGCTTAGCCTCTTGGTTCTCAAGGTCATTGTTGCATACGACTGCCTTCAAATAATTCATAGTGTTTGCTCGCTCATTTGCTGTATATGGATTATTTTTTTTTTTTAACCAAAGAAATGTCTTTTGAGAGAACTTGTATCAGCAAAGTAGGAAATTATCTGCTGAATATTAATAACTGTGTCTAGTCTCTGATGCTTGAAAGTAAAGTTTAAGTGTTTGATCCTTAGCTGCACTGCAGTCAACTTGAGCCACTCAAGTACATATCATGAGTAAAACTGAGCAAAAAGGAGAAACAAGAAAGAGGCTATTGGGGTTCATTACTTGAAACAAGTGGCTTCACATGCTGGAAGTAAAATGTTTTGTTCTCTGTTTCTGAATGACTGAAGAGCCAACTTGCTTATTCTTTAGAGCACAATATATCTTCCACAAGATAAGGTGCAACCCTGATATGAAGGCTTTGACTCCTGACTTTTCAGGCCACTCAGCCAAGCTGGCTATATGACTGAGAGTTATCCTGATGGGAGGAAAGGCCTCCATTTTCACTGTTAGGAAGATCCTGTGTTTCTGACCACATAGGAGGAAGGAGAAAAATGTAGCTTTTCTCTCAGTTTATGAATAGAATTGGAGTGAGAAGGGCTTTGAGGCAAGTCTTTATCATGTGCACAGCTGGGGTAGATGACTTCCATTCTCACAATGCCTACTCAGGGCACTGCACTCAGTCCTCAGCATGGTGCAGGGATGGGCGCATTTCACCTTGAAAGCTTTAAGGTTAGTGTCTGGCATCAGTGATTACATTTGCAATTCAAGTTAGTCTATTTTCTGCTTTTTAGCTTTTATTCAACTGAATTTAGTGCTTGTGAAAGCTGTTCGATTGTTATTTCTGGAGACTGATCCTCCTCTTGTCCAACACTACCCCTTCTGGTGTCTCAATACTGAAGAAATATCTCTTAGAAGTGAGAATAATTTTTTATTTTCATGTAGCTGTAACAGTTTTAATGAGTAGCTTTTTATGGAAAAACTTGAGGGAAATCTGAGCCTATCCATGTTATGGAGTACTAGCAAATAAATTACAGTGACCGTCACCTGGTAGAATCAATACTGGTTTAAAATGTTCCACCTTAAAATTGTGGTAACGCAAATAGGTGAGGGAAATATCTATGGCTAAAAGTGACTTTGTGAGTATCTGGGAAGCAAAGTAGTGTATCTCAAGATACTGGGAAGAAGGGTACATCAGCAGGGATATTTCTTTGGGTTTTGACAGACACGTACTTCTAGCATGTAATGCAGTACCATCTAGATGGGGAAAAAAAAAGTGGAATTTTAAATAAATTATCAGACTAATGTAAAGATCATTGTTATACAAAAGTTAAAATAATATGTGCAAGACATGATTTTTTTGTTGTACTATGGGAATAGCAGAATACAATGATGTTGTCTAAGGAAGGGGTTATACTTGCAGAGCTGCAGCTGAGTGAGGCTGGAATTCATGGTTCCCATTAGAAGTTGTGTTAAAATTGGGACAAAAGAGTTGAATGCAAGTTATGCATAACTCCTGTGCAAAATCCTAAGAGCTGCCATGTGCTGTCTATGTTTTAAATCGTTCCAGCTCCTAGAGATTTAGAGGAATTGTTCAGTGATATCGGGAGAATGTTCTGTGTTCACAGGTTGCAGCATGGTATAATGGCAGATGCATTGGTCTAGAGAAAGTGAACACCAGCATGCATCTCTGAATTAGAGAATCCAGCTGAAAGCTGTCTCGGGCATCTCTTCCTAGCTGTCTTGGGCATTTCTTCCTAGTTCAAGAAATTAGGAACAAGGTAGTCTATAAAATATCTCGGAGTTCTTGGTGTAGGAGTCAGGCAAGAATTATATTCACTTTCTGATCCTTAAGAAAGGAAAACCACAGGTATCAAATGAAACATTTTCTGGAGGTGTTTGTAGCACAGTCCTTCAGACCCCTCTATAATTCATATATGAATCTATTTGTGTATATACTTTGAGGTAAACCACTTATAGACTAAAAGCATATACCCTTTTCTGAGTGCTTCTAGAGGTGTATTTGAATATTTCCTTCGAAGAGGGAGGATTAAGTCTTAGTGTCTCACATCTTTGGTGGGTTAATTGAACTATAAATAAAAGGGGAATGTCATATCTTTCAACCGTGTTTGGAAGGAATCAGAACTCTGCTGCATTTCAGGATGCATATGGAGTTTAGTTTTTCGACTGTGCTGGAAGGTAAGTATGAAATAAACATCAAGTTACTCAGCTGTGTCGAGACATAAACCCCTATTAGTCTTCTCCACCAGAATTTTGGTAATCATGAGGAATATGACTTTTGAAAGCTGATAGGCCTCTGAAGTTTTTATCTTTCTAGGCTGATGTAGCTGTATGGAGATTACAATTTTAAATTTTTGAGCCATCTGTAAGTCTCACTTTTAGACTTAATGTATGGATTTGAATTTTAAAACCTGTCTTAGCCAAATGATTGTGAACTTCACTAAAGCCTGGAAGCTAAAAGTGTGAAATGTGAAATATGAAATAAGCTCAGAATAGGAAGTCTGAGTTTGCTATTTGATATTACTGAGCGTAGTGCTAGACTACCATTTTCAGATTCTCTTTTTAGCCCAGAACTTTAAAAGAGTTGTACAAAAGTCAAGTAAGATTTCAGAGAAAAAGATACAAGGATGAGTCTTTCAGGAAAGGAAGAGTTTTGTGTTAGTAAGAAAATCTAAGTTACTGAAATGAGAGTATGGAAACGTTTTGAGTGCTTATTACAAATATGTTTGAGGGGATGAGGTATCCAGCAGCAATTAGTTCTTCATGGTACAGGAAAAAGTAATGCAAAATCCAGTTTACAGCTGAAGCTAGGTTAATTAAAAGTAGAATTAAATGCATTTAACTTAAAGTACTGCAGTTATTGAAAGAATATTTGGGGATGTGGAGAAGTCTCTAGATTAATTTTATTATTTGAAGTCTGTAAATTTAAGACTGAATGTCTTTCCAAAGGTGAGTTGTAAATCAAAGAGTTGGACTAATTTTATACATATATATATAGATATATAGATGTAGACACAAACACACACACATATATAGACTCTTTGGTTTGTCATGCAGGAAATAATACTCCTAAATTCAGCTAACTGCAAGCTGTTGCAGGCAAAACTACTTGACACTTCACATTTAGGGAGCTGTTAAAGATGATGCTGGAAAATGCTAATTCCCTCTCTTCTAACATCAGTATGCTAGGGGTGTGTGCAAGCAGCTCTCCTGTGGTGCGTGATGGATAATAATTGTTCTCTCAAGGGAGCCCAATTCCCCCCGTTTTTAACTGCCTAGTGTGGCCTTTTACTCATGGAAGAGATAAGCTCTCAAACTGGTGAGGTGAGCAGGGAACCATTGTAACTCTACTGTACACAACAAAAAGGGAAAAAAATAAAAAGTCAGTGATCCCTGACTTTTGCATTGTCTATAGTACCAAGCCAGGGAGAAGAAAATTTGCTTTTCAGCGTCTGTCTCTGAGCACTGAAATTATTTCAGCTAAACTACCCAGGCAGCTGAGAGTGGAGACAGGTTCAACAATCTATAGCACAAATACAGCACAGAGACTTCCACTTAAAAACTGTTGATTGGAATAGTTTAGGTAGAATTGTAATTTATTAGTAATGTCTTTACTTTTAGATAAATATTTTTGCTAAGTATTCATACCATATGACCAGCTTAATGTCTCAAAATTTTTTGTTTTGCAGCAGAACAAAACAATTCCATGAGATGCAGGCAATCCAGAAATGCTCACGAACAGTAACTGCTCATTTCAACCCACAGTCAGGAAATATCTGAGTTGTGTTATGAGAGCAACAGTGCATTCAATTGAAATCAGGATTGCTTTGTGAACAAATACCAGAGAGAATAAATTTGCATTGATTACAATTAGTGTCAAACTGATATCCTAGAAAATTTAATCTCACTTACAATGCCAATTTAAGAAATGCTTAAGCGCACACTTAAGTATAATTAAGCATATACTTGGTCCTTCATTGATCTGGGGGCTTTTCACTGAAATGTGTGCACAGGGCCAGCAGCCTCCTTGGTAAATTCTGCAATGCACATAACTGCCAGGCTTAGGTTCTGATTTGTTTCAGTGTTAGAAGAGAAACTGTAATTCATTATGCAGCTACTTAGTCAAGAGTTGTAGTTCCTGCTGTCTGTGACTGTGGCTAAAAAAACAACACAAACTCATTAGGAATTACCTCAGAAAATAATAAAAACCAATCTCTGGGTATTTAAAGATGTTGACACTAATTGTGTATTTTAGAGGGCAAGGTTCCTAACTCAAATCAGGGAAAAGTACTGGAGAGGCTTTCCCCTTGCAGTTGTCATGGTTTGTGTAGTGCTGTGTTGTTCAACGTTGGATTTCTGTGTGAGTGATCATAGCAGCAGGCAGATGGAGTGTTCCTGTAGTGCTGGAATCTTGACTTGATTTGATGGGTAGTGTTTTTTAACTCCAGATACGATACTATTTTAGTGCTTCATCAATGTCTGTATCCTTGTTTCATATTTTAATGCACATGATAGCAATCCTAAATTTGTATATATTTATTTTTAGACGTTATTCATTAAACCTGGGATAGTATGGATGCATACATTACAAAGAATAACCATCCTCTGTTTAAAAAAACAATGTAACAAAACCTGAGATCATAATGGTCACTGTGACAGCTTTTCTTCACTTGATTTCTTCACGAAAAATGTTAATTTAAATGTATGCTTTCATTTATTTATATAGAGACTGGATTTTCAAGGTGATTTCCTTTTATTTTCAGTATATTGCTGAAACGTCTCTGAATGAATTAAAGATTACAGGCCATCTCAATATATTTAGTTTTCTATTGACGCCCTGTAGGGTTTTTTTTGTCATTGTATGTCTTGGGGTTCCTTTAACATTCTCTGGTGTCATATCATTCCCAATAACAACTTTTCATCCTCCACAAATGATACCTCTTGATGACCCTGGCCTCTTGAGAATATGGAATTAACGAATGCATTTGCTTTCATTCATATCTCTGCTGTCAGCACATTATTTTTGTCATCTCTCTGAATCCTACTGGTCTGTCTTCTTTACAATGTGTTTAATGTACTTGGGGAAAAGTCTTACCTCAGCCTCTTGTACAGTTTATGTCCATTTTCCATATTTGACTTATCTTTCATCATTTCAGCTTCTACCTGTTTTATATGATATCTAATATATCATGCCTTCCTATTCTTGATTACATTATGCAGGTCTGATTTCATCCAGGCTGGGATCCTCTTTCCTTTCTCACCTATTCAGTCAAATGAAATGCAGAAAGACTGAGCATATTATGCAGAAATACCTTATGAACAAACAATTCTTCTTTGCTTTCATAAATTCTTTACTTTCTTCAAACTTGTTATTTCAAAGTTTTTATATGGATTTGTTTGATTTTATTGTTCGAGGGTTTTTCCTTGTTTGGTTTGTCTGTCTTTTATGTTTTAGAAAGCTCAAGTTCTACAAAACTTGGCCTCTTAATGTTTAATCTCTTTTGGGTGCATATTGTTAGTCACATCTCCTATATTACCACAGGATAAGCCAGAATTTTTTTCCCCACCCTGCTTTCTTAATAAGAAAAATACTTTCTATTTACTCCTAAGTCTAGGAAGAGTGTGATTTCTAATAGCACTTTGTTGTACATTGATTCATATCATGGCAACTAAAGAAAGGTAACGATATAAAAGAAACCTTTTCTTTCATAAGCCAGTCTCACTGACGGAACCGGCTCTACGTGATGTGCAAATGATCAGCTTGCTTGGTTTGAAAGCAGTGTTTCAGGAAAATTCCTTTAGTTGTTATGATGAGTGAGATGACTTCCATCTGTTTTCATTTTGTGTCACTGTAACACCACTGATTTCTAAAATATAATTGTATGCATAGACTGATCTAAGAATTATGAAAATATCCAGGCAAAACACAGAATTTTACAGATAACTTGAAAAATACATTTGGGATTCAGATTACACTGAGAAACAATTTTTTTGGCTGCATGAGGGATGTGAAAGAATCTCCCTATTAAGAATAGAGCTTTACTTAGCTCATCTGTGAATACATCTTCGTATCTTAAATGATTTGATTACACCTCAGAGGAGCAGTGTGGCATTCTGTTTCTGATCAGAACCTCAGTGAGGTTGGCTGAGTGCAGCTACATGCATAACCTTGTGTCAGCAACCAGATCTTTGACTCTGAAAGTGGCGATACGTGGCACTCAGTGAAGTGCACAGAATCACAGAATAGACTGGTTTGGAAGGGACATTAAAGACCATCTAGTTCCAATTTTCCTGTCATGGGCAGAGACACCTCTCTCTAGAACAGGTTGCTCAAAGCCCCATCCAAACTGGCCTTGAGACTTTCAGAGATGGGTTTCTGTGATGGGTTTCCAGATTGAGGGTTTCTCTGGGCAACCTCTTCCAATCACTCACCACCCTCACGTTAAAGAATTTCTAAACTTACAGCATTTTTTGTCCCTCTTTGATAGTGACTGGGTTTTTCTTGGAATCTGAAAGGAGGTACCTTTATAGAGAATAGGCTGATGCTGTTTTCAGTACAACAGTAATGTGATCAGACTGCACAGAAGACAAAGAATAAAAATTACCATGCATACCCCCAAAACATGGCTCTGTGTCTAGACAGAAGATTTCTGGTGATACTAACAGGCTTCAACATTGCAACCTAATCAAGAAAGTTTCAAGGTTTAAAATCACATCAGCATCAGCGGAGTCAGCACATTTAAAGATCAACCTCATGAGTTAACCTTACTTGATTGTAATGGCTGATATTTACAAGCTTGGAGTGTGGGAGAAAACAGACAAGTCAAATTTGATAATATGTTAATTCTGAATGTTAAGCCATTATTTTTTCCTCATGAGTACACTGCATTATATAATTTACAAATTGGCGTCTTTCTGGCTTTATTTCAAAGTGAAAGCAAATTAGGTCTCCAGTACAAATGTGTAGGAATGTATGACTGGGAAAAGCATTGCTGATAACATTGTGCAGAAGCCTTCCCAGAGATATTGCGATAAGGGCAAAACAAGACAATCCTTTTCTTCACCCAAATCCATAATTCTGTTTGATTTAGCATTTAACTTGAAATGACTGAGAAATTTTTAAAGAATTACCCTTCAGTTGTGCCGGGTGAGTGAGCATTTGAAACAGTGGGTCCCCTGTGGTGCTGCCTTTCCTCACTTGTATGGCAGCATGAGAGAAAAATTACAAAATTACGTTGACTGTTTTAAAACTTTGAACATGTCTGCTCAGCTGTAAGATTTCCTTTCACAGGCGTATTTCAGGAAAGATCTTCACTTATGGAGAATATTTAGGAATGTGTTTAGAACTCTGTTAGCTCTGATGACCTAAACCTGACCCCAGATAATAACAAACTAACTTTGTTGGATCCTGCTGCATGGTGTGGTTGTTAGGGGTTGTTGCAAACCTTTACAAAGTTCTTCAGGCATGCATCAAAAATCTAGCAAACTCAGTCTGTGCTGTAAAATTCTGGCTGAAAACTCTAACCAAGAAGCTTATGAATATTTTAAAAAAAATTTTCTGTCTGAGATGGAAAACTGAGTATGCTCCTCTATAAATTACTATTCGATACAAGTGGATTTTTGCTGTTTTCAAAGGGACATCGGTAAGATTATCTGCTATGATCAAGACATATTGTAAAAACTGGAAAGGATTAGCAAATAAAGAAAAATTATGCTTTGACACACAAAACTAGAATGTAAATAATTATGCTTCTGATGAAACAGCCTACAATGTAAAATGTCTGCTTTCTTCAGTTTCATTTAACATCAGTTAAATAAATCTGCAGGGTTCACACTTGCTTTAGATCATTTTATGCTGATCTATCAGTTTTGTAAAGAGCTGTACTCCAGTGGGTAAAGGAAATGTTGTACTCAGTCAGTGCTAATAATTGTTCATCCTGACACGGCATTAATGAAAAGGACTTTGTTCCAATTTATATATTTCAAATATATACTTGAAAAAGCAGTTTGGCACTGAAACTCTCAAAACAAAACAGCTGGTGTGAGTTTTGGAAAGCAGCTGAAGTTTCATGTCACAGGTTGGTTTTGCTTACTGCATTGACCAATTTAATTGTGTGGAAACTACATTTCTGTTAATTCACTATTGAAGTGATCACTGTCAGATGGGTTAGATCTTTGAGTAACACTTTTAAGTGAGGGCAGTACGTGCTAGCTTTGATCAAGTTTTTTTTTTTTTTTTCCTGATCAATAAGTTATTGAGGAAAATGGAAAAAGAATAAAACTTAGGGGCGATGTCACTCAATTTCATTGAAGTTTTCCTGTTGCTTTGTTACCTTTATATTTCTTTTTCTTTCCCCTGGGTTTTACTGCATGTGAAGCTGACTTTTAGGAACAGAGTATGAGCTGATATAGTTTACACTTGCTTCTGATAGTGACTTCTGCTTCACCTCTGTTTTGGTGCAGATATTTGTACTCTGATTAAATCTGCAGCCCACAGACTTTAGGCTGAAAATGAACTTTGAACAAATAAGGATGACACAGTCCTTTTAAAGCAGTTCCAATTTATTGGGCTGATCTGCCCCAATTGCCCAATCTACCTCTTCTGGTTTCCCCAATCCCTTGCTTAGAGTTTGTGACAGTTGAAACTTCACAGAACTGCAGAAGTGACAGCCCAGAGCATCCTTTCTACCTTTAAGCCACTTGTAGCCTTAGAATTTCCACAGAGGAGGGAAAAAAGGAAAATTCTTTTGCATCTGCCAGGAAGTCAGTCATAGATACCATGAGTTATTTCATATTTTGACAATGTGAAGGATATTACTCCAAATTAATGTTCTTTCCAGAAGATCATAGAAGCAAAAGCTGCACTCAATTAATAAAGCAAGAGAAAACCAGCAGGCAAGATTTTTCTCTAGTTTATTCTCCCTTCTAAAAAATGGGAGGTGTTGATTTCATATCCACCTACTAAAACAAAAATCAGCTTAACAATATATGAAATATAGTCCTTATACTCAGATAAATTTACTCAGATTTGGACATTTCAAATTGAATGTTCAATCTGCCTTTGACAGAAGGAGAATTTTGCTTGGGAGCAAGAAACAGCTGAAGACAGTAAAAGATTACTGAAATGGATGGAAATCTTTCTAATAAAGGTCAGAGTGCAGAAGGGCTGGTGGAGCTGTGCTCTGCAGGTTTGACAGCTGTAGATTGAGTTGAAAGAGCCTCAAGACATGTACCAGCCAGGAGTGGTGGAGAAGAACAGGGGATGTAACTCCTGCCCACTGCAGACTGCCACAATGCCTGACATAAACAAAACTGAACCTGTCTTCTCAGTGTGTCTAGAGGAAAAAAAAAAAAACAAGCCAGTGCAGGCCACAGGACAAAAATCGAAGCAGTCATGCAAAGGCACAAATTGTCAGATGCTGTATACATGACACTAAACCAAAACAGAACAGACTGATGCAAGAAACATGTTGAATTGTTGGGTAAAAAGGAAAGATAAATTACCTTATAGAATTATTAACGTGATGTGTTTAAGGGCAGTTGATACTTGGCAGTGATTAGTTTATCACCACAAGAATGGCATTTTTCAAGTAACGAAATGTCAGTTTTATGATTAATTTAATTTCAGCACTTTTCAGGTATGACATGATAATGACTTGTAAAGGCTCAAGTGCAATTTCAATTAAAGATGTGTAGGTGGTAGAAAATTTGCCTATTAAAATAGTGATTCTTTAAAAATATATTGTTTTGAAATCCATTAGACAGTATGTTTCGTTTTCTCATTATTTTGAGACATTTGTCTTTTATCCATCTTTCCTATATGTTGTTGCAGCTTTATATGCAAGGTATTTTATTGTACATATATGAGGAAAATTGATGGTATATGCCTATTTCTAAACATGTGACAAAAACCTTGTAAAAAGCCTTATTTATGGTGAATGAGCACACTTGGGATAAATTCATCTGACTTGTTTTCCATTCCACTTGCTAAAAGCCTCTGTGGTATTGCAGAGATAAAACAGCATGAGTGCTTTGTTTTGAAGGGATACAATAGCTGGATAGTAAATTATAAGCAAACAAAAAAAATTCAGTGGTGAAAAAAGAAGTCTCAAAATTTCTTTAGACATCAACCTGTCCCTCTCTGAGAAGAACAACATTACCAAAGACTTGTTTTAGTCTTGATTTTTATCATAGCTGAAGGGAACCTGCTCCTTAGAAACACACAACAGGATGGCCTCGTTAAATATTTGCATTTGTTGAGCAGAAAGCTGAATTTATTATATTTTTATTCCAAATAAAAAACTTACTTTGAGTTGTTCTACACACGTGGCTCAGCTTCACATATTTCTTTATGTAAATTGTAGAGCCATTGTACAACACTTGCTGCACAGTGGAACTCAACACATTACATTCTGTTGGTTGAAAAATGAGAATGAAAGACTGAGCTCATCTGCTTTAGCTCACTGAGTCCAGCTTTGCAGGAAACAGGTGAATAACAGTTGTGCTAATGTTGTAGTAGAAGAAACTATGAAAAGTCAAGGTCAGGGACAAAAAAAAAACTTCTCAAGCTCAACAAAGGAAAAGAATTAAGCAGTAGGCAAACAGAAAGTGCACCAGCTACACTCAGTCCAGAGGAAGTGTTGTGATAAATAGGAGGCTTTATCAGCAGAGCTTTCCAGACCCTGCGTTGTCTGGAACAGGTTCAGGATCAAAAGATAAATGGGGCAACCTTAAGTGTACAGGGAACAAATTTGGTGGTGAGTTTTACATAGCCTGTAGTGGTGTTCCTGTGACTGTGGATGCTATGGGGGAAAAAGAAACCCCAATGACAACTGAAAACCAACTCAAAAACAAAGCACAACTTTCAGCTGTGTTGTTATAATTAGGTAGTAGTACACAGAATTTATAAACAAGTGCAAAGAAATCAGCGGATTAAGCAAGTTAAAATGATTTCAAGAGCTAGTAAGGTTTTTCTTTGCATTTTTAAATCAGGCTTCTTTCAGGTAACTAGGATGTAGAGTGCGAAAAGCTGAATGCTATCACTTGTGTTCTGTGAGTTTTATAATGCTCATGGCAGAAAGAGGATAAGAAGTGTTAAACACCTTTTGAGATTGATTAAACACAGAATGAAAGATGAGGAGTTAATGACTGCAAACCCCATTTATTGTGAGTATAATATAATATATGATTATAATATAAAGCTGTTAGGTTACTAGATTAAAAAAAAAAAAAATAAATTCTGATCTACATCGAGGCTGCTGAAACACTTGTTTTCCTTTGCTCCTCATTTCTTATTTGTAATCCAATAGATTAAGAAGTTAAAGATAAATGGTTTAAGAAGGGTAAGTAAGCATGCTGGGTACAACTTACACTTTTCAAATGTAACTCAAGGATTAGATAGACCATATACCATATTTTTTAAGAGGGGAATGAATTTCTTGCTGCACAACCTACAGTCCCTAAATGCCATGAGATTTTTCCTAGATCTGAAGAAATGTGACTGGACTTGTTTGGCCCAGTACCTTCTCCCTCTCTGAGGGTGAGATGCTGAAGATGAAGAAAACTCAGGGAAATATCATCATTTTTTAGCTTCAGTGTCACAGATACATTTCTAGTATAAACACTTTGTTGCTAGCTAGACAAATGGAAAGTAACATTCAGACCCAGGACAGTTCACACTGTCCTCGTCAAATAAAAATAGGCAACAAAAGACAACTAGAGGTGTCCAAAGGTATTTCTGTAAAAAAAAGGCCAAGGGCAGAGATAAAAATACTCTGAAGATCAGTGGTGGAATTGGGTTTATACTGAAAATGTGATGTGTAGGATAGAAGTAAAAGTAGCCTTTAGTTATGGAAATATTTCTGCAAAATATTCATAAGGAATAATCTGCCTCTGTCTCTTAGCACTGCATGAACAAAGAAAACATCCTACTCTACTGTGCAGTACTATCCAAATTATGTTATACTCTGCTAGCATTTCTTTTAGGTTATGTAAGCTTTTGATAGATACAGAACACTGTAGGATTTATGGGAAAATTCCTGCTTATCAGGACTTTTCTTGTACCCTGCTGACTTTTCTGAAAAATCTTTCTTTGCAAACAGCAACACCTCATCTGAACACTGAGTTCTGCCATTCATAAGTGATGGCAAACTAGATATTTACAAGGAGTGGATCATTTAGCCCAGTGCATTTACACATAAAGAGAACTTGTTCCTCATGACATTTTGTTTCTCATTTTCCTTTGAAGTCCATGTTATATGCTGGTGATGCCAAATCAATTCTTACCTTGAACATAAAACTTTTGTGACATTAGTATATTTTTATTGAAATATAGCTGATAAAATTGTGGCCTATGTATAAAATGCTATCATATGATATTTTAGACGTATTCTTTCATCTTGCTATGTTTGAGCACTTATTTCAACCATCATCTCTAAGATACAGCTTGTCAGAAAAAGTTGAGATTTTGTCTGAAACCTGTTCAAAGTGGCCATGGAGTCCTGGTTTGATGGCTCAGGCTCCATACAAGATGTTGGAGGTGGTTCCTTGTTGGATATCCATGTGCTATTTCTGGCTTCCCTAATGTAACAGACTTTATGGACACCATTCGTTGGTTTTTAGTTTGGTTTCAGCAGCAGACTCATAATTCACAAAACTAAAATTTAAGCATACTGTTTCTTTATTATGGAAACCATAATTTTTAGCTGAATGCAATCTGAATACATAATGTGACCATGAATCATTGTAAGCTACAATCTAATTTCTTCAGGTTGCTGTGGCAAAGAAAACAGTGTTTAAATAGTGTTTATATCGACACGCAAATATTCCTGCTGGGGCAGATTAAGGTGATAAAATGAAAACTAGAGAAGGGGTTTCTGCTGGTGTTGATTAACAGGTTATATTTTACAAATCTCTATTATTCCAGTATTTACTTAATAAACAAAATATTTATGTTCCTGATTCTCTTAATCTTGTTCCTTAAAACCACGGCAATTGCAGCACATCTCTTCTCTTGTGAGGGCAGTGTTTGAGACAAATCTATACATTAGTTTGCATCTACCTTCATTGTCAAAAGTGATGCATTTGGAACTTTAGATCTTTGTTTGTTTTATCTTAGCTCCGATATTTTAGCATGCTGAAGCTGCAGGTGCATTACTCCTGTTCCACCAGAACCTGGGGATGGGAACACTTATGGTGCTCAAGGCATTCCTTCCCTGGATGCACATTCACAAGACACTCCTCCACACATTCTGGCACCATCTTTAGGCTGGCTCATGTCATAACTTCCATTGCATTCAAACAATCATTTTCCTATCTTAGTCTTAAGTGCTCTGTGCTTCATCGTTCTCATATCATCCTGGAGAAGCTGTTGCTTATTTCCTGTGTTTGGCTCTGTGCTGAAGGACTACATTATCCACAAGAGGAGGTGTTGCCTTGATTAAAAATGACTGCACACACCAGGAGACCTGTAACTGAACACAAAGGAAGCTGTAAACATTTTTCTGTGTAATTGCACGACACTTGGAAAGACTGTGTCTGTAGGCACAAATGCTGTTGATATTATGAAAGTGCAACAGCTTCTGCCTGCCAGGCTCAGTAAGGAGATGAGAATGAACTTTAGTAGCAATAGTGCATCTTACTTGCTGTCTTGAGAACAGTTTGTGCCTGTAATTATTCAAACATGCACATGATTGCTTAGGCACTTTAACAAGCCCATTGTTCTACACATTAAAAAAACCCCAACAAATTAATTTGGTTTCCAGTAGAGGATAATATGGTTCTTCTTGGCATATTCTGACCTGGCTTTAGTAAAGAAGATGTGTCTTATTAAGATCATACATAATGTTATTTTCATCATTAAAGTTTCTGTCAAAAATAAAAAAAGTGCAGAGATTGTCAGTTTGGCTCATTTTATATTGAAGAGGGATGGAATGCCTTTCTCTCACTTGGAATTTATATTTGGGGAATAGGGAGGAAGTATAAAGTTGGGCTACTGACTTGTTGCCCAGGAATTTGTGAAAAATGTATATTCTACAATTTTAGAACTTTCCTGAGACTTTTGTACTGCTGGGTTTCAATTTTGAAATGAAGCAAGTTTAGTGGTAATTACCCCAATACAATTTTGATTAGAATCTCATATGCCCACATTTGTTTAAGAAGACAAAAAAAGTCTAGAATATTTTTTTCTCTCCCACGACTTTTTGTCCACAGTAAGCACCACAACTTTTCAAGGAAGGAATTTTGCAAAGAGTGTGCATTAAAAAAAATACATTGAGATTTTATTTATGATCACTGTCCCAAGTAAATTGCTATTTTAATTTTATTAGCTTCAACCGCTTCGAATATTAGTCATTGGATTGACCTATGCAGTTGCCTCCAAGATGAAGGAAATGTTTCTGTTGTATATAAAGACTGGGGGGAGCTATTTACAAAAAATATCTGTTTTATTTGATGAGGGATTTCTATTTGACGAGTAGAGAGAATTGGTTTGTAACTGAGCTACTGCCCTAGGGAAAAGAGAATACAAACAAAAGACATTTATGCACTCCTCAGTGCATGTATCAGCCTTGTTCTGGAATGACATTCTGAAGTTTAAACAAGGTGACTCTGGAGAAAAGAGCATAAAGAAGTGCATTTTGAGGAGCAACACCTTATAGCTGGGAGCTGTCATGGTTTGTATCCTCTGTAAATCGACATAGCAGGGAGATCCTGTAACATGCATTTATCAGCGTGATGTATATTGCAGAGAGATTTGTAAGGTAAAATCTTGTTTGATAGCAAGAGAGGGACAGATTTTTATGCAAGGGTTATGTAAGTAGTCACGTATAAAGGACAAGCATGGTGAGGCTGTGGTGAGGGACGAGAGGAAGCCTAGGATTTGCTTTGAGTCTTGCTGTTTAGAAAGAAACCTACACTTATGTAATTGTTAGTGCTTTGTTCATATTTTAATTTAAGAGTCGAGATCAGGGTTTTGATCTGTAAAAATGTAATTCTTTTGTATTGAATGCATCTTCAGAGCATGATGTGTTTGCCTGTTCTAAGGAACTCTTTCACTCAGTACTTTTAACCTTAGCAATTCTCAATTTTAACACAGCAATTCTCAAATTGTGACTGTGGCTTCCCTGGGGAGGCTCATGTCTCTACTGAGTGAGATCCGAGCAGATGTCAACAGCATGACTCCTTTGTTGTTTTTCTTGAGATGTAGTGTAAGTATAACCTTGTAATGAGTATTCAATCATGAATAAAGAATGGGAATCCTGAAGAGTTCAAACTTTTATAACTTTACATATTTGAAAAACTGGGTCTTAACCTTTTGTTAATTTTTTATGTTCCTAAGGATTTGCCTAAGTCATTACCTAAATCATCTACCTGAGGTCACCAGGTTTTTTTTTTTCCATATTCCTGCTCAATATTTACTGTTCTCTAAAGCTTCTGAAGTGTTCTAATGAATGGTTACATGGCTTCACTGCTGTCAGAAGTGGGCTGCTGTGCTCTGACCTGAAGTGCCTTTGGACAATACTTTTCCCTCTGAGGAAAACCTTGAGTGTTCCTTCTGTAGAAACTTTTGGAAACTTTGTCACAGCCTCCCCTCTGAGGCAATTTGTGAGGGAAGTTGAGTAGGTTTTTTTGAAAATTGCTATCCTGGGTGGCCAGTTTAAAGAAAACAATTTGTTTTATTTTCTTGAAAAGTTTGTTAGTTGTCCCTCTCCCCCTAGGGTGGAGTTGGCATAAGAAAATAGGGATTATGACAGACTGGTTACTCAGAAATCTGAAAATGAGATAATACTCTCTTTACAAGATTTGGTGGAAGAATTGTAGTGCCAGCAAAATGAGGAAAACGAAAAAAGGCTGCGGGCAGAGAGGCTGCTTGTTGCTGAGCATGAGGATTTTATGGAGCCTCAAATGGAGCTTGGGACTGTGCATGAAAGAAAGAAAATTGTACAGGAAAAATTGTGGTATGTAAAACTAGTAACATTCTCAGAAATAAGTTCTTTTGACTCAGACCTTTTGTGTGGAGGAGTTGGGAGACATATGAGCTAATCTTGTTCTTTTAATAAAGAGCGAGACATGACATTTACATTGGCATCTGATGGCGAAGAAATAGCATTGCAACCCTTAATTAAAATTAATTAAATTAATTAATTTAATTAATTTGAAACCTCAAATGTCCGCCTGAGTCAGTAAACTGCTGCTGAAATGGTGCTGTGCACGGCTACCAAAATGGCAAAGTCTGGACATGAATTGGGTGAGACTGAAACCCAGTCAGTGTTAATTTTGCAGTGGAATGTCGAAAGGCAGGTGTGTGCTCCCCAGGCAGCAAAGAGTTAAAATCACCATAGCAAGGGTTATTTGACAAACTGCTGAGGCCAATTTGTGGCTCACAAGTGAGAAATGGAAATCTGTTGGTCTTAACCCGAAAGGAAATGCAGAGTCTGCTCTGTCAGAGTGCTGGATATTTGCTGCAACACAAAATAGAATTTCTGAAGCTATGGCTAATTTGGATCTACTAACAGCTGCAGTATTAAATATTGCAAATCTAACATTAGAATTTCTGATACTAGCACACATTGCTTCAACAGTAGAGGGATGGTTTTACACTTCCCTTCTAATTCTCCTATCTGGCTAGTTTATTACAGGCAGTTGAGTAGCAATACCTTTCTCTTAACAGCTGCTGTGCAAAGTTCTGTGGAACTGGTAACTCAAATTCAGAGAGCTTCCCACTTATGGATGGATACCCTAGATGTAAAAAAATATGTCTTTTATGATTCCATGCATGCTTAATCAACTATTGCAGGAGTCAGATGCTGCATTCTCTCTGGTAGTGAAATTAAAGCAGAAGAAATACCCCTCGAAAAAATAGGGGAAGTAACAGCAGCTGGGCAAGCATTTAATAAAAGTTGGGATTCCACCTGAGAAGTATCAAGTCCATGCTGTTAAACAGTTTGAATCACTAAAGCATAACTTGCCAGGGAAGCTGGTGGTGGTGTCTTTTTCCAGGAATGCCAGCACACCGTCACTGAAGATCAAAGGAATGAGTTCCAAATGGGGAAGCGGCCAGCAGACTTACATGAGAAAACTCCTAGAAAACGGCCAGAAACATGAGATAATAATTTTTCCCTTAAGTACCTTTTAACTTTTGGTTACTTTTATGTTATACATAAGAATGGAATCAACACTCCGAATTTGCACTTTGATAGGAACCTGCTAACAGAAACAGATGGAATTTTTAACTGCGCCCATAATTGATTGTATTATCAACTATTAATATTTGTGATTTGTTTCTGTATTCATTGAGAGCAACTTGTTGGGAGACCAAATATTAGTAGGATTATATAAGACAAATAATTTTATGTATCACTAGTTTGATTTTTTCTAAGTTTTTTTTTTTTATTATTTCCTTTTTAATAGAAAAGAATTGGTGTGGGAAAAGGTTTTACTGTTGTTCTATGGATGTATACCGTTGTTTCAATGAATTGAGAATTAGAAAATCCAACCAAATATAGCCTGGGAGGTGCGAAAAGTATCCATCATTCAAGTGTGTGTTTATTGTCTTCTGTTGAGTAATGTGATGTTCTTCCAGTGCCTCCTTCAAATCTAAGAATAACACTGGACTTTTAACAGTATTAGTATCTAATGCATGAGGTATAGCTTATATTTGCCCCTAAAATTTGAAGCATGAAGAAGATTTTTGTACAATAATGGGCAAATTTTGTAACTCATTATTGCATTACAATTTGAAGTGACTTTGGTTGACAGCAATGAAGAGATCTGCAGTTAATTTCCACTGCCTCAACTACTCCACCTTGTTTATTAACTGTGTACACTGACTGTGAGCTGGAAATCAAGGCTTCAGTTTATGAAAGCATTGTAGAACTCTTGCTGTTTGAGCTAAAGAACTTTATTTTGTAGGCTCAACTTGTAATTTCATGTTTTGTATGCAGCAAAAGACCCATAAGAAACTTTTGTCATCCAGCCGCAGTAGGACAGAAAGCCACAGTTGTATCTGTGTGGGGTATAGGGGCATTGAGGTTTAGTCAAAGGATTGTTATTATGGTTTTTGAACAATAATTACTTGAATTAGCCTATTTGATTATGCTAATGAATTTGTGCTTTGATATTATGGATGTTAAAATCCTTTAGCTCTCTGTGGAAGTGACCTAAAATTATTCTGGTCCTTTTTAATGATTATGACTTCATCAAGGTATTGTGTTCCATAGGAATTAGAACTATTAACCTCAAAGAGACAACTGAAAAGAGTGATTTTTCCCACAACCAGTTGTGGGTTTGAGTGCTGAGGAGGTGAAAATGGGCATAGCTATCACTGTTTTTAGAAAGAACTGCAAAATGCCTGATGTGATTCATCTCTCCTGCAGTTAAAAAAGCATAGGATAAAAAAGGGTAAAAAACAGAGAAACAAAAAACTAAATAATAATCTCTGCATGGAGAAAATGGTTTATTTTACAGCTTGTGCATTATCACACAGGCTTTGAAATGAGATAAAACAACAAAATGAAGAGTCTATTTAGTTAAGGTAAATGGATTTCAATTTTTTATGCGACCTCAAGAGTAGAGACCAAAATTTTATGACAATTTTTTTAACAGATTAATCTGTCACCTCAGTTCCAGTATGCCTAACCCATGTACTGAGATTTTAATATCTTTTTTACTCTGGGCCAATGAGTGTACACTAGCTATCATTCAAATGCCTGATTTTTTTGTAAAAGTTCTATGTCTTAGTTGTCTCAGTGGTGAGCTTCTGTCCTGTCCACAAAAGTGGATGTGCTGCTACTATGGACAGTTCTTTCCAGGTAGTGATATGAATAATGCAGGTGCACTCCAGCACATCCTAGGGATTTTGCTCATTGGGTTACAAAAGCCTGTTGCAGAGTAACTTACATAACAAAAAAAAAAAAACAAACCAAAAAAAAGGAGGTCAGTAATAACAGGCTGCAAAAGTCCAAGGTGTCATCATACCAAAACTTTCTGCTGTCTTCTGAATCCCATTAGTTTTTACCATTACTCTGGGTTACTAAGAATGTGTTTAGTTAAAAAAAAATCTCAGTGTAAAGGGTCCAATCTAGTTTCTTTTTCCCACACAGTGAAATGTAGCTGCAGTTGAATAAGGGTATGAAAATCTACTCCTACTTGCTGTAAGGTGTAGATCTATTCAACAGTAGTCTTCATGGGCTTTATAGCACTTCCTAAAATAAATATTTATCTATGATATTTTGCCTTATTTTGAAATACAACATTTTTAAAACAAGCCAAAACCAAACCAACTAAATAAAGAAAACAAAAAACCACAGGCCACAGAAAATCTCCAGGAGACCAGCATTTGAATTCTAAAAGGTGCTTTTGAGATCCAAATATGTCCTCTGCCCATAAAAGTGAATATATATAACACTTGGAAATTGCTGGAAATTGCAGTGAGACAGCCTTCCTTTCAGTAGCACTCACTTAAAGATGGTGCCTTGAGGGTATCATTACTTATTAAAAGCTATTCAGACTTCTGTGGTGTGGAAATTAAGCTGGAATTTTTGTAAGGGGCAGATTTCATTATGAACACTCTTCCGGTTTTGCTTTGGCAGAATAACACTGCTTGTGAGTTATTCTAACACCTTTATGTGGCGCTTTCATATGCTTCCTTCATAATTACATGGTGAAGTACAAAGAAGTTTTCTTCATTTTCTTACAGACATTTAAGTAGGTCAGGTAACCTTTTAAACTCATGGTTTTTCAAGTTGTGTTTAATCTTTATGTCATGGACTCCAGGACAAATTCCAAGTGAAATTCCAGAAATCCTACAATGAAGGACTTAAAGTATCACTGAAGCTTCCACATTGTCCAGGCCCAAGAAATAGATTGCTTGAGAGATCAGATACTAATCAAAGAGAACAGATATTGGAAAAGGGTTTAACCTGGTTGTGAGTAGCTCACTGTTCATTATGGCATTTGGATGAATCCCTTTGAAAAAAACAAAGGTAACAGGGATGGACAGAGATAAGATACAGCTGATACACCATGAAGACTAAACAGTTCAGGAATTCTTAATTTCAAAAGGATGTGTTTAAGAAGCAGTTTAAAAGAGGAGTCTAGATGACAAATGCCACACAGAGGATCACTAGGAATTTATAACTTGCTGGGTTTAAGCATTTTAGAAATTAACTTCTCTTGTGTATAACATTTGTTTGATAATCACTCAATATTTAAGCAGAAGTTCTGTTGGGTTCTCTAATTCAATACTGGTTCTGTAGGCAGGAAACATTTAGGACTCCCTGGTGAATTAAAAAACTAGAGGCACAATGCTACTCTTACTGTGTTTGTATGTAAATCTAGCTGTGTTATGGAAATTTATCAAAACAGTAGCTTGTGGAGACACAAACTGAAGTCTCAGGAAAGGAATTCTGAATCTAGACTACAGTTTGTTTTGGAATGACTTTATATTTCTCCATCTGTTTAATCCTGCAATAAAAGTCTGTGCCACTCACCAATTCCTGACTTACAGAGATGATTTTTTTTCATTGGTTTCTTCATTTTTTCTTTTTTTTTTTTTTTTTTTTCATTTTCACCTGTTGCAAAGGATAAGCTTCAAAGTGAAAAGACATCAGTTAGGAAAAAAAAAAAATCTATACTTATGATTTACCAAATAATTAATGTTCTTTTTTGCATTGAATTTCAACTGCAAAACCCTTCATGTTCTTGTAGTGTTTACATGGGTGAGACCTGAAGGCATCATTTGGCACTTAATTGGACTGTATGGTTGGGAACAGATTTCCTGTAAAGCATTTAATGTGCTTTAAATCCGGTTTCAGAGACACCTTTGGGATTGTTATGAAGAATAACAAGGATGTCTGAAAGCAGATTTCTTAATTTCTGTGTGCAACTGAGGTAGCATTAAATGGCAAAGCAATTTAAATGTGCTTGCTATTGTGAACAGGAAAGTTTTCTTTTCAATTTTAAATATTTTGATATGCACGTGTTTTTCTCAGAAGTGCAGTAGAGTTTTATTGCTTTGAATAAAAATACCTGAAATCAAAGTTTGGTTTCAGCTCAGCTGAGTTTGAACACAGTGGAAGGACCATGTTTATAAATCTCTGCCTCATTCCTTACGAGCTTTATCCATTTTTACCACCAGGTTTTCCCCAAGTATGGTGTTATAACCCAAGAGTAGCCCAGGTTCTTGTTAATAGATCCCTCGGGGTGGTTTAAGGGGAAAGGACACTGAATGATTGATGCGTGTAAATATATTTATATAGGGTTTTATATTTGGTTGCAAAGAAAAGCAGGTATGTAGTCATTTTCATTACAACAATAATATAGCAACATGAAAGCATTGCAATATGACAGCACACAAATATGATCCAAGGACATGTATGAGGGAAAAGAGACGGAGACGAGTGTGAAAACCTCACCAACCCATGGACCTTTGATGAGTCTTGATTGTTGCACCTTAAAATGTCCTTTGGTTGAAGTGAAGATCCATAGTGGGAGCCAGGGAGGGGGGAAAGAGAGGGAAGACAGCAAAAGACAAATGGGTTAAAATACACTGAGTGTAGGAGGGGACACCCAGGTACCTCCCCTTGAGTGGGAGATTCCAGGCCTCTGAAGGCCTTAGAAATGAGTCTGGGGACTCTTTTGGGAGTCTTTGATGGTTGATGATGCTTTCTAAGACATAAGAAATGTCTCTCATGCATTTAAGCCAGGGATGCCCCATCAGACCTTCCTGGGAGAAAGGAGGAAGGGGAATTTTACAACCCAGTATAAGGAGAGCAATTTAGCATAGTAAGAGGCTCCATTTCTTATCCTGTTCATAGCGCCCTTATTCACTCTCTGTCTCAGAGGTTTAGCCATTACACACCCAAAAGCTTGGCTTTCCCACCTCCAAACACAGCTCCAGCAAAGCACTTTGTCATCTTCACAACTGAGAAGTGTTTTGAGTCATTAAAGCCATAAAAGTCCAGTCTCTCACACATGGAAACATCAGGGGGGTTTTCTTGAGTTATCTTGTGTAACAGAGATGTACCCTTATATTTCAGCAGGGTTTGGCAGTGAACTGAACAGCATGGTAAGATTCACAACAGTCCCGTGATAATTATTTGACATCTCTATTGCTCTATTGATTAGGAGTTAACTGGATCAGCCCCTATTGTACACTGTTAAAAGCATGTAAGACAAGACTGCCCTGCTTCACACAGCTTATAGTCTGAAAGGCAACATGTACCAAGTGGGAAGTGGAGATAAGGAGTCAGAGGCGATGGAGAAAAAACAAAATTAATGACTGTGAAATTCAGAGCGGTTTAAAGATTTTATTATTTTATCAAATAATAATTTAAAAAGTGTTTCACCCACATATTCTAAGCACAGAGACAACCATTTTGTTGTTTGACTTGACCTCATATTTAAAACATGCCACAGTATTTTCCTTCACAATTCCAGCATCAATCCCATGAACTCTGGCCCTGTAAGAATTTTTCTTTATTTAAAAAACTCCCTAACTATAAAAATAATTAAAACCTCAAATCCTCTGCAAAGGGAAGTCTGTTTATCACAGTTTCTTCTTTGGCTTGGTTTTTCAGTCTTGAAAGTTTATTCTTATTGTAACAACACATCAGATGGAAATGGGATGTCCTCAGGGGTACTAATGAGTGCTGTGAATACTCAGAATGCTGGTATATGAATATTGATACTTGTGTTTTCCATATAGGAAATGAGTTATGAACATTGATACTCATGTTTTTCATTTAGGAAGTCGCATTAAAGAAATTTCTTGACAGAAAAATAAATTATAGAAGGGAAAAAATACTAAGGAACTTTATTTGTCAAAAAGACTTTGTGAAACGGTTTTGAGCTTGAGTTCTCAGTCCAGCTTAAATAACTTTCTTTCTCTGGAGGTTTTTTTTTTTGTTTCCCATGGAAAATAGACACTAGTTAAATCTGAATAAACCAAGGATGATATGCAGGCTGGGAAGTGTAAGTAAATGTGTCATAGTGGTGTAGTTAGACCTGATCTAGTCCCAGTTATATCAGAAATATATTCCATTGTGGTCATTGCAGAAGGAAGAATCTTGCAGCACCGAAATTTGGGATAGGCTATCTGATCATTTTCTGTTCCTCTGACACCAAGATATAACTCCCTGATGAATGCTGCAGCCTGTAGCCATATGTGATTCTGCTCCTTTGCCAACTTGTTTTTGGGTTTTACTGCCTATTTTTCCCTCTTGAGAGGGAAACTCCTGCAAAAGATAAAATACAATTGTAGATTTAGACAAAAATATTTCAACATGTTTACTATCAGAAAATGTCTGTCTCAGAAATTCAATATAGAACTTTTTAAATGTTTTATTTCAAGGAAGTGGATTTTGTTAGATAAAGTCAGAGGATTTTATTTTGAATTTCATTTGTATTATTGCTCTTTTGTGGAGGAATAAGGAAAATTCTAAGCCATATGAATTCCCCAGCTATAAAAAATGCTGCGATTTGATCAAGTCTTGGAACATTAAAAAATTGAAAGTAACATCCAGGGTGGAGACAAACAACAGTAAGCTCATCTTGATTTTTTTGTTTGTTAGTTTTTTGGGGGGGGGTTTTGTGGCTTTTATTTCTTTCACTCTATAATGTTCTGTGCAAAACTTGTAAAATATGGATATTTAAAAATTTTTTAGGAAGAAACACTCCTCTGAAAAATATAGAAACATTGATGCAATATAGCTTTGAATATTTTTTATATTTTTCTTCTGCAAACTGAAATTTGCATTGGAGGAGAAAATTCTGTCAAAATAACCAAAATATTATGAATGCAGATGAGAAGATAATATGGGAGATGGGTGTAATGCAAAAATAATAAAACTAAAGGGAGAATATCAGAGTTAGGTAGCAATTTTAGTATTTCATAGAAACTAACAAATTGCTGTTCTCATTACTTTATCTTTTAAAAACAAGCATCTACTTTAGGAAGGAACATATCTTTCTTTCTTAGCTATTTAAAATAGTATGCTGCTAGGTTGGGGGGTCGTTACAGTTGGTTCTTCTAAATTTTAATATTTGAGATGACAAAGCTTGCATTATTTTTTAGTCCTTTTGTAGAGACTGTCATGAAAAGGTTTTCTTTTATAAATATGTGAAAAATATTTTTGTTCATGTGAAACTATGTATATTCCTAATAAAGAGGTTTAGATAACCATCTTGTACAGTCTTTCTCCTGTCTTTGGGAGCCCATGCTACCCTGGGCTTTCTTGAAAGAAGGAGTATTTTTTAATCAGCTCTTTGTCCCCTTGATTTAGTTCTGGTTTTCATTTTATGTTAGTAACATCACACAGGGTTTGGCCAGATTAAAATAATCAATTAAAGAGTAATACCTAAATTGCATGAAACTCCATCAACTTCAACCAAGTCTGCCTCAGGTGGGCAGGAGATGCTGCTACGTGGTGGCTGGATTCACCAGCTCACCTCATTTCCCATCCAGCAAGTAATCCCCTGAATTGAGTAAACATAAGATGCAGTTAAGCATTTTAACTGTCTCAGGAATGAAGTCCTGAATCAGTCAAGGTAGTACCTGAGCTAGGATACACAACGAGGTTACAAAGTGAAAGTCCATGAATTTATGATGTGATTGTTCAGATTGCTCCTGGCACTGACAATTGAAGGGGTCACTTTGCTCATGCCTCAACAAAGGAATAGCTTAAGGTAATCACAAGAATTTTCATGCTTTTAACAAAATGAAGCTGTTTCATTACTTTCAGCTGATGTGTGTGGGCCTATGGAATCAGGAGGAAATAACGTGAAGGGGCTGGACTGCAAAAAAAATGGTACAATTTTTGTCTTTTTACAGGACAAAAAGCAGGAAATAGTCCAGTGGTTTCCTTAAAAAAAGACCTTATTGCTTATGTTTCATTACAGTATTAAAAAGTGTCAACACTTCATTAGCTGAAAACTACCTCACCAGTGTGGGAAGAAAGCAAGAGCACAGAATCAGGAAGTTCAGGAATTCAGGAACTTCATTTTGTTGTCAGATACTGTTTGGCTTTCTTTACATTCATGTAAAACTTTCCTACCTGTTTGGGTAACTTTTTTATAGCCCTGTCCTGTGCTTGCACTGAGACTACTTTACATCACAGTGCCAATATGAAGAGGTCTGAAAGAGGTCATAAGTTATTCTATCACAACTGATACAATGTGTGATTATTTTTCAAATGAGAGATAGATTTTTCTCTTCCTCTGCCAAGAGTTTTGATACTGCCAGAAAGCAAAACAGCCAAAAAATGCTCATTTCTTGCAGATTTTTCAGGCCTAAAAATATTTCTGAAAGGTTTCATAAAAAAATTTTATTTTCTGGTATGTTAGTCTGAACTTCTTTGAGTAATTTAGGGATAGCTATGCACTAAGGCATTTAAGGAAAAACAAGGTTTGAGCCATTTGCATTCCAGCCTCTTTGGAGGACTGATCTATTTTCAGTGACAACGGCTACGGGAAAGATGACAAAAACATCTGCAGCATTGCCAGATTTTAATCTTCACATTCAGAGTTCTGAGATAATCTTACAGATGTCTGTACCTCATTACATGGCTGCTGGGGGATTGTTTCATCTGGTACACTTTTGCAGCCGGGTGTACCTTTAATAAGCAATCTGGCATTAGCCTTCTGTTTCTGCCACTGGAAAGCACAGAATTGTTATATATATCAATGGTACTGTTAATTACACTGCTGTGCAAGGCATCATTAAAGCTCATAATGCTGAAAGGCATGTCAGGAGGATTCTTTTTTACTTAAGTCAATCTGCGTTAGGCGGCTCAAGGAAACTATTGCAAGTTTCTTTTTCCCAGCAACCCACAGTTCAAGATGAAAGGTGTTTGCTTCAAACACTCTTTTTGCTTCAAACATTCTTTTCAAAGTAAAAAGAAGTAGCTGTTTCATTTGAGGCTGTTGACCAGTGGTGGAGCTCTGTGATTTTATGGAATAAAGAAAACAATGTCATATGAAATACCTCAGCTATTCCTGCATGTATCTCACATTCATAGGAATAAAGTGGACTTGTTTTAGATAAATTTTGAACAAATCTCAGGAGTAGAGGAAAAGAAAAAAGTAAGAAACAAGGGACAGTATATTATGTGTGCATATAACAGAACTCTACAGAGCAAATTGCAAAAACTGCTGTTGTCTCTCTTCTTTTTAACAAACTAGACATAATTCCAGTGATCCGAAAGCCTACAAACTAGCTTGTAGCATAAAGTTATTTTCCATCAATACTCAGCTTGATCTTAGGCAGGTGTAGTTCTTGCAATATCTTTTAATGAAACATTACACATAGAAAATACTTAGCAAGAAGTATTTTCCAAGATCGATAATTCTTAATATTTACATGACATTTGCAGTTATTGCACAGTTTGCTTGGCTTGTGTGTTAAGTTGTTCCCTCAGCCTAAATTTGACTTTTAATTAAATTATGTGCCCTTATATTATACATTTGAAGAGCATGACTTTCACAAATGCCTTGCAATACTACATCTAGAATAACAGAGCTGCTGGTACGCTAATCACTGTCATGGCAAACTAATTGTTACAGAAAAGATGTATAAGATCTAGTTAAGTCATCAAGTGTGTGGACTTTGTTAAATATTAATTAAAGTTCTTGTTAATTGAAATGGATTCTTACTTGCCTGAATTCCTCACATTTTCTTATCTGTAACACCAGTTTTTGAAGCTTTTAGGTATTAGAAGTGTCCAATATATGTGAAAAATTGCATCCTGTTCTCTCCAACAGAGAAATAACTGACTCATCACTTTATTATCTTCAAATTTTTGTCCTCCTGTTTTTACAAAAGGTTATGTGTCAAAGAATGGAGTGGAGTGTGCTGTGAAATATTGAATTATATTTTTTTAATGAGCATAAAGTTGAAGGAGTTGATATAGTAAAGTCGAGCATTATGAAAAGCAATTTTTCATGTTTGAGTAGTTAGAAAATCAACAGAGATACTATATGTATACCTCTTCTGGTTTCTTCTTAATTGAACTCTAAATGTGAGAGGTTAACAGTATCAGAAATCAGTGAGTTACTTTTTTGCCCTGCCATACTTATACAAGCTGAAACCCTACGTTTGCTGTAATCTGGCAAAACAACTGTTGCCTTCTGTTTGAACAGCATTTTCATGTCCCTATATGGCATTAATTTTAATTTTGGGATAGTCTATTGAGAAGGATGCTCAGAACACAGAGGGAAAGATTCCTTTAATTGGGTAAAATATCAGAAGGATGCCAGAGTCTGTGATGGAAAGTATGGTGTAAGGAAAACCTGCTACAATTGTTTGACAAATTATGCAGGAAAGGGTAATTCATACCAAAAATATGTTCACAGTTAATTGCAAACTGCAAAAACCAGTTTCTTCTTTAGTAACCATTGAAAATAATAGGACCTTCATTATCCCAATAGTCCTGTCTGCATTAATAAGATTGGACTGGTGGAGAAATAAAGCCATTATAGAATCTAATCTGCTGCCATCGCAGACGACTATGTAGTTAGTCAGGAAGCTCCATGAGCTGCAAGTCTAAGAACACTTCTGGCCTTATATAAAATAGTCCAGACCAAAGAAGAGATTGGAACCTATTTAGGAAGAGATAAAAAGTTATCAAGAAAGTGGTCATTATTCTAGATCCCTGGATCAGTTTGGGAATCTTTAACTAAGGCTCTGAAAAAGTCCTGATATTGACCAAATACAGAGAAAAACCCAAATGCTTCAGTTATGTTTTCCTGACTTTGCATAAGCTCAAATCAAGAATTTAATTACTTGCAAGTTTTGATTTCTTTTAATATCTGTTCCTTTAACCTGTAACGTAAGATGCAAAAAATTGTTTGCAAAATCTTCACTTAGCAAATATTTATCAATTACTTTTAATCTTTTACCACATATATATGTGTAGAAAGTACTTCTTCTTTATCATAACCTGTTAGATTTGAATGAGGAAAATAAAATTAATCAGTCTGAAATTCCTTCCATTTTCTGTCAATTGTCTAGAAATAATTTTGCTAATAATCAAATACTCTCTTGTTAATACCAGAGTAGCCAATGCTTTCTTCCATAAAAGCAGAAAGGTGACAAAAGTTTGTGACTTCAAAAAAATCTTTCTGTTTTCTATGCCTCTTAGCTATATTTTAGTGAGAAGAACTAATACAGAGGACTAACTTTTGAATATGTTTCTTAAAAGCTTCACTGGCATACTGTTCTCACCCAAAACATTAGCAATGTTAACAAATTATGAATAAAATCTCCCTAACTATATCCACCTCCAAAATTAACAATATATATGCAAGATTAAAAAACACTGATTTTTTTCAAAATTGCATGTTCATATTTCTTTTTCTCATTTCTTAATTGGGAAGGTGAACTCAATCTTCTCATAGCTGTGTCTGAAATTACGCAGTGATAGAATTTCTATCTCGGAAAATTTAACTTCAAAAATAATTCTCTGATTCAAGTTTGAACAAATCAAGGGAAATCCTATAATGATGTGCAAGAGGTAAAAATGATCACATCAGTCCCTTCTGGTTTCAGTCTATGAATTGTGAGATCTGAAAACTTAGTTTAAAAATAAAAGCTGAGAGCCTCACGAACATCTAAATCCTAGAGCTGATGCTTTAGTAAAGCCTTCAGGTATAAGAGCACTGTTGTAAAAATGTCAGAGTGATCATATTATTGGCAGATTGCTGATGAGAGTTGTATCTGTTTTCGAGGGTTCTCCAGCTGAGTGCTCTGATGTAAGATTTTCACTGAGACAGGAGCTGTGTAACTACCAGTTGAATTAGATTACCCTTTCTCAGGATACAATGCCTCCCATATTCCATGATGTGATATTTTGTGTCTTTTCCCAGGTAATGGGAGAATGCTGGCAAAGTGACGTCTATTGTCATCAAGGTTGTATAGAATGGTGTTCCCATATTTGAAGAGGGAAGGAAAAGGGTTCAATTTTTTTTCCTAATGGACTCCTTATAATTTTCTTTGTCTATGATGATACTTAAAAGGTAGTTAAAAAGGTTCCTTTTTTTTTCTCTAATAGACTCTTTTTATTGTCTTTCTCTGTGATAGTTAAAACTGCCCAGAGGTCGGATTTGTCACAAGCAGCTTGGATATAGGCAGGAGACTCAAATTATAGTTCAGTATATGTATGTCAGGTTCTGTACAGGTGAAATGACAGACAACGTGTTGTGGTACAACTGAAGATATTTTATATTGCGGAACACCATGCGAGGAGTGGGCCAGGCTGGAGATGCACTTGTGTATATACTGGCACAATTATTTTCTATAGAATTCAGCTGTTTAAAATGAGCCCATAATGTACAATCTTCATTCTACAGAGCTCTGAGAATTCTGTTAATTCCCAAATGTTACTCTTAGCCTAACTGCATGTAAAATTGGGAGACAGAAGCAATCACAGTAAGAAAAATAACTACAAGTATTGTTGATTTCACTGATGCTTTAAGAGCTGCTACTCATCTTCTATGGTTTGCTTACTTGCTTATAAAATTTAGGTGATTCATTTGTATTACTGATATTTCTATAATTTGAATGATTTTTAAAAAGTAATATTCAAAGTACTGTGTATTCTTAGTTTCAACAGCATGCCATTACAAATCTCTCATTCCACTTATACTCAAAAATATTACAGGAGAAAACCTCTTAATTGAGGTTTAAATCTAAGACCAAGACAAAACTCTGTAATGAAGGACAGATGAAAGACAGGCTCAATATAAAATTCTGTTACTGCCTGTGACTTGGGCACGCAGCTGGGAGACAAAATCCTTGCAAGGGATTTAGACATACCCTTCTGGAGGACTGGGGTTAAAATGCTTCACCCAACAGCTGATGGAGACTTAGTAATGTGAGCATTGCCAAAAGCTCATCTCAGTTAACCTTCATTTTGAGGATGCAGAAGGGAAAACCCTTCGCCATAAGGATAAGTCACAGGCTAATGGCTCTTTTTAAAAGCAGGTTAATCATATTGCCCCATCTTAAAAATAGTGCTCATGGGGAAAATATTTCTGCTTTGAGAAAAATAGCATCTTTTCCTTGAGCCAAGCTTCTATAGGGTAAAAATGGGATGGGCAATAAAATCTGTGTGTTTTATTGGATTGTTAAAATTCAAGTACTATTTTAGTAAATAGTTTTGAACCAGTGGAAATTTATGTAAAAAAGTAATTATAAGCTAGTTATAAAAATATAATGTGATTATGCATATGATTTATGTGGTCATTATAAAAATTTGCCAACCTTACTTTGTGTTTGTAACATGAACTATATTTTAATTGTAGAATAAAAAGCTGCTTAAAAAAAATCTAACAACTTCAAGCTGTAAAAATACAGTTCACATTACCAACCTTTTTAAGTCTATGAAACAGTCAATGAGGTTTGAGTAACTGCATGCTTGGTGATCTGATCTTAGTATTATACAAGCCTAAAAAGCGATTTTTAATGGAAAAAATAATAACTTGAATGAAGATCAGATAACATTCTGTGGGCTTGACTGAATGCAATCAGTACCTTAGAAAAATAAATGGTTGGATGAAAATGACTGTGAATTACCACTGTGATGCAATCACAAAAAACTCAATTGAATATTTAGGAAATTATAATTCTCACAGATATTGGTAGGTATTAATTCCAAGTTAATAATTTGTCTCCTGTTAAAATGTTAAGATAATAGAAAAAATTGCATTTTCCATTATACTTATTACAGATCCATCTGTGCCTAAAAATAAAAGGCACCCAAAAAAAAAAAAAAAATCTACATGCTTAATTATTCAATTCTTTCATCTCCTGAGAGGGTAAGATGAAAACTACTTACTTCAGATAAGTGCCAGTCAAAAGCAAGACATAAATATTTTGGAAGGTTAGAGAAGATTTGAAAGATAGGATTAAACACAAGGAAGCAAGGAGGAAAGGAAATGTTAGGTGAAGTATAAAGTCACAACTCTTTATTTCAATAAAAGTATTTTTCTTTCACAGTAGATCAGTAACATCTTTCTCTTAGGTCATTCAGAACTAAGCACTGAGATACTTGCTGTAGAGAGCAATTTTATATTGCCAAGGACAAATACAATATTATCTAATAAACTTTTTCTCATCACTAATTCCTTTTTGTGGTACTTTAATCTGGTGATTTGGAAAATTGAAAAGAGAATTGCAAAGAAGATGAATACATGGTTAGAATTTGATTCATATTTTCTCTGTTTCTCGTCATGGCACATCTATAATTATGTTCTCATGAATTTGCTGAGATTGTACTTATATTTGTCAAGTATGTTATTAAGGCATTGACCTGTATCACTCACAAACGCAAAACTCAGTTGTTTAAAGTAGAACCTGAAGTACCTTGAGAGCTTCTCTGTTCTTGTATGTCTGGGTTTATCCAAAACAGAAGGAAAAGTCGTTTACTTAATCTACTTAACACTACTGTTTTTCTTTCGTCACAGTAACTGCTGTTGGGTGTGGGAAAGACTCCTTGTGCCATTTATTTTTGTGTTTGCCTTGCGTATGTGGAGTGCTTCAGCTGCAGTGGCAAAGCATCTTCTGTCCTCTGGGGTGATTCAGCATACTGCTGCTCTTAGAAAAGTAAGAAATTCTTCCATAGTCCATGTGTATCAGCAACCTTTGGGGAGGAACAATGTTTTAATGAGAGATGGCCCAAGGAACTCTAATGACTTTTGTAAAAAAAGTTTAACTTCTTCAGTCTTGTGTATTTCATAGTTGCAAGCGTGTTTCTTATGAAATCACATGCAAGCCTCTCACCTGCACCTGAAACACTGCAGCTGTGTGCTTTCCTTCCTACAAGAGACTGCCCTGGCATCTTTCATCTGGGAGCAGTCTTTGGATGTATTGAATTTTCGAGTTGGAATCCAAATTTTGACAGTGGGCTGCTGGAAGAGAATGCCGGTTCTTTTCCACAGGAAGGAAAGCACGTGGCCCCAGCGTTTCAGGGGTAAAGGCCAGCCAGATTACTTTTCCTGGCAGCTTTTGTCAGGGAGCAGTTCTTGGCTTTACCTCTTCATTTTAGCTCGATGAGAGCAGAAAACTTTGAGCTGGAAGCTGAAAAAACTCCAGGCTCAAGGATGAATGCAGAAGCAGTATCAAAAGCATCAGTTAGAGAAATAAGTACCTCAATCAGGTTGTTTGTGATAGCTATAGAAGTGCATTATTCTTCAGAAGTAAGTAAAAGTTTTGTGGTTTTTGTCATGATCAGACTTCTAGTTTTTATTTTCAAGGTCTTACATTTCATGTATTCCTTTGTATGTATGACTCAATAAAGTTTCATTCGTCTCTGATTATCCCACTCTATGCTGCAGTGGTGCAGCCTCACCTTGAGTACTATGTGCAGTTTTGGAAATGAAATATTAAATAGGTATTGAGTTATTAGAGAGCGTCCAAAGCAGAAACACAAGGGTGGTGAAGGATCTGGAAGGAAAGCCTTAGGAGGAGTGGCTGAGATTTGTATTAAACCTGGAGAAGGGGAAACTGAGGGGAGACCTCATTGCAGACTTCAACATCCTCACAAGGGGAAATGGAGGGTAAGGCATTGATCTCTTCCCTCTCATGACCAGGGATAGGATTTGAGGGAATGGCATGAAGCTGTATCAGGGGAGGTTTAGGTTGGATATCAGGAAAAAGTTTTTCACCCAGAGGGTGGTTGGGCACTGGAACAGGCTCGCCAGGGCAGTGATCACAGTACAGGACTATTCCCAAGAGAGACACTCATATGCACAAGTGTATTCTCCAAATGCTTCTAGAATTCTATCAAGCTTGGAATTGTGACCCTGTGGAACCTGTTCTAATGCCCAATCACCCTCTGAGTGAAGAACCTTTTTCCAGTATCTATCGTAAACCTCTGCTAACACAATTCCAGGCCATTCCCTTGGATCCTGTCACTGGTCACCACAGGGGAGAGATCACTGTCTGCCTCTCCTCTTCCCCTCATGAGGAAATTGTAGACTGTGATGAGGTTCCCCCCTCAGTCTCCTCTTCTCCAGGCTGAACAGACTAAATGGCATCAGGCACTCCTCAGTCTCCTTCCCCTCAAGGCCATTCACACTCCTTTGGACACTTAATATCTTTCTTTTATTGTGGTGACCAAAACTGCCCCCAGCACTTGCGGTGTGGCCGCCCCAGTGCAGAGCAGAGTGGGACAATCCCCTCCCTTGCCCGGCTGGCGATGCTGGGCCTGATGCCCCCAGGGCACAGCTGGCACTCCTGGCTGCCAGGGCACTGCTGACTCACATTCAACCTGCAATCAACCAGGACTTTCAGGTCCCTTTTTGTGGCACTGATTTCCAGCCTCTCATTCCCCACTCTACACATATCCAGGGCCAATCCCATCTGTAAAATCTGGCACTTTTCCTTGTTGAACTTCATTTGCTTGGTGATTGTCCAGCTGTCTAATTTGCCGAGGTCTCTCTGACCTCAAGGGATTTAACAGATCCTCCCAATTTTGTGTCATCTGCGAACTTGCTCAGTGTCCCTTTCAGTGCAAGTAATTTATGCAGATATTGAAGAACAAAGGGCCTAATATGGAGCTCTGTGGAACGCCACTTAACAACAGGTCACCAGTCTGATGTTGCCCTATTCATTATGAATGGTTTCTGGATAAAAATGAACAATTTACTAATTATATCTAGATCACTTTTTCTTTTTAAAAATACTGGCTCTTTCATTTTAAGCTATAGAAATTTATTCTAGCTTCAGAAATAATTAGGGTCCAACCAACCTGTCAATTGCTTCAATGATTGAAATCTCCACAGGTTGCTAGTGATTCTTGATTGTCCCGGTTGGCATCTGGAGACAGCTCTTTTTGTGTTTCTGGTCCAAGTCCATGTTTAGAATACAAATGGCATTTTCATGTGTTAACCAAATACAGATCTTAAAGTTCTTTCATCAAGGAAAGTTGATAGCTCTGAAATGCCTGTGAAATAATACAAATCCTGGTATTGTGGTATGGATTTACTCCAGTTATGTATGGAATTAAAAATTCTTACTGCAGTGTTTTTTACCTATGTTTATATATCTCAGAAAAATTATTAAAGCTCACTAGATGCAATTGCCTTAGGCTTAATTATGATAACATTAACTAGGAAGCAATATATGTGATGAGTCTAATCAAATTCTCTGGTTGCTTATGGTTGAAAGTCATGCCATTAATTTGTCAATTATGTATTCATTGTTAATGGGAACGATGCTACTGTTTGCTCGCCTCTGCCTAGCAGTGTTCTCTGTGTATATCATGTGAGCTTTTTGACTCAGATATATAAATATAAATATTATAAAGATCATTGTCTAGGTTAATATCCTCAACTCTTTCTCACCCTGTAAATAAATGATTGTGCATGTGAAATCACATCTCCTTAATTCTCCTAACAAGTGCTAAAAGGGTGGAATTAGAGGAGTGGTATCCAGTGAAAGACCAAAAAGGGTCAAAGTCCACAAACTGAAATATAAGAACCATTTAAACTGAGAAAAAAAAAATCCTATGAGGGCAGCCAAACACTGAAGCAACATTCCAAGGCTGGTTGTGGAGTTTCCTTCCTTGAAGATTCAGAACTTCCTTGGATATGATCCTTAGCAAGCCTGCTTGAGTTGGCCCTGATTTGAGCAGTGGCGGGTGGACTATGTCCCTTCCAACCTGAGCGCCTCTGAGATTCTGTGTTATCCTTTCTTAGAACTGTTGCATTTTTTTGTAGCTGATATTTCAATGGTGTAACAGAAAACGTTAGAGAAAATACTTTTGGTTTTTTTTCACTGAGGTGTGTCTCTTCATGCGTTGTTGAGTATGTGAGTCAATGCCATTTATATTTGGATTGTTGTGCCAGTAATCTTTAACATAGTTAACATCTGATTTCATTTTTTGTTATAATTATGTCTAAGTAGAAAATATAGCAATGGTCAGAACTCACCCTCTGGTGACTTCAGTGGGCTTGTTAACAAACTCTGTTTCCTGATTAAAGACCCTTCAGGCTACACCCTCTGGGATCAGTGGGAATAAGTGGCCACAATACAGAAGTTGGATGCATGCGTTAGACAGCTGAGAGTTCTTATTCTGTCTTTTATAATGTGCAGTTCAAAGACAAACACTTCCTTCCCTGTAGCACTAATGTTGCATCCAGTGAATAATGGCATTGCTGTAAGTTTTGAGATATTTCTGATAGAAAATTTCTGGCTCCATAAATATCCAAAACAGGATAAGGTAGAACAGAGATACATACGAATAGAGTTGACAAAGAGGCATTTGCACATTGTGTACCTCCTCACCGGACTGCTGACTGCAGATGAATGCACAGAAAGTGGAAAGGGATTTGGAGAACATTTTGCTGGTTAAATATAGACATGACTCTCACCTTGACCGCATAGAAACTTTACACCTATTTCCATAATATACTAACCTTAAAACACTGAGGTTTTGCAAATTCTGTACCTGGAGCAACACCTATTCTGGAATTTTTCACCTATCTGCATTATTGTTGTCTTCTTGAAATGGCAAAAATTACCAGGTTGCCAAAAATAAGTGAAGGAGATCTGTTTTCACATTCTTTATGTGTATCTCTCCCAATTAGATATAAGTGTACACTTGGTGATGATGATTAACCTCCATTTTTCTTTGTGTTCATTCTGTGTCTTTTTTTTTTTTTT
>VZTJ01003395.1:2846980-2962961 GCA_013397795.1 Orthonyx spaldingii
TTTTGATGTATTGATTCCCTATTGAATTTTTAAATATCTATTTTATTTACTAGGAAACTAATCATATTTTCTCTTTAGACATTATAAGATAAGAGTTATGAGTTGCAAAAGACCAATAGACCAATAAGGAATCAGTGAAGAAGCTACTAGACTGTGACAGTAAATGCATAATAAATAAGCACAATATATAATCTGCTGCATAAATATGAAATTATATATTGGCATCTGACTAACTTTCTAAATTCAGCTGAACACCTCATGCTTATGTCAATATAATACAAAGAAAGCCTTGCAGTATCCTTGATCCAAATAGCAGACATGAGACAAAAGAGACAGTACGTCCTTCAGCTCTGATAAGAAGCTTCTATTTTCGATAAATAGAAGGAAAATGTAGATGGTTATTTCTTGGCTGTCTGCTCTAATGTATCACCATAAAGTTTTGGGACCACTACTGTAAAGCAAGCGAGAATGATATATGGGAGATGCTCTTTTTAAAATGGTAGTTGAAGAATAAATATTTCACATATTAATAACTTCATGCAAATGGGAACTCAGGTGTATTAGAAGAGCTGATGCCATTGAGTGACAGGTTGCAAAAGACCTTGTGCTGGTGTGGTGTCTTCCCATTCTTCTTTGTACCCAGGGGATCGAGTTAAGCACATTACACAGGAACCTATCTCTTGGTTTAGGCAGCTTAAGAATTGCTCTTACAGGTTACTAACATCCTATGGTGTTGGTTTACTTGGAGACACCAAATAAAATCCTGCAATGGTGGGTGCTTGGTGAAGGGAGCAGTTTCTGCAGCAGAATGTTCATAAACAGGTGTCAGTAATTCTGCTGATCTGAAGGGAGAGGGACCGAGGCAAGGCACAGGTTACACTGCTGCATTGTGAGGGGATTACATTTAAGTAATAAGAGTAATGGATGAGAGTGTAAAGCCTGACAAAGTATCTGACCCAGGAAATTTGTTTTGAAATCTGTGCAGCTTCAATTATCTCTGTGGAAGATGCTCCTCCTCTGCCCGTCATTTTTTTCACTAAGCTTCTCTTATTTTTTTAAATTAAGCTTCTGAGACTGCTATTAACAAAATGGAAACATAGGTTATGCTTATCCCGTGTAGCATTCCTATCAGCTGCATCACAGGGGTGTTCAGAAGCTGGTAGTACAAAATTTATGGCAAAATCCAAGTTTTTGCTTCCTCCCACTTTGCCTCTAGCTGTGTTATAGCTAATTTGAGTGAAACACTTAATTATCTATTGGCCAAGGCTATAATACAAAATTAGTCACAGCCCTCTATGAAAAATAGCTAACAACTTTCTCCTCATTAAAAATCAGAGACTTAGCCATTTTTGGTACAAAGTGATTGCAGTGAAATCTGTGTGAATGAATATATTAAAATTAATCTGAAAAAACCCCCCCCATATTAATGGAGGAATGGAACCTTGGAATGGAATGGCCATTTACATTTTAAAATTTATTTCCCAATGATTATGAATGCTTAGGAAAGACCTCACCCTTCATTTCTATCTTTGAATTTCTTACTACATAGGTGGGGTAATACTTAATTTCTCATTAGCCATAAAGGAGTTAATTAAAGCACAGCTTGATCTTCAACTGTAGAATTAAATACCATTTAAAAGCAATATATATCAGATTATTCTGAGAGACACATGTTTGTAGTCGGTAAACTCTAAAGTAGATGAATGAGGAGGTTCAAAAGGGGATTTTGCAAATTCATGGTCAGTAGATACTAAGGTCACTAGGTGTATACAAACCCTGTAACATCCCAAGTCCTGTGGGTACTGGGAAAATGCAAAGGGAAATGTACCATAGAAAGTGGCTCAGAATGTGTGCTATTCTTAAATGGACTCTTCTATGCCTTCTGTGGTCTTGATAAATCAGTATTCTTAATGGGATATTTCTTGTGTTCTTTGTTAAAAATTTTTTTATTCTTCAAATATTATAAAATATGGAGATTTTAATGTGCATCTGCTTTATGCACTTGTTCTTTGGTTAGTGTGATTATTTGTTTTGAACTCACACATCAGAGTGAAAAAGTAGAAGAAAAAAATAGATGCACAAGGGCATAATGTTTGCATATACATCTTTCAGATACATCTTTCAGCACTTCTGTGGTTTTGTTGTGAAATTCTACAGGGCATCACAGTGAAAACAAGTATTGAAATTCCAAATATGTTGTTTAATTTGACGCCCCGGGGGTTTCTTGAAATGTCTTAGCTTCAGTTGATATTTGAATCATCTTTTTGTAGAGCTTTTTTCAGGGTCACTTATCACTGTGGGCTCAGGAGACACTTTCAGTCATGCAGAGAGGAATCCCACTGAGTAACTGGCAGGAGCATTACCTTGCAAACCAAGACGGATTTGTTTGGTATAACTTGGCTGTCTGACCGACAGCTGACAAACTCTGGTGCAGGCAACCTGTTCACTGAACCCAAATTAGGTATGGGTTGTTTAACATACTTCCACTTTCTGATTCCACGTAATAATAACCTGTTTTGTTGTATAGTTCAACATGCAGTAAGAGGCAAGATCAAAAAAGAATAGCTGCAATGATCATGTTTCTTTCTCCAAATTTTTTTTGTTTCTGATTATTCTGGAAATCTGCCAAGATTCACCTGTCTGCAGGACAACACAGATGTCTACAATCTTTTAATAGCTTTGGGGTGAAATAATGTAGCAGCTAAATACTGGAATGCCCTCAGCATTTGATACATAAAATAAAAGGTTTGCTAAGTGATTTAAAGAAACGTTGTATCCTTGTGCCCTGTCATGACAGGAATTATTTTTTACAATTTTTTATTCGGCTAGTTTGCACTTCTATCCTTTTTTCATTTTATTTCTTTTTTCCTTTTCTGATGCAAAATCTTTGCTTCATTGGCATTAATTCAATTTATTGCATTGATTTTCTTAGGGGTTTTTCTCTCTTATGTCAGCAGTGTTAGTTTTATTTTTCTCTCTCAAAAAAAAAAAAAAAAAAAAAATCCCCCAAAACTTCCCCAANTTTTTTTTTTTTTTCCCACTAAAAAAAAAAAAAAAAAAAAAAATCCCCCAAAACTTGCTTTTGTCAATTTATTAGTACAAGCCAGCAGCAAGTAAAATCCCATTAGTGGTGATTGCATTCAAAAAGCACATTTTTTCACCTCTCTTAGTACATGAGCAAAGTTCCCATGTAGCAGGTGGTTGTAATTAGTCTGGAATTCAGTTTGGCTGGCAAATTCCTTCCTGTTCGTTGCATAATTTCACTGCTGCAGTCCCAAAACAGTGGTGAGTAACAGTGAGAGAAGTCTCTGGTACTCTGGTATAAATCTTAGAGAATTTCCCCTAAGTCCTGCTAGTGCAAGCTGCTACTCCAAAAATTAAAATCATGCAGGTTTGGGGATCCCTGATGCTCAGGTCATATGACTGAATGATAAAAAAATTCTTCAGTAAACATAATGCACAAAATGCAAAGTACCTTGTTGGTTTTTAGAAGACCTCTATGATGTAAAGCATCATGCAAAGAAGTCTGACATCTCCACCTCTAGTTTAAAGCTGGAATCACATAAACCAAATTTCTTGCCCTTATTTTTGAGGTGTGTAGCCTGATATTTCACAGAATTGTGTGATGACAGCAAACACAGATGCTTGGCATCAGCTGAAATAGTAACAGAAATCAATCTGGAAACCCTTGTGAAGATGGCTGTCCATGCACTACCATGTATGATGTGAGGCGGGCTTTCCTTAAGTACTGATATTTTGTAGGCTTTCCCAGGTTCATTGATCTTGCCAAAGAAATGATCATAAAATCAAAGACATGCTAATGCTTTGGAATAGAAGACAATATTTGTCAAAACTGAGATATTGGCAGTGACATATAATCGGTGTTCTACTAAAACCAATCAGTTGGCTTTATTATTCACATAGCTAAGTGTTGATAAATTATACAATTATAAAGTGCATTCAAAGCCCATGTTAGATTAAATGGGTGGCTGTATATCTGCTATAAAAGATAAATCACAATGCACTATTAATTGGATAAGTGAAACACAGAATTGCAAAACTTTCATTCCCTCTCACTGTTGAACAGACTTTTTTACTTCTTCATTCCTAACCTATGTACTTGGAAAATGATGTTTTAACAGCTATTCTAAAACATTTTCTACCATATGTCAGTAAAGCTGAGTAAACCCCTCAATTTCTCATTAGAAAATGGTGGTTTTTATCTCCACTGTAAAGATTGTCACAGGGAATGCTCTGGTTTTTGCTAAAGCTGGCCTTACAAATCCCTCAAAACCTGGAATTTTGCCTCTTTTACTCATACTGTTTATCATGACAGTTTCACAAGAATCTCTGTAAGTGCAGAAAAAGGAAAAACTGGATCTACATGCTTCAGGTTCACTTTGTAGTAAAGACAAATTTCAGAGGCTGTTAATGATTGAATAACTTGATTCAAATACCGTAACTGTCAAAAAAAACCCCACCACATCTGAAGATATAGGCCCATGGTCACTTTGAATCTTGCCCACTGACTTTTACTCTTGTGATGGACTCTTGCATTTTTCAGATATGTAGTATTCTTTATACTAAATCTCAGTGTAGTGCTTCACCATTTGAATTATTCTCAGGCTAAATCCTGAAGTCATGTGGAAATAAAGGCAGAGAACGTGTCCCCACCATAGTGCTTTATTGCCAGCACCAGTGGGCTGAACAGTAGACTAGGTGCTTCAAAACCACCAAATTGTTTGAATTGTCTGATTTTTTTATTGTCAGCTGACTGAAAGGAGACCCTCTTCACACCGATATTAATTTTCCGTTAAGGTTTTCTTTTGTCTTTCAATTGTTTCATATAGTCTCAGTAAAATGATGCCTCCTTTTGTCATGTTCCTTTACAAACTGTTGAGGGCTTTATTTCCAATTCATATTGCTAACAAACTGTAGCTTATACTGTTACTAATAAACAATAACTTATACTGAAGGAGAAAACTGTTCAGTTGATGTAGGTTTATAAAGACCACCGAATCAATTTATCTTCCACAGAAGGGCTTGCCCGCTGTCGCTCAATAAATAGTCTTTAACTATAAAACATGACCACAGGGTCTGTCCAGGATGCTTTCTTGAGATAAAATCCTCATTAGATTAATGTAAGATCACTGGCTGTAGCCTACATTTTATTTTATATAATGAGTTCCTTTTTATACAACAAAGCTTATGAAAGACGAAATTATTGGCTCATAGGGTAGAGATGGATGAATATAATAACGCTTCTGCTGGAGGGATTTATGATGTATATTTAGCATTGCAGACAATATACTAAATCATTGCCACAACCAACGTGAAAGATACATTAGTTGTCATTTGTTTTCACCAGCTCCTCTAAGTCCTTCTCAGACGTCATTCTAGAGATTTCTAAATCAGTCTCATTTTGTGTTATTAAAAAGTCTATTATACATTCTAATGCAGGTCTAAAACATTGCAAACTATTTCACTTTCATTGGTTTTGATACCATTAATATCTACTTCCTGTTTTATGATATTTATACTAGATAGAAGAAGACCTAGTGTCAGTGTTATGAAAACAACACAGTAATTGGAAAGGCAGATAAAATATTTGTGAGAAATGTAATAGGGATAAATTTCCCCCAGTTTCCTAGGACATCCATGACATTGTATCCTTTGGTCAGATGCTGCTGTTAATATTAAAGCATAAAAAGAAATTATTAGTTTGGAAAGGGCTTAGAAGGGCAGATTCAGTATTGTAGTACATGAATTATGTCCATAATACTGGCTATGCAATATCTGTAATCCGAAGAATGCATGCAATTGGGTTTTTTTGTGGAAGCTTCATAGGAGCATCTATGGACACACTAGCTGAGACCAGTATTTGCTCACAAGTAGAGATGCCACAGAACTCTTCGTACTATTTTTACACTGCTCAACATGATCAGATTGAAAAAAAATTGATTAAGACTTTAAAACAATGGAGAAGGTTGGGAGAGTTAAAAACTCAAAGAATGAAAACCATTACATCTAGCAAATACTCACAGCTCACATTCTTCCGTTTCTAGATGTCTAGTAACTGAATAAGGTACATCAAAATGCTCCTTTGATCAAGAATGTATCCATCCAATGCAATTTTTGTATCTTGGAAAAAAAAGGTTTAAAAATCAGTTAAGAGTGTTTTGTTGTAATATATGGCAGTGTCTTCCAGGTGTCTCAGAGAAGTTGAGATATCAGAAATGGCTTCAGTCAAGAGGGAAGACAGGTTGTATGGGAAGAGGATGTGTACTGAAGTGACAAGACTGAAACCCAATAAATGAAAGTTTCTCTTGTAGTTCTCAGAGGGAAAAGTGAAGAGCACCATCACTACCAGGTTTGTGTTCTTTTAAGTGATATTTTGCTTGATCGTGTTCAGTTCACATGGGATGTATTTTGCTCAGGTGCATGGATACATAGATGACTGATTAATAATAGACAATTTTCCTTATTTATGTGTAAAGCCTTCAATTCTTTTCCAGCTTGTCTGAACATGTTTTTCCTTATTTTCTTTATGCTATTACTTTAGGAGTTATTGAGATATAATTGATTGCTAGGATTAAGCCATACCCAAGTGACTTTCAGATATTTGTTATTCATGATATTTTTCTCATTTTAAATTAACCTTTGATGAACAAGAACGTGTGTTAATTACCAAAGAGAAATATTTGAAATAGTTGGCAAAATTTTATAAAGCACAAGAAAGTTGTCGCTGTGATGAAGAAATTTGAGGACATCCATTATTACAAAAACAGATTTATTTCATCTCCATTACTGTCACCTAGTCAAAAATATTGCAGTTCTGAAATGTGGATTTGTTCTTCAGCTGCTGATGGTTTCCTCTGGCAGAAGCAATCTATGAAACATTGTCTCTGTGGCTTAAACATGTAGATTAGTCTGAAGCTTAGTGTAACACATTTACTAGTCTTCTGGATTCCCTGGGAAGAAAATTGCAAACGTCTTTTTCATCTTTTTTTTTTTATCTTTCTACACTGATTGTTCAGCACTCAGAATGCAACATGTCCGATGCCACTTATTGGGAAATCCCCACAGGAAAGACTCAACAAGCACATCTCTGTTTTCACTCATGAGCAATACTGATGATAATTACCCAACCATTATGGCAAAATGAAGGAGGAAAGCTGTTAGTCAGTCTTCAAATCTGAAAACATGTTTTTTGTGTTTACTTTTAGGTTTTGGAAAATAGGAACAGACATGGTGATCGGTGCTTTGTGCGCGTTTGCAGTATCATCATTAACAGCTTCCTTTTCAGGACAACAATGCCCTCTGAGGACCAAAATACCTCTTTATCTTGATCACCTGAAGACAGAAACATCTAGGATAAGCAAGTTAGTAGGAACTAAATAATTCCAAGTCCTATTAACTCTAAAGACCATAAAGCACAAATATTGCACACTCAAACTAATCATTATTTATAGTGATTTCTGAAACTATGTTATAAAATCTGAACTAAACTCAAATTAAAATCAATATCATGTCATAGCAGTAGTAATGTGTCCTCTGGAGTTGGTATGGAATACAGAAAGTGGTTATAAAAGAATATATTTATTAAAATCTGTGAATTCATGTTTACAATAATACTGATTGGCAATTGTGTTATGCAAAGAACATCAATGCTTATGGTGTGGTTATAAACCCTTTGAGCAACTCTATGATTTTCAGTGTAAACAGGACCCATTTAAAAAGAACAATCATTGCATCTCATTATGCCTTTAAAATCTGTATTAGTATTTTTTATAACTTTCAGACTGTATTGCCCTGAAAATAAATTGTTTGTAAAACTGTAAATAATTTTTCCCACCAAATAAGACAAATACAGCTATTTATTTCACATAGGAAGGTGATGATATTGTCATGCCATGTTTGAGTGGAAAAAGCAATGGTGCTGGTACCATCTTCAGCTTAGTCAAGATCAAACGACCGAAAGAAGAAAAAATTTCACTGAAGCCATTCTTCGTAGTAGGTATCCTGAGCCTTTAGTCCTGTGAGAATACTTATGCTGTCATTCACTGCCATTTGAATGAAAACCCTCAGAATCATCAAGAGATCTTCAAGATCACCCAATCCAAGTGTCAACCACCATAACCACCCCTAAACTGCATTCCCAAGTGCTACATCTAGATGTCTCTTGAGCAGTACCAGACACGGTGACTCCAGCACCACCCTGGGCAAATTATTCCAATGTCTAACCACTCTTTCATTGACTTTTTTTTTTTTTTGTCATACCTAATCTGAACCTCCCTTGTGATATTTTTCCCAGCTTTCTTAATAACTATGGACATATGGTTCCATTGTATATTATTAACTCAAAATTTCACTGTTCCCAAATGTGAATATTTATACCTATAACATCTTATTTCTAAAAGCATCTTTAGCTTATATAGCATCATAGAATACGCTGAGTTGGAAGGATCATTGAGTTCTACTCCCGACTCTGTACAGGACACCCCAAGACTCACACCATGAGCCTGAGAGCATTGTCCAAACGCTTCTTTAGCTCTGTCAGGCTTGGTGCTGTGACCACTGCCCTGGGGAGCTGTTCCAGTGCCCAACCAACCTCTGGGTGAAAAACCTTTTCCTGATATCCAACGTGAACACTCCCTGACTCAGCTTCAGGCCATTTCCTTGAGTCCTGTCCCTGGTCATGAGAGTGAAGAGATCAGTACCTGTCTCTCCACTTCCCCTCACGAGGATGTCAAACAACTCAATGAGGTGCCCCCTCAGTCTCCTCTTCTCCAGGCTGAACACAAACCTCAGTTGCTCCTCCTAAGGCTTTCCCTCCAGGTCCTTCACCATCCTTGTGTTCCTTCTTTGGACACTCTCTAACAACTTAATATTTTTTTAATATTGTATTGCCCAAAACAGGTTGCAGTACTCAAGTACTCAAGGTGAAGTCGGACCTGTGCAGAGTAGAATGGGACAATCACCTTTTTTCTTTTTTTTTTTAATTTTATGTCTCACTGTATTTGCAAAGTGTTATTACCACTGTTTTTGTGTGTATATATATATATACACCTCACCTATATGTACAAAAGATTGTCAGGATTACAGTTTTAGCACTTCTATAGATGTATAAAATTAACAGATTTTACAAATGGATTTCAATTTCTTAGTTGATGAGGAATCCTATTTGTTTTACTTCTGAATCGAGAAAACATTTTTATTCCCATGCTGTGTATACATACAAATGTGGCAAGAAGAATCCAAACATATTTCTGGCACTGTGAGTATGGAAAATTGACACTGAATTTAACAATTTTGGAAAACTGTGTTTGTTAAGGTTTTGGCATATGTTGCATTTGCTATTAAAAAAAAATCTGTTGCAGACAACACCACCATTTATAGTTTACTCTTAAGTATGACTTCAGACAATGAAAGCTGTATGAACATTTTTGCATGTAGATTGATACACTAAGAATTGTTATAAGAAGAGAAATCAAACAATTTTGAAATTACCTTATACAGTTCACAATTATTACTAGAAAGAGATTGCACATTCTCCTTGAAAAAAACATTCAGAGTTTGATAGAAGTGCAGGGAATGAATTAAAAAAAAAAAAAAAAAAAGGGGTAAAAAAAGAACAGGAAAAAAGAAAAAGGAGTCACACAGTAGTCAGATAAGATTTTTCATCTATGGACTTGCACTGCACTTTTCTTCAACTCAATTGAAAATGATTCAGTGAGTGAACCTGCTAGGAATGAAGTGGGTGTTTCCAAGTGCCAGTCAACAGAAAAATGATAAAAACGCTGCAGAACCCAATGCTGGTTTTCAGAACTAGGAAATGAAATGGCAGTGTCCTTTGTATTCAATTCAGCTTAGTCTCCTGTAGTATTTTTAATGCTTGCAAATTTTTAAGAAGTTCAGTGAGAACAAAATGTTGAAATCCACAGTAGGTCAGTGTTTTATTCTACAAAACCCTGTAACTCCAAGAAAATAGTGAAAAATCTTTTATACAGACTCCCCTGCCAGTATCTTACTGTGCATCTGATACCATAACTGTATCATCTGCTCCTCTGTCAAAAGAATTTTTCTAGACTTATATATTTCTAAACTCTCAGTGCTTATTTAAACTCGTAAGAAAATAAATGCTGTGTAAAAAACTTAAGTATAAGGAATATCATTATTATTATTAAGGAAAATAATTTCGAAATTCTTTTCACACGGGTGAACATTGTGTCACCGAGTTCATTAACTCATGTTAAGTGGCCACAATAAATAATCTCTTTTAATATTGCAAAAGAGAAGGGATGATTTCTGACTTTCTACAGAATTATTGAGTAGTAGATTCACAGCTGATGATGTTTCTTTTGCCCACTCTGCTAAGACTCTGCTCTACAGGACTCTTTCTGCACTGGTGCACACAGTCAACAATCTGGTTGATCCACTAAAAAGGTCCAGAACTGGGGAAGAATATAATTTCATATGATAAAGTACATGCTTAAACCTCAATAAAATCATGTGGAAGACCACAGAATATTCTGATGCTAAAACAGTCAAGTAAAATTAAAAACTAAGAAAGTAATTTTATCCTGGTTGACAAAACCTACTTCAAGCTTGTAGCATCCTGTTAATGATGTTGTCTTAAGAGTGACTTCAAAGCCAAAGTTTCTTTAGTGACTTCCCAGAAAATATTCATCTGGATAGGGTTCATTGATATCCAAGAGTGGTATATTAATGAAGGAAACTTTTTGGCTGACCCATACTAACCAGACCAAGGAAATGCATGGTAACACTGTGTGGCTGTGTCCGAGAAGCTTCCATCAGCACACCCACACAGCTGGAAGGTGGAAGATGGTGCCTAGAGGTCACAGATTTGCCCAGGACTGCAAAAACCAGAATAGCAGGTGTATATGTGTATACAAAAGATCCACCCTGCGTCATAGAGAGACAGTGTGAAAAGATAACTGACCTTCTGTAAGAGGCCATCTCTTTGATACTGTTTTTTGGATCAAATTCCATATAGATTTGAAATCCCTAATGTGAATTTTGCTAATTTATTGTGTCACGCTGAACAAACTCATATCTCCAGCTCATTCAACCTTGTACAGGTTTTTGTAAATGAGCTTTTCAAATATGACATGGTGTCTAAACACCTTTTAAACTTTTTAAAATGATGCCATGTAGCCACAATTTTCAAAAAAATGAAACTGGGAAGTCAAGTTCTCCAAAGTTAGGAAATGACAGGATTTCGGTATAACCTGTATTTTAACACTTTAAACTGTGTGCAGAGATTGTTTATGGTCTGAGACTTTCAGATTCTCTCCTACAGTTGTGATAGACTGATTTCTACAAGCCTACATTCTTCTCTGCATCTGAAGGTGGTGATGCAGGCTTTCAAGTGACTTCCAGCAATAATTTTAAATGTACTTTGTATTTGTTTTCTTTCATATTATCACAGACATTTTTTAAAAAGAACACCTGCTCCACCTTGTGAGTAGGTACTGATTAAGTTCTACTTCTTGTATACAGTCATGACTGAGGAGCAAAAATAGTACAAACTGTTCATTTAAAAATGAAGCTGAAAACATAAACTGACATCAACAGTTCTCCTGTTTCCCGAATTATCAATTTTTGATTTCCAAATTTTATATAGATACTTTTTTTAAAGTTTATTTGAGACAATTTTTTGTGGTAACACTTCTAGATTAAAAAAAAAATGTCACCAGTGCATGTATTTTAGCTCATATTGTGAAAAAAAGACATGTTTCTAGCCTTGACATGATGTCTCTGTGAACACTTTGCTGGATCAATAATGCTGTCTTTGATTTTTGGTCTAAGAAAGGAATACTGCTATCTGATCTTCCTTTTTAAATATTCCAGCTTTTTAAAAATACCTCCAGATCCTGAGGTGTGACATGCTCAATTTGAAGAAATTAAAGCATCAAATAGAATAATCTATTTCAAAGATTCCCTGGGAGGCTTATTTTGGTTAATTCCCTCTTTCTCTTTCAACTGTTGTGTCCTGTGAAGTCCTTGAGTAGATCTGTGGTTTTCTCTCAGAGAGGAGAAAAACGGCCAAATGAGATTAAATTAATGGGTTTCCCTTTATTCAGCTGCAGTCTTTTCAAGAGACTTGATTGATGCTTTGCCATTTTCACATTTTGTTACGTTCCTTGCCATATGAATGAATTGTCAACATTATAATGTCTTGAATACTTTGTAAATTATAGCATAAGTACTCCCACTTTGTTTACATACTGAATTTTGATTGATCTATCCATTTTATATTTCTTTCATTTATAACTTTCCTAATTACTAAGTATAATGGGACCAATCAAACCCCAAATTATTTAAAGCAAAGCAGTGATTTAGTCTGTTGTCTTTCATAAATGGCATGAGGTACTTTACCCCAGCCCTGTTTTAAGTGGTTCTGAGAATATACGACTGAATATCATGTGAAGATGTTTTATCTGCTAGTTTTGTTTTGGTTTTTAATGAGCCTGGTTTAAATGCATGCCTCCTCACTTAGGTGAGACTATCCCCTACCTGTGTACTGTTCTGTTTCTCTGTTTCTCAGATAAAGGTGATAGAAATGAAAAGTGAGTGTGGAGGAGCCATCATGACCACAATTGATGGAGGAAGTGTTACTGAGGCAAAAGGGGAGGTAATGGGAGCTGACAGTGTTAGTGATGTATACTGAAGTTGGATTGTGTGAAGAGGAAAGAGGAACAAAGGAAAACCCAGGCAAGAAGAAAAGGAAGGGAATGTGAGTGGAAAAAAGAGAAAATTTTCCAGTCCTTTCAACCTTGAGACTAATCCTACTTGCATGTTTTCTCTTCTTAGCAGCCAGTTTTACTTCTTCCTCTTCCCCTTTGCCCTTTGGAGTCAGGGGAAGAAAAAAGAGGGGGAAAAAAAAAAGACTAGAGGGAAAAGCAAGTGCAATTTTCCTCATTGGCACCATGACTGTGTAGATTTCTTCTTTCAGGTGTTGTGGTGTGCTTAGTGTTGTTCTGGAATTGCACTTTTTATCTTGTCAGTAGTTGTGATGAGATAAAACCAAGAAAGGATGTGACATATATGGCTGGTTTGAATTCTATCTGTAACTCATCATGTTTCTTATATGAGCAAATATATTTTGTGCAAGTTGGAGTATATCACAGGAAAAAATTGCCAGACAGAACTTAACGAGCACAGAAACTGGTTTCATCCTTAAACCAGTTCACCATTAGAGATTTCTTATGTACACCAAGAATGAAATATTTCTAAATGTGACGTGAATTTTTATTACCAGAACAATAATTTTTTTTGTTCATAAGCATTCTCATTCTCTTTTCAGTAAATCTTGTGCAAGTTCTTGAGTGGAGTTTTTTTATCAGTGGAGAGCAGGCTGAAAATGTTACTGAATCTGAATAATATTAGGCTCAGCTGAAGCAAACAGCCATGAAAGATATTAGGCAATGGGAAACTGGAGCCTGAACTACTAAATGAAGTGTGTCTCTTTAGTCTTCAAGAAAAGGTATGTTTCAACAGTAAATATAAAGTTCAAAACGTAGGACAGTAGAAAATACACCATTTAGTGTATTTAATATCCTATAATTAATAAGGAAATTACAGGCACCTAACTGTTTCTGCATTTTTAGAAAATGAATCAACAGTATGAACAAGTCAGAAATAATTATTTTTCATTATATCCCTATTTCTATTGTTTTCAGCCTGTGGATCTGTGTCAGCTCACACTGTTGGCTCTGTCCTCCTTTAGCAGACAGGTGGCTGATTTTTTTTTTCCTACATCTTTGATTACCCCGCCATAGAAATGAAAGGAGCCTCATCAGATTTTATTTTAAGTCTGGGAACTTTTCCTACCCCTTGAACCTGAATGAATATTTAAGCAACTCATAATGCAACAATTGTTATTCCGAGGGAAAATAAAAAGCAATTCTCTGCTGAACATCTCTGTAGCCTGATGGAAAGGTAATGGCACTGCTGCAGACTAGAATAAAATCAAATCCTAATTGTTTTGGTGAATTTGACTTGCTAGCAAGTCATGCTTTAATCTCTGCATAAATTAGAAGCCTTTACTCTGTTCAAATTCCTGTGGGGTTGCTGTCTTTGGCTTCCATCTACTTCATTCAGCTCAGCTAGCGAACGCTTTTGAATAATGTCATGATATTTCCATTAAAGAACTCAAAGTCAGTGGGAAGAAATGTGTCAAGCTGTTGATGAAATTCAATAGAGATGAGTTGCAGCGACGAGCCTGTGGTTTGGCAGATTCCTCAAGCACTCTAAGGGGCATTAGTGAATAAGCTAAGGTCCAGGATCCAGGGGCAAAGCTGTTTGTCCAGAGCACCCGCAGTCAGAGTAAACTGGAATTCCGATTACTCCAAATGCAGGTTCTGGTGCTGCTGGCTGATGAAGAAGGAGGGTATACCAGTGATTGCAGCAGCTTTTGGGAAGGACTTGAGCGCATAAGTTAAAGAAACAAGTTTTAACTTCAGTTATTTCTTTGGGAAAGTGAGCTAGGTAATGGGAACAGTATACCTTCAAGAAGTTGCTATCTTGGTCTGTTCTTGGTTAAGCATGTCCTGCTTTTTCCTTTTTTGTACTCTTAAATATACTGTTTACAACCTTTTCTACAGTAAAGCTGCTAAATAATCTAGCCCCCACTTTACTGAGAGTGTCATTTCCTCAATAGAGCACTACTGTTTTGATTTTCTCTTTATGCAAGGGATATGAGGAAGGTCATGGCATTACCAAAACAGAGTTCACAATTGCTGTCAATGTCAAAACAATGGAATATATTGAAACAATAAAAGAATAAATCTCTCAAATTCTTGTAGACTTCTGTAGTTGAAACACTTTAGTGCAGATTATAACAAACAATGTACAACACCCTGAGGTGCAGATTGTTAATTGTTTTTTTCACTCTAAAAAATGCAAAGGCTTTAGTATGTTAATTAAAAAAAAAAAAAGTTAAAAAACCTTTTTAAAAAGTATTTCTAGCCACCTTTTTACAAAGGCCTCTGAATAGATGTATAGGAACCCTAGAGTTCACACAAATCCTGCACTTTATCAATCCACTTGGGTGACCTTGAAATGACCCTATCACCCTGACTCAAATCAGCTATATTCCTGGAGAGTGGCAGCAAAATGCATACGTAAGAAGAAAAAAAAAGTAAGAAAAATATCCTTTCTGGTGAGCTTGAGTTATAAGATTATATTATGGCTGGCAGAATCAAGGGCACATAGGCATGGCACTTGATGATTATGATTTATGGGAGCATTAAAGGGGAAGAAATCAATATATATTCTAAAAGTTCTATTTTGCTAAGATTAATCTAAACACCCGCCTTGGGTTTGTGATGACACAGGAAGGCTGTGTTGATAAGAACTGTTCTTTTTTTCCTCACCAATAATTTCAATAACTGCTAATGTAAAAATCCAGCTTTTAAAATGAACCTTTTGTAGCCTTTCATTTTAAAGAATAAAAGCTGGTAGGTACAATTTGCAATAAATTTGAAGTCAAATGTGACACCAGATAGACATCTGCTACAAATAAACGAAGTCATAGTGCACTACGTGAAGATACTATTAGCAGGGTACAAAATCAAAAGAACAAAAAAAAAAAAAAAAAAAAAAAAAAAAAAAAAAAAAAAAAAAAAAAAAAAAAATAAAAAAAATAATCTCCCCTTTTGCTCTTTTTGCCACTTATTTTCTTTGTTTCAAAGCCTGTAGCAAAGTGGTATCTTCAACTGAAGGTCTGTGCTGGTTTTAAATTTATAACTTAGTGCATGATAGATATAGTCAGATATTTGTAGCAAGTTAAAAACTGTATCATACTTTTTTGTCTAATGAACTCTATGTGTTTCCTTGATACCATTTTCTTATGTGGTTGTATGAAAGCATTTCTTCTAAAACTTTGTTATTTTGAAACATATATGCATCATTTTTTCTAGTAATATTAAATCTTTTGTTTCTAGGTATCATAGAAAATAAAATTTAAAAAAAAAGTAGTTATAAGATGCATCCAATTAGCCAAATATCTGTCTCCATCTTGGCCATCCAATAAATGTCATTCCATGTTCTTAGAACTGGGTTAGATAAATACACAGTTAAGACTCTTATTACATATACACTGTAATGCATTTTGAATAGAAGTGGTAAATACATTGTGTGCTTTTTATTAAGTGTCCATGCAGTTCTTGCTGGTACTTTTTAAAAATACTGCCATCAGGAGTGGGGTTTTTTGCACATGTATTTTTGAAACCAAAATATAAAACAAACCAACAAAACCTTAAGCATCAGTATCTTAAAAACAGACAGATGAATGTGTATTTCACTGAATTAGTTTTGGTTTTGGAGGATTAACTTCCAGTTAGAGAGTAGAGCTTACAAAGAACATCTATCAGAATATCTACTGTAAGGCAAAAACCAGTTAATGAGAACGTCTCAAAGGAAAACAAATGATGGGAAAAGTTAGACACCCCTCACCCCATCCCCATCCAAAAAACCCCCCTTACCTTATAGGATGGATTATATGGATACATTATAGGATACTTTAAACGGAATGACCTTTTTCATAGTGATTTAAGAGATTCAACATTTGTACATTGTCTCTTAAATGTCGCCAAAATTAATTCCAGCTGTCCAGGATGGCAGTAGCTATTATAAGAGATTGAAAAACTCTAATTACTGCACTGTAGAATGTTAAGAAAAATATGAACTATAAAATACTCTTACAAACTTTTTTTTGCTTCTGAAAGAATATTTCTGTATGGTTATATTTTTAATAGTATTTAAAATACAAATATGCCTATAAATGTCACTAAAATTTGTATTGGAAGAATAGTAATGAACACAAATTGCAAATAAAGTTCTATTAAGTTAAAATACTAGAAAACTGTCATTGAAAATAATTGCTTTGTAAGTATCAATCAGTGAAACTTCACAACACTTTTATGAAATAGAGAAATGGTAATTTATTTTTTTTTTAATTTCAGCTACTTTGTTAATATAAAGTATGTTAGATGGAGCCCTTGACAATATTTGGAAAAGAAACAAGAGATTTGTGTTGCCACCCTGTTCTTAGAACAGCACAATGTTTAGTTAGTATGAGTTTTGATTTTGTTTATAAAACTCATTTAGATACTAACTCTTAAAATAAAATCTTGCTTCTCTTAAGACAATTATTTCCTTAGAGCTCATGTATATCTTTAAATCAAACTTCATGAGCAGTGTATGTTAAGGTTGAAAAATGTATTTTAAGTTTGATGTGAAGAGAAAGGACTGTTTATGGCATAGTGCCTCTCCAGACAAATACTTCAGTTATTAAAAGATGCCTGGCAGCAGCACTGTAGAAGACTTTGTATTTCACAATAAATGTACATCTGAATTCACAGCATGCTAGAATCCACGGAGAACAGGCAAAGGGTAAAGGTTGTAGTTTTCTTTGTGTTCCTTCAAGAGAGAAATACTAGAGCTATTCAGTGAACATGAAATGGGCTTCCATATCTGTTCAGTTTTTTGAAATCAGCACAGGCATTTCTTTTAAATGAAAAATAGAGAATAATTTTGGGTTAAACCCCAGTACTCATAAATATAGAACCAAATCTTGTAGTTATCCAAGAATTGTTCTTCAGCAGTTGTGTGGGGATGTTTGGAGCAGACTGGTTGTACTTAATTGCACAAACTTTGAGATAATGACACACTAAATTAGAAGGAAGGACATTAAATTATTCTGCAGTGGGAAGCACGAACACTCATCAGCTTTCCTGGTATTCATGTTTCTGTTAAAGTAATTCTCATTATGTTTAGACTTTGTCAAGTTTAAAATATTCCTTAAAATTACGGTTTCCTGAGCAATGACTCTTTTTATTTTAAAAGTGGCAAAGTCAAGATAGTTTTGTTTGCTGAAGTCAATAACTGATGTCAGGTATTTGAAAGGTAATGTATAATGAATGAATGGAAACTTCTCTCATATAGTTTGTTCTTCTCTTTGGTAGAAGTTATATCTGACCAACTAATTCATCATTACTTCTTTCACATAAGTTACAGTTTAATATTTATTATGTTTGCAAGTTCTGATTCATATAAGTTTTAAATTTAAGACTAAGTATATAAGACTCTTTAAGAAATATAACCTGTTTTCAGTCATTGTGAGTGTATTTGCATCTCTTGAAGTTTATCATTCTTAAAGAACATAATCACTGTGAGGGAGGCAAAGAACTATTTTGAACTGTAGCATAGAGAAATACCCATGCTATGAGAAATGCTTCAACATTTCCTTCTGAGACTGAGAGATTTAAAAATCTCATCATTCTTGTATATTTTTGTCAGATAACAGAGAATAGTTGAAATTGTCTGTTACACAAGTTTCTTGCAAAGTATAACACTGTTGACCTTGATCTCTGCATTAGGGGTGGGTTTTTTTTTATCTTAAGACTTTTATTACTGAAACCAGCAAATAATATAATGCAGAGGTCAGAACTGCTCCAATGTCCTTGTGATATTTATCACAACTATCTTTTAAGATAAATAATGGAAAAAAATGTGAATAAAAATTTGTTTTAGAACAAACTGCCAGCCCTGGTGATATGAAGGCTTGAGTAAACCTGTAGCTATTGAAGTTATGAATTTCTAATGTTTGTATTAGTCTTGTGTTTTGTTTCCACTTTGTGGGTGATACTATGTTTTATTTTTTCTCTGTTTTCAATTCCCCCTACTGTACATTGAGATACTCTGAAAGAAAGCACTTCAGTCTTGTAGTATCTAATTTTTCAGTACCAGTTTGCATAAATGGTGAGCTAAATATTTCATTTGCTGCAATAATAAGAACAGGTAATGACATAATAAAAAAACATATTGAATAAGATACATTTCTTGCTTAGCAGAGACATTGACCTGTGTTTTGTAATGCTTGTGGGAGGTGCTGGTTAAATATGCTTGAGCACCACTACACCTTTTTGCCAAAGGATGGCAGTGGTTCATCCAAGAAGTGAGCATCAGAAGCAGAGAGGGACATCCAGTTTCATTGCAAGCTTCTTTAATTATGTTTCAGGGTAAGAGAGTCTACATGCAAGATCAATCTTTCGTCTGATCTGTTTGTATCAGTTAGAAGAACGCTTCTGGCTATCAAGGCATCAGCTCAGTTCAAACAGGAGAGGTACTACGTGCACATTTCAAAGGCATTTGGTGTACAGGGAGAAAGAAATACTGTCTTATTCTGTCTTTTACTGAACACAGACTCTCCTGTGATGTGTTTTGGCCCCCATGAATTTGGACCCCTCTGGATGACATAACTTTTCCTGATATCCAACCTAAACCTCCTTTGACTCTGATTTATGATCTGTGAAAACACATCAAGCTTCATGTTTTTTGTTATCCTGTGTGCTCACTGTATGACGTGTACAGTGGAGCTGAAAGTAGGCTAAGCTGCATCTGATTTGCAGAAGTTCTGTCTTTTAAAGCTGTTGCACTCATACAAGAAAAAGACAATGAAACACCAAAAGTTTTAAATAGTGGAGAAAATACAATGTACTCTGCTGTGTGTTACTAGAAGAGAGTTGGAAGAGATAACTTATTCCCATTGCAGTGGGAAATTGAGAAATTGAGTAAAAAAAACCAGTCCTTCCTAGACCTCAACATGTACTAAAAGTATCAGCTAGTCAAGGTGATACATGTTAATAAGTAAACTCGCATCTCTCGTAGGCTGGAAATTGATACTAGTGGTAAAAAATCTCCATGGACATTTTCTGGATATGAGCAAAACTGAAGCATTTTGTGGTTGGCAGGCAAAGGGGTCTGTAAAGCAAAGTTAGTTAATTTGTTAGTCCAGCAATTTATTCAGTTCTAGGTGTAAAGTCACGTTATGTCTATCAATTGACTTCTGCATAGTGAATTTTTCAGTTTCAAATGGTGCATTGACAATTAATTAATTGTCAATGTTTTCTACAATGTTTTCTAGCGATCACAAAAACACTATACCTGAAAAGGAACAGAAGTATTAAATGCAGTGTAAAGGGCTTCTTGGTCTGCTGATAGACAGTGAGAGAAATACCACCTAGCAGATAATTCCAGTTTAGAGACCATGAGTTAAAGAAGGGCAGAACAGTGCATTGGATTCACAGCAGAAGGGCTCTTGTGAGACTCCTGTAGCCTTGTCTGCATTAGAGGTTGAAGCCAATTTTAGGCGTAAAATTTCTCTTTGTGAATGCCTTGGGTTCAGAGAGCTCCAAGGGTGATAAAATGGTCATACCCTAGAGCTGGTGAGAGAGGTATGTTAAGTTTAGTCAAGACCTTACGGTAGGTAGGAAAAGAAGCAAAAGCAGGTGGTGCCTCATTGAAAAAAACAAGGAAAATAAGACAGTATTTCTTTATCAGAAGTTGAAAGGGTCAGAAAAGGACAAGATAAGACAAGGATATATGCACTGCAAGGTAGTGAAGAGTGATGTCTCAAATCATATAGATAAGTCAGTAAAAGAATTGTTTGATGCATTTTGCTAAGCTGACCCATGGGTCAGGAGAAGCAAAGGCCTGTGCTGGCTCTCTGGCTTGAGTTAAGAAATATCATCTGTTCTTGGCTTTATCAGCATCGATGAGAATTGCAAGGATGAATTTCTGAGTAACACTATTATCCCTAGATGTGTATTAGAAGGTATGTAAGGGTATATTAGTCCAGCACCTAGTTCTAGTTGGGCAGACTTATGTACTTCAGGATTTAATAAAAACTGGGGTATTAACTGATCCCAGGTAAGTGGAACTGCTGGCTGATAGCCATCATGATGAAAACAAACATAATATTGCCCAATAATTTTTAATGACGTGGAACAAAGCCAGTGAAGCAAACCTTATCTAAAGATGAGAAAAAAAATCAATACAGCAGCTTGATCAGGTGGGTTTGGGGTACTTGAGTGCACAGTCAGTCACATTCCAAATGCCATAAATATCTTAACACCTCTCCAAGGATGAAAATGATGTCTTTATTACTAATCTATAGGGATTTAATTTAGTTTGTTATTTTCTTTGCTATAAGATATTTATTACTTATATTTACATAAATATGTCTGAATTACACATGTATTGCTTTTGCAAGATTGGGGTGGGTGGTATAAATATCAAATGACATTTTGGTCTAGGATATTTGGATATTGATATTAATATATAGGGTTGCAGGTAGAGTTTTTACATACCTGCCACCCCCTTAAAAATCAGGTGCAGTTGATGCACAGGTAGAAGTTGGCTTTTTCCTGTGGCATTTGACAGATCTTTTATGAGTCCATTAAAACCTTTCAGAACCTTTGGTTCTTTGACATTCTTTACCTAAATCAAACAAAGGGTCAAATATGCTTTCTTGCACAGGCTGTAATCTTTTTAGCACTGTACTTTTTTAAAAACCCTTTCATTTATGTGTCTGTTTTTATGGGGTATTTTTATCATACAATTGGAGCATTTAATTGATTAGCACTAGGTTCATTTCATTTCATTTCATTTCATTCTTCTTGATAATCAGCTTCTTGACAAATTAGTAATTTCTACCACATCTATGGATGTGCTATTGCAAATACTTTTAGTCCTCTATTCACCTCAGATGACGTTCTCATACTCCCTGTTATGCTTTTTTCTGGAATACGTGATCTTCTTGCATGTAATGATAATAAATATTGCCATTTTAAGAAATTTCAGATACTATGATAGTACTCATGGTTTGTAAAGAAAATATGTTAATATTATAATCTGTAGAATTTTAGTAATATTTTCAGGTTCATGCTGCTCAAATGGAGGACTTCATGAGACCCAAAATGTAGGATTAGATGTCCTCTTTCTGATTGTTTCTATTTGCTATAAAAATCCAACATGTAAAGATTAATTTTATTTCTGCTTTTTATGATATACAAATTTTCTAAATTTGAAAAACTGCAGAGGGCAAATTATTATTTAGTGTATACTTTGTAAAAAAATCTGGAAAAAATACACTTACTGTTGGCTCTTTATTAAACAATGTATCTTCATTATACCTCAGTAACGTTACCAGCTTTGTCTAGAAGAGTTTAAGAATTTTAATTAAACTTTATTAGTTTCCTAAAATAATCTTGCATACAAAACTAATCCTGGTGATAGACTATTACAGCAAATTTTGTTGAAAACTGATCTGCAGACTTTTTCCTCTTAACATGGCAAATATTAGGCCATTCATGTTTATGGATTACTGAATTTTAAAGACAAATTACTTCTTGTCTTTTAAATTCTGAAATGCAAAGTAAAGCTTGAAGCAAAACTAACACCTTATCTTTGAAAATTTCACAGTGCACATGCATTGAAAATTGTTATCTTCTCTTCAGGCTTCAAAATTTCAAGAGTTTCCCTTGGGTAAACTTGAAAATCAATGGGTCTATAGCATAAATTCTAAACATGTTTATCCATGTTAATTTGATAGCAATTTATCTGTATGACTTGTTTTGTTTTAGTATGACTTCCTTCAGTCTCTCATAATTAAATTGTCATGCACATTCACAAAACTTAATGAATCAGCATGATTTGGGGTTTCTTTCTTAATTTTTACAGCTTGGTAGATTTGCTTAATATGCATTTTACCTTTTGATAAATAATGCTTCCACAATATTCTTCTAACACTGTGGGCTTGATGGCTTTCTTTTTTTAATTGTATGTCCAGAAGATCCTTACCTCTACTGAAGCAGGCTCCTTTCTAATAATATTTAGGCAAAATTTTTCTGTTTATATTGGTCAGACTCCTGTGAACTGTTCTTAAACTTAAAAGAGAAACAAATTCAGTTGTCTCCTATGGTTTTCTGATATAGTGTTGTAGCCAACTGATCTTGATCAGACTCAGTCTGTCAGAGCAATTGCAAGATGTTGAATTGTCTAAGTGTGGCTTTCCCGTCCCAAATTCGTTGGCAAAAGAACAAGATAAAATAGAAAGCTCCTGTGTTGGTCAATATAAATGTTTTCACTCTTTCTCTCTTGCAACCTGTAGAGTGAAAAAATAAAGATCACATCCTTTTACTTACTGCTTTTATTCCAGAAGGCCCCATTTCTGCATCTGCATTAATATTAAAAATTTAAACGTTTTCTTTGAGAATCAGCTTCACAGTGTCCTGGGAGCCAGAAATGTCTCTTCTGGGCTGATTTTCCTACTGCAGTTTGTCTCCTTGTCTCGATCCACTATTACTTTTTTTAATTTATCTTTTATGTGCTCTCTCACAGTGTTTGACTCTGAAGCTGGGGAACCATTTCTGAACAGATATTGGAGCCAGAAATTTGCGTACAGTTGAAACTCAGATTTTGAGTAAAGTTGCATTTTAGATAAGTTTAGCCCACTCTATTTCTAGCCAAAAGGAAATATAAAAGACACATAAATATTTAAGTGAATTCAGTCTTAGTGTATGGAAAACAGATGTGAATTACTAAGACAAATTGCCTTTGTATTAAACTTCTCTTAAACAAAAATCTTCTGAGTAGCTCATTAAAAATACCTTGTGGGTAAAAGTTCTGATAAACCAATATACTTCAGAGAGAAGTCAGATTAGCAAGTACTTGAAAAGTTTCTTTTTTCCCTTGTCAAGCAAAACTTTCATTCTCAAAGTTGAGTTTGTATCTCTCTGTCTATTTGGATAAATTATATTTACTTAGCATGCTAGGAAAAAAATACTGTTGATTGACCTGCTGTGTATTCTTTAGAACCACCTAAGGATATTGTCTGGCTCTTTCTAAAGCCTATAAACTCACAGGATATTTCTCTTCTTAACCAAAAGAAACATGTAAAAAAATATTAAAATAATGCCCATAATAAAAGAAAAATATCTGGATTTTTCTTTCTTGGTAAGATTGGGTGTCTGCAGGTTAGTCTAATGGACATTCTGGTACATCTCTTTTACAAAATAAATATTGTAAAGTTATTATTGCTCAGAAGCCAAAAGAGCAACATATAAAATCTTCTTCCTCTACATGATTTTCTAAACATCACACTGGTTTGCCCTACAGACTTTTATGAAATAGGACTGGTTCTATTTGTGCTCCCAAATGAAAATAAGATTAAACTCAATTTGAATAAATATGCAGTTGTTCTTTTCCATGCCTTGGCTTGAAAAAATTCTTAAATCATGCTCTAAATTATTTGCAAAGAGGACGCGAGACTCAGTTTTGGAAGTTAGGCTCATTAACTAACAAACTTTTCTTCTACTGTAGACTAATTTTCCCTGAACTGTTCTTCTCACAGGTTAGAGGTGACTAGAAGAGATCATGGTCATCTGGTAATCTTCTGAGTGTCTCAGCATAAGAAAAGATTTTTATGCAGAGTGTTTCTTACATTTGGGATATATTTGTAGAAAAGTGTCTTTATCCAACAGTCTGTCAAGTTCTGCCCTTTTTCTCTAGGATTATTTTAGCTCTGTATTGCAACACTTATTTTTAAAATCTTGTTGACGTCTTAAACTGTATGAAATGTGTCTGGGGAAGCTTGCAACTTCTATGAGAAAAAGAGCTCTAGTTCATTATTCTAGTTCAGATAAAGTGCAGATAAATGAGGAGAACAAATACTAGAATCAGATTACTAGATTCTAGTAATCTTGCCTAGTGGAGCAGTAAACTGGATAAGCTGTTGAGTCACCCACGATGTGAATGCAAAAGGCTGAGGCATATAAAGCATGGGAAAGGGAGACTTATGTTAAAATGGTGTAGTTGTTGTAGTAGGTGAGAAATTCCTCTTGTGTTAAGACACAATGAGGTGAATATTAAAATGCAAGCATAATCTTAAAAGAGTTCTGATTTAAATTTCTGGTGTTTCAGTTTTCTAACTCCTGAGAGAAGCAACAAAACCTGCATTTATTTGATTGCATAGTGTATTGAAAAAGATTATATTTAGAGGAGCAGTATTTGCAGTCTTGGTATCTGATATTGGTCAAAAAGCCTTAGAAGCAACAGGTCTGAGTTTCATTTTCTTTCATGGTGTATCATGCATCTCTCTAAACTGCTTGTGATATAATGGGAAAGCACTGGGCCATAAGCTACAAAAATAGCATAAATAATACACTTTAGCTTAGTGATTCTTGTTCTGGAAAGAAGCTCTAGTGATAAATGCATTATCTTATTTTTGTCCTCTTTGTTTACCCTGTCACTAAGTGTGGTAAGATACTACAGTCCTCCACATCTCTAAGAGGACTACATAAAACCTTATGGAGATAGATGTCCTGCTCCTTAGTGTTTTAGCTCGTTCACTAAACTGATTTTTATCTCTTCATTGTTTTTTTTTTTAATTTAAATAATTGCAGAGCACAAAATTGGAAGACTAGTGTGTAACAGCATTTATGAAAGTACAGAATTTTTCTGGTAATATATCTTCATAGGTTTGTTACTTGTTCCAGTCAATGAAATTTTGTCTTCTTAATGAAAGCCTTTAGAATCAAATAGCTCCATATACAGAAGAGTGGGAAACCTACTTTCTGGCATTAATTTTGTTTTCTTTTTGTCTCTAGATGTAACACAGTTTGGGTTTCAGGATAGCATCGGCAAGGTTAATGTTTTTCTATGAACCTCTGAAAGTCACAGTCTAATGAAAAATATAGCAAAAAAAATAAAACAAAATCCAGATATAAGAAGCCAGTTATTAACTTCACTAGCATTATAAGATGGAATTATTATTTATGTGTAAGAAAGCAATGCAAAATATTACTGATCTTCCATGTGAAGTATATCTCATTTCAACTATCTTTCCCTCAGTCTCCATGCATACTGAAATATTTAAGGTACACCATTATTTTATCATATGTCTACACAAAGCATGTTTACCCTAGAAAATTTTGCCATTTCTGGGTAAGTTAGCTAATTATTCAAAAATTAAGATACTTTCATATCACTTTGAAATGGTAAAACCCATGCATTTATTCATTTTTAACCAAAAAGTTCATAAAACTTTCAAACATATAGAGAACAGTAATTAATTCTAGTGCCTCTGGGTTTAAAAATACTGTAATTTTCTAATTACAGTGCTTCCAAAGTCATATATTATTATTTGTTCTGAGATACATGCACATAGCCTTACTGAGGTTAAGAGAGGTCACATGTAACTTCAGAAGAGGCAAAATCTCTTCTAAAAGACTTTCATGTTGTACACACAACACATCATAATGTGTAATAAAATAAAGAATATGTTCATTTTTATAACAGATATTGGAATGAAATATTACATACTCTCTGTCTAGATTTTCAAAAAAGCTCTGGTGACTATACCTGAAGAAGGGAAGATAAAGACACAAGAGGGTAAAAATGTGATCATCTATCTTAAGCATCATTTAGAACAGTTTCAAAGTTTCCCCGCTGCTATGTTGTTGTAATTTCCAAAATAAGGCCAGTTGAATACATTCTCTTTTTTTCTCACACTTTTTACAGATACTGCATTCAAAATAAATTGCTCAGGGCAATGTGGGGAGGTGCTGGAATTCAAAAACATTTGAGAATTTTTCAGAGTTAATGTTTTGAAAGCCACTATATTTTTTTTTTTCTTCTGTTTTGGCAAGAAGTATTACGCATTGAGATTGAAAAAAAACAAAGGTGCAAGTAGTTCATACAACAGTTTTAGGAGCTATAAGACATATCTGATGGACGATTTCAATATCAACAAAAAAATAACCTACTTCTAACTTGTGATATGGTGGAGCCCAATTATTTATTTTGGTAAGATGGCATTCAGGTAAAACCCAGACAGCAATTTTTTATAACTATGTCTTAATTTTTTTAGGTAGTTTGTCAACAGCATTGTTAACTATGTACATTGTATGGCATCAGATGAAAACTATCCAAATTTATTCCCAGATTTCCATATATTTTAGTAATTCTGTACAGGCTCTACTTACAGATTCTCTGCCTTAGATTTTTGGTAGGAAATACGATGCCTCCTGCAGAAACAGAGTCGTGGGATCTGATATATCCAGACTTCAGGCAATACTTATATCCATCACCTGAGAAATCATGAACTATATAGGTGGAGAGACAGTAGCTCAAACTCCTTTTTAGATGATATCCTAAATGTTTCTGTAGAGTCATGCAGATGGGTTACAGAAATATGTATTTGATCAAGCTCCTAGGGAGAACAGCTTTTAATTCAGGAAACCCAGCAAAATTCAGGCATAAACTGGAGTTACGTGCACAAAATCAATGCTGTAGGCATCCTACTTCAGAACACAGGGTTTAAAAGCATGAACGATGCGTCATGACCTTCTCCATGTTGCAGAGCTGGATTCTCTGCTGACTCCTGCTGTTTTGAATCTTTTTTCAGGAATCCATCAAGTGAAGTCTAAAAATTCTGACTACAGTAATTAATTATAAGACGGTAATTGAATCTGGTGTTTTGTTTTTTTGTACGTCTCCCGTTTCATGAGACTCACAGCCTATTGTAGACACCTAAAGGGGTAGTTGCATTTTGAAAGTGCAACTGACAACTCTCTGATACTCATGCTGCTAATTACCTGATGGAGAATGGATGTTTCTAGCTTTTGACGATAAATAAATGAAACTGCTTTGCTGGTAATTCAAATGTTCATGATCTGTGTCTTAAATTTAGAAAACGCTTACCCAGTCATGCTTGATTTGATTCCCTGGTCTGTTTCAGGAGAGGAACTGCAGTGTATGAAGCTCTACAAATTGAAAAAGTGAGAAAGAACCACCAATGAAATCAGACGTGTTGTTCATTGTTCATTAGCAGAAGGAAAACTCTGTGCTACATGAGATGGTTGAGTTTGTAACAAAGTTGTTTATCACACATCCTTCTTTGATTCTCTTACAGGTTGATTTTTGTTAGTATGTTGTCTTAGTCCATTAGTTCAAGTGAAAAGCCACAGGATAGAGATAATACCCAATTACTTTTTTTTGCCTGAAAATAATTTCTGTTAACATTGGGAAAAAAAGACATAAGAGCTATCACACCAACTTTCAAAGTTCTTACAATATTACAAAGGATATTGGAATGTTATGAACCAGGTTTTAATGTGTGCTTCTTCACTAAGGCAGAAAATTGCACTGGGGAAAAGCTATGCAACCTGTTTCTGCTCCATTGCAACAGTTTCACAGATGATGCTTTGCTTTGAATTGTCATTGGAGAAAGTTTAAAATTACTAACACTTTGACTGTTCTGATAAGTTCTGATATAAAATGTTAATTAAAAATCATTTTGGTTGCATTTGTATCTATGTTCAAGGGAAGTCTGATATTTTTACAAATTATTATTCTGAGACATTTCTGTTTCTTACCAACATCACTGATTTCATTGCAGGAGCACACGTGTAATTTTTACAGTATAAGAATAGGGGAAAATTGCCTTTTTTTTTTCCTTCCTCATTACAATCACCATCATAACAGTTTCCTGGTTTACCAATCCTATTCTTGCTACAGTTTCTGTCACAGAAATAAGAATGGAGCTTTAATGCCAATGCAGGCTGTGAAATGATAAGTGGCTGCATGACAGAGTTATTGGAATGTGATGGTCTGGAATCCACTTATGGGTTTTCCTATCTAAAAGAGAAAAGATGACTGGCAATCAAAAGAGAAACACTGAATAAGATAGAATGATATATTTGACTTTTGGTAGTGAGTGGGGAGCTAAGAAAGTAATTTTTGGGGTGGGAAGATTTCCTTGAATTCCTCTTGTGCGTACCTCCAGTCGATTTTATTGTGAAAGCTGATGTATTTGCCAACAAGCCTCCTAAAGAATGGTAACAATGACCATGTTACTGCAGTTCCAGAAACTACAGCTAAACCCAAAAATAAATTAATGTCCTGTACAATTGTCTTTTCGGTTATAGTAATTAAGGGATCTGGCCCATGAAATTAATTAAATTAATGCCTTCGTGTCATTCCCTAATCTCTTCTCAGTAACATTTAAATCACTTTATTATATGTTATAACTCTTGCTGTATGTTGGCAGATATCTTAAAGTAGTTATCATTGCTGATTGCATAATTATGGTCAGTTACAACTCAATTAAATGTAATCAAAATAATTGGGGTTATCTGGTTTATGAGGTTCAGCCCAGACTATACAGAATTATAATTCATATGTGAATTTGACCGTTTAGTGGAATCCTGTTGTTACTTGGTAGATAACACTCAATGATTGTTAAGTATCATTTTGCTCCATGTGCCAGAGGCAATTGTTTCATCTTATTTAATGTGTTGATACAGTTCGAATAGTTCTGTAGGTGTTCCTTGCTTTGCACTTGTTTGTTCTACATTTTATTAAATTCTTCCAGTTTGCAACATGACATTGTCTCAGCGTTTCGTAGAATATTGCCTTGTCTCAGACATTCTGAATGATTTTATACTGTCAGAAGTTGTTCTTCCTCAGATTTCCTGTCTTCCTAATCTTTTTCTGGCCTTTATGAGAGACACTTTATTAACTGTCCATTTTGAAACACATCAAAATAATGACATTCTGTAATCTTAACCTTTAAGAGCAATTTTCACTTTGCCTGCCCTGACCCAGTTGTCCATATTCTGGATGTTTAAAAGAAATACAGCCAAAGCATGATTATTATTTAAATGGTATTACGAGTTGCAATCATGTAACTGTCACAAGGGCAATGATCTCAACAAATATGCCATTCTTCAGCAGTGAGAAAGGAAAAAAAAAACCCATGCACTCAGAGGAGTTCTGCGAGATCAGTTATCTGTTGATGAACCCTCTGTGATTTCCTCATTCTAGTCTCAGGTGAAGATTAAAAAAAAATATGACACCTTTGGTATATATCTCAGTACTTCAGTGAAGGTGATTTGACAGCACCTCTATGAAAGACCAGATGGTGGGAGAATACTCTGAAGTGTGTTCTTTTCTTTCCCTCCAGTAGATTGTTTCATTCCAGTGGATAATTGATGCAGAAGGGAAATTCATAGCATAAAGTGCTTTCTATAAACATCAACATCGTTCGAGAGGGAACCAAAGCTTTATTATTTTAGGAGGGGGTTGAATGCTATTTAAAAGGTGTTTCTTATCAGCCATTTTAGAGAACACTTGGGCAAATGAGTAAAAGCTACTAATGTTTATGGTTGTTAAGTTCAAACTCTTGCTCTCAGCAGGTGACATTCCATATATTTGTGTGTACATATATGGAACACAGAGTTTGTTGTCTGTCTGGGTAACGCTTTAACAAGTATGAACAATGCAATGAGAGATATATTGGAACAAGGATCTCTCTATCTGGACTCCTGAATATCTTGATACTGCTGTAGACAACTGGGGTTACAGAATTTATGCTCTAAAATAAGTTCATATAATGTTTCCGATTAAGCACTTTAATGCTACCAAGTACCTCTGTAATTAGGCAGCCAAATCTTGCAATTTTAACATTCAAAATACTATTAAGTTTCTCTTTAAAACTATGGTAGTATTCTTGTTTCTATGTGTCTTTATAATACTGAGGGTAGACCTTTCTTAAAAAGAAACAAACTTTTATGCAAAAAGTCACAAAGCATGTAACTTCAGCAAGTTTCATTAATTGGATAAAACAGAAAAAACCCAATCAACTTATTCTCCTTTAAAATGAAAATATATGGATATCAAATTCAATGATGGGTTCAACCAGAAACTACAAAATCTAATGCTCTAAATTAACTGGTTCTGATGAAACAAAATCACTGGTTGCCTCGGCCATTCTGAGAACAGGAAACAGAGTGATATTTTCTGGATCGCTTAAATGAACAGGAGTTAAAAGCATTTTGTGTCTGAAGAAGGGGAAAAATTATGCAATCAAGCAGCAAATCAGATAAACACTTAATTGTCTTGAATGCTGATAGATGGTTTTCCATGGTACCAAAGGATGTGTTTGGGTGTGTATTTAGTTCTTACCATCATTGTTGATGATTTTATCAGCCATAAGGCATCATATTGGTACAAAAAGGTGACATTTGAAGGCTAATAAAAAGTAAACTGTAACATGAATACATGAAGCTTCATTTCAGAAAGAAAGCAAATCACTGATTATAATAGAATAGATGTTTTCATCATCTTTCATATTTCCGAGCTTGAAGCAGTGTTTCATACCTGAAGAAAAGGAAGTCTTTCAGCTGTTAGATAGCTCTTTATGGTTTGGGGCTTTGGGTGCTTTTCTGGCACCCACTTCAGAGATATTTTTGGTTTTGCCCTTGTCCACATTGAGTTGCTGGTGAATTTTCTACCTTGCCATACAAAGTATTTTTTTAAAATGTTGAAAATGGGAGGGCTTCTTAAAGTATATACCCTGCTGCTTCCTGGGGAGGCAAGGAGAGTTTTGTTCTTAATGCTTCTGAAATTCAGTTGGAGCCACTGTTTTTTGCAAGCATGGGCAGGTGCTGTGTGACTGTTCATGCTGAACAGCTCCAAGTTGCTACCAATGAGAACTACATCATCATTTCTTTAAGGCTAAGATGATGTTTTCTCAGCCCATTCCTGCATAGTTCTAGCCTTTATGCTGCAGTTAGATCCCACTATCATCAAATTTCACAACTGATGATGCCATGATGTGGTCAAGATATACAAACACTGACTTTTTAATTGGGATCACTTTAATGATGTTAAAATGTTTATATATGTTTGATTGTTCATTTATCCTCTTGTAGTAATTCTTGTTTAGGCATAGCTGTGCGCATTTAATTATTCCAAATTTTTTTGGTGAATCAGTCCCTCCAAAGTGGTAATTAATTTAGATGGCATTCTCTGAACTCTGAACTCCTAGCAATATATCCTTTTTTTTGCTGCTGCACTGCACAGGAAAGTGGAGTTTTGGCAATGCCACATGAACAGAAGTCATTAATCATCTCTATGTGAAGCCTGTGTATGGGCAACCAAATCTAACACTAGCTTTTACTGCATCTGATAGTATAGAGTAAATGTTAGAAACAAAAGGGTCAACTCAACTGAAATCGAAAGTATTTTGTCTAAAAAATAATTGGTCCTATTTCCTAAAGGAACGACACTTAAAAATGTCAGGCTCTGCTAACTGAACACTGTTGTATCTAAAGTCTGAACTATTACTGCATTTCCAAAAGGTTTATTAACAACCCTGATTTGGGCTAAGCTGTTGTCTGAAGTCCTGCACATACTAGAATATCTTTCTGTGTGAAAGAATGAAACTGTGGGTATCCCAGCAACAGGAGCAAACCAAAAACTTTTTATTCAATTAGCATCTCACCCAAGAAGAACCCAACTGGATGGCACAGATCTATGGGAATTTGAGAGTTATAACTGGACCTTTATAGAAGAAGTTCATCTGCTTGTCCCCAGAAAGCACGATTTAAATCAATGTTAGGGCTTTCTCTGTCAGTTATTTGTTTAACCTGTTACACCTTTGAGTAGCCTGCAAGGATAGAAACTTCACCATTCCCTCCTGTGCTTCACTGTTTCTCAAAAGACAAAAACTTTTTAACTCTCAGGCACCATTACTCATACTGGTTATAGAGGTACTCTGATAAGCATTTTGGTAATTTTGTGTTCATGTCAGTCACTCCCCAGTAAAAGCTGATTTTTTTTCTTTCTCCACTATGAACTTCTAATGTATCAAGTCATCTGATCCTTTCTGACTTCTTCTTGTGAACAAAAGCCAGCAGAATATGACAGATAAAAGGGGTATGGCAGAAATTTTGCCTCTATAATAGCTACCTCCGTGGACATAAAGAAGCTATTTTCTAGTTGCAAGTGGAAGTTAGACTCTGTGAGCTGCAAAGCAGTGAAATAGAAGCCGGTGATGCCAGTCTTCTCTTTATAAGCCTTTCTGCTGAGTCTTAGGAGGAAGTGAATTGGAAATGCAAAGAGACAGAGAATGCTGTTTCCTGTGTGGTTTCATGTATCCTGTCATGTACCAATATGAACACTTACCCTCAGATTTTTGTAGTCTTCTAGAAAATGTGCATTTTTTGTGAAAGGTTTTCCTGTTTTCTAATAATATTGGTTTCCTGATGTATTTTACTGTTTGTTGGTCGTGTTACAATACTGCTGAAAACTCTCAGCTGAAATTTGAATTGTGTTTATTGCAGTGTATACATGTGTTTATACCTATGGATATATTAATCAAGCACAAGCTACTTGTTTCTCTCCAGAATAAGCAGGAAAGGATTGCCTTTTATCGTGAACACTTGACTCACAGCAGAACTTGCAATCTCATCTTCCTGCACAAACCATCAACAAATATACAGGTGTACAGGAAATATTGTTACCATTTCCTACACGGTGAACTGAAGACACCAAACCCTTTGCCATAAAAACAATGAGGAAAAGACTCAAATATTTATATTTTTTCTAGCACTGCAGGGAAGTACTTTTGGTATAAGACTACTCTTTTTGCCTTTGTGGAATCTATGTATAGATACAGAGAAAAGAATTATCACTTTGCATTTACTGTTTCCAGTTTACATGCAAATCTTGTTGCAAATTAGATGAGAAATAAATAAAGCTACTGTTTTGCAATCAGCTTATGGAATCTGTTATTCTGTACTGATCATACTTTGAATTTATTCTCCAGCTGTTTCATACTTTTTTCTCCTTACAGTCAAGTAGAGGGAACTCCCACTGACAGATTTACCAGTTGTTTTTGGTATTGTCTTGACTGGTTATAATCTCAGTAGGGGATATTGCTCCTTCATGAATTATGAAACTCTAATACAGTTTGTAGTATTGTGAGATTTTATGAAATCTGACAGATGGCTGCTCTGTTCTTCCGAGCCTTGGTTATCTTTCTCAAAACTCCTAGGTGTCTGAATATATCTAGACTTCAGCAAATAAAACCACAGAGCCTGATCGTTGGGATAATCTTTACAAACATTGCATGGGCTCTTGTGACCCATAAACTTGCGTGCTGTAAAACAACGCTTTACTGTGTGTTCTCAGTGCAGGTTTCCCTGCAGTTACACTTTGAAAATGAGGTTTCATTTCATATCTATGCGAATGTCTGCCTGCACAGATGAACGTGAATGAACAGCAAAGGCATAGAAAGAACTAAATTACATTTATCATGTACTTTCAATTGATTTCCTTCCAATTTGCCCATTCATTCATTTCAAGAGCTACCTCTGAGACTCTTTTTAAAACTATTTATTAATGTGCAGATTTTATATGGATGTGAGGCATACCATGACCACATTTATGTTCAGATGGGGAACTGAGGCCGAGAAAAGTATGGTAGCAAAGAGGGTTTTGTCTTGATTTTCCTGAGAGATATTTTCAGGCATTGAGAACGTACCTATGTATTTTGGGCAGTAAACCAGAAATAGCAGTGTGAACCTCTCCAAGATCAATAGGAGTTTTAATATTAAAACATTCAGCATAGGGACCCAAGGCCAAAGCAACAACAAAACCTGGGGCATTCTAGAGGAGCTTGCACAACAACTGCCTTGAAAAGCCTTTGATAAACAGCTTAATTTTGTTGCTCTCTGCTGGTAATAGAAAAGATTGCAGTCTGATGTTTAAAACCCGGAGGAAAAAAAAAAAAATCCATCTGGCATAGATCTGGTAGAACAATTCAACAGAATGTTTCTGGGTTTGGAATCAAAATAGGGTGCTTGGGATTTTGTTATATCTGCAAATGGGATGTTCCCTTCCTTAGCGAAAAATGAAGCATCCCAGAGTTCTATAGGCTGATGAGAGAACTGTTGTGTGGAATTAGGAAGAAAAGGTCTGTTAGAGTCTGGTGCTATAGATTTTTTTTTTCTGGTTGTTTTTGTTTTACATTCAAAATGAATACACACATTGAGGTTAGGAAAACCCAAGCACCATTTTCCCCCATTAAAATGTGTTGGGAGATTTTTCATTATTGTCTGGGGTTACACTCAATTTTTCTGATTAAACTTCAATGCATACTTTGTGCTACTGAAGTCAACAGCAGCAATGAATTTTGTTTACATGTGTTCATGTCTTAAAATGAGGCAGGAATTAAATTTTTGGCTGATGTGTGCATGTCAAAATCTTAAAAATTCCCCCACTCATATTTAGGTACTAAGTATTTAGGTACCAAATTTCAGATACCTGTACCTGAAGTACCTGATGGGAGTCTGCAACAGAGGTGGGGAGAGACAAGGGAAGATATTGACAGGACAAGGGTTTCAAATTGAAAAAAGTAGGTTTAGATAAGACATTAGAAAGAAACTTTCTTACTGTGGGAGTGGTGAAGAACTGGACCAGGTTGCCCAGAGAAGTTGTAGATGGCCCAAACATGGGAGTGTTCAAGGCCAGGTTGGAGGGAGTTCTGAGGAACCTGGCCTAATGAAAGGTGTCCCTCTCCATGGCAATGAGGCAGAAACTGGAGGATCTTTAAGATCCCTTCCAACCCAATCCATTCTGTGATTCTATAACTAGGTGCCTAAATTCTGCTGCCACCACTTTGGTTAGATAACTCTGAAGGATCACTGATGGGGAATCCAAGGCCCAAGAAAATGATGTGGAAGGAAGCTTGACTGAATCTGAGTGGAACACTCTTTACTAAGGCTCTTCCTTTGTCTTTGCATCATAAATCTTTTCTACATTCCTAGAAAGAACCCAGACTCAGAGGAAGGCAAAATAATCTCTAACAGCTTTTTGACGGCCTAATTGTCTACCTGCTGTCTTTTTTCCATTCCTCAATTCACTGACTTCAAAGGAAGTACACAGGCAGCATAATGAAATTAGTCTGAGTAGTGAATGGGGCCACTGTGCATTGTAATGCTGACAGCCAGCTTCTCAAGGTAAATCTACCAGTAGATGTGATCCATACATTTTGAGAGAAATTGATGACCTTGCTAGTGCATCTGGGAGTTTAACAGAGTCTTCTATAGTTTCCTTCAGAGTTGGAATAAACACCAGCAAAAATTAGGAGAAAAGTAACCAGTTACTAAAGAGATAGTACATTTTAAGAAACAAAAAAATTACTAGGTAATTATGTCTTTTTAGAAGCTTTGGCAAGAAAACTTACTGAAGTTGCAATCGAGCTAAAGCCTTGACAGGTTTCTTATGTATCAGTTTTAGGGGAAAAAACAGTTTAATGAGCTTAGTGTAAGCGATGTCAGTGTAACAGGCTGTATGCAGGCGTGGGAAATTTGACTGAACCAGGCAAAACAGTAGAGATTTGAGAAAAGATGGACAGGAGGAGAGCACTCAGCGTAAACCAAATGAACCTGATAATATGTTCAGTACCAAAGAAGACTTGGGGATATGGTAAACTAAAAATGCATAGTCAAAGTGGTCCGCAAACCAAAACTTTCCATGACCTGAGTTTGCTTACTCCTGGTGTCACAGCTTAATCATAAAATGGATTTTATTTTTAACCTGAAACATCAGTCAGCAGTCTCGAGATACTGACTTTATTGACCATGTTCTGACATGGACAGATTGACCTAAGGTGTTGCTTAACAGAAGTTTTGAGTGCAGTTTTGAAAGGACTTGATTACTCTGTAATTGAATTCACAGATTTTTACATGTTAGAATTATTTCTGAGAAAAACTTCTCCTTTCACAAAAAGAACGGCAAAATGCGTGAATTATTCATGGAAGGCCGCTGAAGATCAGGTTCATTTTGTGTAAAAGATTAAACATTAGGTCAGGACTGCTTGGTACTCTAAGACACACTGGCATTAGTTTCATTCCAGCCACTTCATTCCTGATTCTCATGTTGTCCTCCAATGAGATCATTCACACTTTAAACATCATAAGGAAAAATTGAAGTGCTAGTTCTTATGATAAGACGATAGCACAAGTTAATTCTATGATTTACTGTATTTTCCACAAATAAGTCACCAGAACATTTCTAAGTGAACAAATCTTTTTAACTGTGCTTTCTTCCTATGTTGTCCTATACTTCCATTCATACTTGCTTTGTTTTCTAAACTCCACGTGCCTATTGAAAGCCAAAAAGGGGTTGACTAAATCTGAAGCATTGATCTCTGCTTTCTATGCCTTGGAATGAATGAGGTAGGAGGTTTGAAGGATTCACCTGTATATTTAAGGAAACTGCACCAATATTCTTTTTATCGTAACATTTCATAAAACATAATTTGATTGCTGTGTTGTCATTTTCAGTATTAGTTATTAATATACAATCTCTATTTATATGTTGAAAATAAAAACATATTTTGAAAGCTCTTTAAATGCATGCACCATCATAACAATGTAAAAATACACATTACAAAAAAATTTGCATAGAAACACAAAGGATTCCTACAAAATTGTGATTTTAGACAACCCACAAATATTTAGATATCCCTAGTGCTATGGTTGGAGCTTTTCCTAGTCACCTTGTCTTCCAAAATCAGGGCAGTGGAGAGGCAAAAGGATGTATCCTCTCTCTGCTTCTTGACTGAGCAATGGGAAGCTACTGGAAATAAACTGGTGTGGAAAATAACACTAACCTTAAGTGACTAACAGATGATGGTACTTCAAATTTGTGTTTTATAAAAAATGTTTCAGCTTATTTTTAGTGGGAAAGAAGATAAAAGGAAGTAACTGCCAAGTGAACAAAGTGTATATTTCATGTGATATATAGTAAAATCCTATTCTTCATTTGATCCTTGAAGATGTTGTGACTGGGGAAAAAACCTGAAGATTTTTTTTTTAGCAAGTAAGCTTTCTGTTGGAGACTGATAAAATGATAGAATAATATTCAGTATATTTCATAAAACACTAAACTTCATTTTTGTAATTCATTCTTCTGTTAGAAAATTAAGTTAATCTTGTTCATCAGTGTGTTTCATTTCAGTAGTTTTACAATGATATAAAGGATTTATACGAATATGTACATTCATATGTGCCTTTTGTTTGGTTTTTTTTTTTTTAAACCCCCACACACTTTGAATTATAATGTATAGAATAAACCCCTGCATAATATATCTATGCAGAGCTCGATAAATCTCCAAAGATTTCCAACATCAAAGGTCACTTTTTCTTCTGATAGCCTACTGACCTTTACATTAATTTTCTATTTTATGAATTTTCATAATTTAGTTGCATGATTAAATACTGAGAGCAAAGTGAATAAAAAAATAACTGGGTTTTGTAAAATAGGACTTTGTGTGGACTAATAAAGCTAGCTTTGCAAATGTCTGCTATTTCTGTTCTCAGAAAATAAAAATGGCATATTTTTGTTAGTCATATACTATACACCCTATGGTATTTATAAGAAGCATGTAATAATGAACAAACAGTAAATTGTATGCTAATAAAGAAGAATAAGAGCAAGGTAATCAACTTTCAAGGTAATCAACTTTCACTCTGCCTTTTAGGACACTAAGTATGGATAACAGAAGAAAAAGTGGTAGCTAAAATATTTATTTCAGAGAATAGACCACAGAAGTGCAAATTAGTGCATGTTTTGGATATGCTACTAGATGGGTGAGATGAAAGAGTGCATTTGTCAACATTATTTTTCTTATGATCTGAGTCTTTTTTCAGCAGTTTTAGGTGGCTATTTTAGTAGTGATGCACTAATTTTGCACTAATTTGAGCTACCTAACAGTGATTATGTAGGCAAGCTGAGAGGAATATATGATGGCTTTTTTTCATATGCTTGAGACTAACCTTCTTGACTATTTAATGAATATGTACTATGGTCCATAGTTTGTTCACAATGCCAGGAATCATAATCTTCTATTTGAACTTGATTTAAGATTCATTGAAGTCAGTAAACTTTATATACAGTTGAAATTATTTGGTTTTTATACTGTTTCTAGAATATTGTTATTATTCATTTACTTGTAGGGAAAAATTTCACATTGTCATTGTTTATAATATACATGATTATTTTATGAAAAATTGGAATTAATTTAGAGATATTTTAGTCACATTTTTTTCCCCAAAATTGGGGTAATTCCTGGATTTCACCAGTGTAAATGAGGGAATAAGATTCAACACTTTTCTCTGTCATAAAAATGTTATGACTGTAGATTATACATGTCTTCAGATATATACATTGAAAGACAACTGAAGAGTCTGGGCAAGCTGGTTTAACTATTTCACCACAAGGGAAGTGTGGCTGAGAAGCATTTTACCGTATTCTTGGCTTCTTTTTTCTTCTTTATTGTCAAATAATAAAAATGTATGTTTTGAAAGAACTTTCACTGGAAAACTTTTTAAATCCAAGATATAATTTCTCATCTAAATGAAAAAAAGGAGCCACCCAAAACCCATCTACATCAGGCAGGCATGGCACTTGCATCCAAGTTAAGGAGCCACTAGACCCTTGGCTGATCTGAAGTAAGACATTAATGAAATTTTTGAGAGGTCATGACTTTTCCAGAAGCAGAATAGAAACATTAGCCTTCTTTGTCCTGCTGTGAATGTTGATGAAACCCTCTGCCACACCACTCTTCAAAACAAATTCTGAAAACAGGAAGGAAAAAAGAAAACTGAAAGCACTAGCAGAACTATTTCCCCTAATTCACCTCTAAATTGGGTTTTCAGTGGTTAAGTGATATTCTAATAAGAAAATACTTACTAGACCCTCTTCGCTCCCTGTCTCCAGTCCCCCTCCCCAACAACAGGATGTTTCTTGAATGCAAGGGAAGGAGCAGTACCCAAGACTGGTTTGGGTTTTTTTCAGAAATCAAAAAGACCTCATGCTAATGAGAGCTTTTCCCTGAAAATGAGCTCATTACTGTTCATTTTCCTCTGCTTTTAATCTCTTCTTCAAGTGTGTGTCATCTTGAAAAGTTTCAAAAGGCATTTCATGAATCCGCAACAAAAGCAAAGTTGAAAAGAAAAGTCTTGCACTAATGAAAAGCATAGTCATGCTTCAGTCATGAAGGTGGGAATTTAATTATTGAAGAGAGGAAAGCAGGGATGGGTCACAGATCAGAGAACTGAACTGGGGAAAAAAATGTGAAACTGTATAAAGGGAGAGAAGAACAAAAACTGAGAAACTACAGCTATTAAATTTGTGGAATGAAGTACATGACAACTACAAATACAGTATAAATTGTGAATATGTATAATTTCCTGATAAAGTGTATTCTGTCTGCGCTGAGATTCTTTTAATGTTATAATTTACAGATAAGATTTGATTCAGGATAATGGTAGGCTAAGTTCTAAATAAATCAGAACTTTTAACTATTTCAGGTTTTTCGTGATTTAACTCCATCTCTGCTGTTCAGCAAGTTTAGGATTGATTATACTTTGCTACAGAATACTTTCATTTAATACTTACTTTTTATTAACCTGTGCAGGATTTGATGGAATGACCCAATCTGTGACTTAGGTTGCTCATTGAATAACTTAGTAACATTTTTGCAGAGCTGAACATTAACTTCTAAATGATCCTGTATGTAACAGAATACAGCCATTGCAGTCTATTTTGTTCTGAATATTACACAGCTTTTACAAAGTTTCATTAAATTTGGTTGCTGCTTTCTCTCCATCTAGCAATTTCTGTTAAGTAGTTTAAGATATTGTAAATACTTTTTTTTGTAAATACCAATTCTTTCCTTTCTGACATGAGGTAAAGTTTGGTTTTTTTTTGTCAAGCAGTTGAAGAGTTCAGAAATAAACATTTTTTCTAGTATTCCCTTTTTTGCTGTGCGACATTTCTTTGTATTACTTCTGATGACTCGGCATGAGTCCTTTTTATGACATTGAAAGCACCATGTATAACTGAAAAATGGGCTCTCGGTCTGTGCAGATAGCAAAAATTATTCTGCAAAGGTATCAAAGCCCTTTAAAAATTTTAAAATAGATGCCCTCAATAAAGCTTTTGTTTGCACAGTGCCTTAACATCTAAAGGTAGTGTAATGGAAACAGACTACTACAATATAATTGTATAAAGTGATGTAAGTTCACTCAGTACAACTGGGGTTCTGCTTCCTCAATTGTTTTAATTTCTAGAATTTTGAAATGTGAATAGCTTATTTCTGCTCCTTTAAAAAATAATTTTAAAGTATTGCCTGCTTTCTCTGATGTATTTTCAACAGAAAAACTCATCAATTAATTTGAAAATCTTGTCAGATGACAACTAGCCCTTGTAAAAGCCTAGGAAATATTAAAAAAAATCACTTGCACTTTCATGTTCTGATTAGCTGCCATTGTTGTCTTTTAGCTCCTCTTATATTAGGTCTTCTGCATACTAAGCAATCACTGATGCTGCAAGTTACTGATTACTGCAAATGCAGGGGGAAATGATGACCTTCCTGTTGAAGGGCTTCACAGGGACATTTATCCTCCATCATCACAGTATTTTGATACATTTTGCATTTCCAAGGTGCTAAAATAAACTCTTAACTCATACTTCTTCAAGGGCCATGTGACTTTTCAATGCCCTCTATTAAAGGTCATGATGTAATTCAAAATTATAGTCATAAAAATAAGACATTATGACTTATGACAGGGAAATACAAAGGTCATAAACTTCATTTAGAGGTTAGATTCTAGTAGAATCTTGGGGAGCTAATGAGTCATGTGATGTGTATGATTAAATGTACACACATTTTACATTCTGCTGCTTCAAATAGAAAGCACGTTTTGCATCCCCTCTAGTACAGGTGAGTGTGAGCAAAGTTTCCATTGCCTGGAATGATGAACTTCATTTGAGAGCTGTGACTGCAACCAGAAAAATAAATGTCATTGAAACGGAGAATTTTTCTAGAGGGGATAAAATAAATTCTCAACTTTGGCTTCTGAAGATAAGTGAAGTTGTCAGTTTTACATTGAAAACCCAAGACAGGAATTCAGTTTAAAATTGACTTGAGAGAGGTTCCTGTTTGGACCTTTCAAGCTTTGTATTGAAATACAGATAAATATAGGTATAGTCAAACATAAAACAGCCAGGAGGATTCATTAGACGTTGTATTTTGAACCTTTAAAGAAAAGAGGAAACTTGGTATTATCATTAACTTTCATAGAGCAAAATGAGAAATGGTAATAATGAAGCCTTAAGTACTGAGTATTTTTATAAAGAATTATGAGTATTCTTTTGACTAAAGGTTTAAAATAATCTTCATTCATTGAGAGAAAAATGGTTACGAACTGACTCTAGCCCATTGAGAACAAAAATTACAATAAATATGGACACATGACATTTTCAGGCTGAGTAATTAAAGGTCAAAAATCTAGGTTACAATTTTCCAACCAATAGGTTGCCCTTACAGCTTTTTTAAAATCAAACCTATGCTGTTTGAGATATCTCAATACATATTTAGTCAGTAAGCATATTTTTATTTCCAGATGGTAGTTTGATTTATTCAGCTGTGATAGGCTCCTACTTTGGCCTTAGTCTTTCCATTTCCTTTTGTTGTTTTATCATCCACGTTTTCGATTTCAAGTGATTTTGGCACCAAGGTTGAGATATCTAATGCATACTGTTAGGCTGAGCAAAATAGGTGCAAGTTGCTAAAGGAAGAGACGTTTTCTTCCTTATGTAAATCAGCTGAGCTGAGCAATAGTGGTGCTTTCTTCTGAGATTTTCCATTTGGTAGTGCAGCTGATTTCCAGCCATTCCTATTTTTCATGCAGTATGAGTTGAGTTCTGAGCTCATACATCACTGACCGCGTGCTAAAAATGGAATTCCATTTACATTTAATATATCGTCACCCAATTTCTTCTTTCGGGAAGGCTTGCTGTCTTTCTCCCTTCAACATATAATGATGGGGTGGGCTGTTGAAGAGACTTAATAGCCCTCTCAACGTGAAGACAAATAATTTAGAGAAAGATATATAAGCCTAATTAATAAAATGGTCCTACTTCATCATCTGAGCATCTCCTAATATAAAATAACATCAAAAAGAGATATAAGTTGTGATGTCATTTGCCTGCTCTCTGTATGATTTTTACACTGGCACAAGAAGATATCATCCATTTCTTGAAGCTTGTGTTAAAAGCATAAAACAAATTGGGGGCTGGAGGATGGAGGAAAATCTGACACTTTAAAGACTGGATATATTTTAAAGATATGCCCATAAGAATATTGACAACCTTTAAAAAGGCTCACTTTTTAATTTTTTTCTTTTCAGATTTCTATGATGCTTGTCAATGTACTATACAGTTTGAAAGACAAAAATCCAAAGACAGAACCAGTTCTTGGGTAATCATGTGTTGTGATTTTGCTCCTTAATTATTCTCTTACATTCTAAAATTATGAGGATGTGGGGGTGGAGTGAAACTTAGTAAAAATTCAGCAGTTTTGAAAACACTGTTGCTCACAAGGGTTAATGCACAAAAGTAAAAGACAGCTATCAATTTTATCTAAAGAATAACGGGATAAATTTGGTAGAATTAGAAAACAGAACTGTGTTGTAAAGATATATGAAGATATCTGCACAATTTGTATCTATGTACTTGTCTTCTTTTGTTTTTTTAGGGATTTTGTCTTGATAAATTTACTGAGGCCCAGTTCTAATCATATGAACAATCACAAAATATGAATGAGCCCCTATGAGTGTCATAGCCAAGTTCAGTTCCAACTGAAGGTACATTAAAGGATTGTGCAGAGACTTGTGTAACTGTGTTGTCTGCCAGATGCACAAAACAGCTGCAGTCACTTCCAGGGGTGCTGAGGAAAGGAAGGATTTGGCTGGAGCAAGGATGATTTGGAGCATGGTAGAAGAATAAGCGAGGTGCTATTCTTCAATTTGCTTTCTTTTTAAATTACACTATTGTACATGGCGTAGTACTAGCACAAAAAAGAAAAGTGTTGTCCTCATTAGATGGTGTCTGGTCCCAGTGTTAAGGTAAAAGCAGAAGAGATTTCCTGGCTCTTCCTTTAGAATACGAAAAGAAAACCAGAGACACTCCAAAATGTCTTAGAGAAGTCAGTCATAACTTTTTCTCTGAACTCAAGAAGCACCAACTGAGGCTTTGCAGACTTCCTTCCAAGGTGGAAGCTGTTCCTTACTCTAAAAATTATTTATTAGATCAGGTATACCGTGGAGACTCATCACACTGTGAGGATTTTCCTCTTGTTGTCTTTGTGTTTGCTTCTGTCATTCTTATTAGGCCATTTCTGTTCTAAGAAATTCAATTTTTCACCAAGTGTATAAAGCAGTGTAGAAAGTATCCCTTAAAGGCTATGAATCAGGATTTTAGCCAAATGAATAAACTACAGAAATCTGAGAGTGCCACTGCTGTGCCTGCAACCTACTGATGCTGTCATTTGAAACCACTGTTTTCTACTGCAGTGATTCTTCATAATTTGCTTAAAAACAATAAGTTTGTCCTGGGAAGAGGCTGGATCAGAACCAGAGGCAATGGTCTTTCTGATGAGTATGGGGTGTTAAGACATTCCAACTTCAGATTTTTTGTTTTCCATGTCCTGGAAAAAGGCATTCATTTGTTATGTATAACCAAAGGTATTAGTGAGAAAGAGAAGAATTCCAGTTGTATGCCACGTGGAAGTGAAGCATTGGTATCTGTTCTTACCATGTTGATCTACATCATGTGGTCCCTGAGCAAAAAGTATCTTCACCAATAGACAAATTCTCATCCACAAATTAAAAAAGAAAAAAAAAGACACCTAAAAGTAAAATCTTTATTGGTTGTATGGGTTTATGGATGGTGGAATCCATTTCTAATAATCAAAATGAAACTGCTCTAATGAGAACTATTTTGTGACATATGAATTTATGACATAGCATTTAAATTTTCAGCTCAGTCTTGCTTCACAAAGCAAAACTACACCAGAACTACATATAATTTTATCTGGAATATGCATTTGTGTGATAAAGTACAGGAAACTTTGTGTTGGAAATCTCCAGTGGTGAAGTACATTCAGCTGGTAAGATTTGCAGCTCAGCAGGAATATGTGACATCCGGATCCTGAAATATGCATTCTGTTAAATAAAGGTTTGTAAAATGTCAGCAATTAATGTGTAACTCTCCTGTAAGGTGTAGTCTGTTGAAACTCTAAAAAGTAAAGTGGATCAACAAAACATACATTTTTGTGACTAAAATTTGCAAAACAAAGTTCTATGCATCCTCATATTAAAATACACTAATTGAACTGTTGTATGAATATGAATTTGAACAGAAAAATGTATACATAAATCAATGAAGAATCAGCTGACAGTGTGATTTCATGTATGCATTATGTAACTTGATCACAAAATTAAATGAAATATTAAATGACAAAATGAGTTATTTAGATGACTCATTAAAGAACACTAAGAAGATTGATTCCTTAGAGGCACTGATATTCTAAATAACTGTTGAGAGGATCCAAAGCCTCACACCAGGTCACATTTGCTTCCATTGTGAGGAGCTCTGTTTCATTCTGGACCTACGCAGGAGCATCAAGATTTGACAAATTTTGGTAAAGTAAAATAGCATGCTCGAGATTTAGTGTTGGAGATTTGCCTCACTTTTCTGTCCATTTTGGTTCTCTTGTCTGCTTTTATGATGTGGTACATGGGTCTGTAAGGACTGTGTGAGTGCTCACAAAACCAGCTGAGAAGACTTGGGAAACTTCTAAGACAAGTCAACACTAAGTCAGAAAAGCAAGATTTCTCTGCCCTTAGTTGAGGAGGCAAAATGCAGTATCTTTTGTTTTCCATTTAGCTGGGGTTGCTCTCCCTGGTATTCAGTGCCCCTTTGATTTCTACAAAGTCTGTAGTCTGGATTTTTTGCTCTTAGAAGTGAAGAAAGCCACAACAATAGAAGTAAGGTTGCTTTTGGGGGATTGCCAGTCCCTCCCATGTGAGGTATTTGAAGTTCTTCAAAAGGGCTGTGTGGTGTTTGTCAAGAGGTTTGAAGAATTTTCTAGGGAAAAAGACAACTTTAGCAAAATTGGTAAACCTCGGATTTCCTTGCTAATCTTTGTCTTTGTTTTTGTTGTGGTAGTGATAGTGAAATAATATGGATTGTATTAGACTTATATTTGCCATGATAGAAGATTATACATTCTTCCTAGTGATAAAGATTATATCCTCCTGTGATCTTCCTTGATACCTTTGCCCTCCTTTTGATGGTAGGATTATTATTTTTGTATCTTTGCAGATCATGCTTCAGCTGGGATTATGCACAAGAGGTCTTGAATTTCTCTTCCTTGCAAGCTGTGTACCATCACAGCTCTGAAGTGGAAAGTAAATCAACAGTCTCATAAAGATGCCAAGTGAACTTGGATTTTACTAACTTATATAAACTCAGATAACCAGACTGTCTTATTTGCTCCCAGGATATCACTGTGCTCCAAAGTGTCCATTAAGCAAATGTGATATAAAGGGGCAAGGCGCTATTAGGAGTTACTTGTGGCACTTGTTTGCTATATGAGAAGGTTGTTGCTGTCAAATGTGTAAAACATAATAAGTTCATTTCCTTGATTTTCAAAGCATGAGAGCAGCACATGAGATCAATGACCTTCTTCTAGGCAGTTCTGTTTCCTACAGCAACTCTTCAGGAAGTTTAGGGAAGGCTGTAAGGACAAGCCAAGCACACAATGATGCTTGTGGAATAGCCTCTCTTCTTCAAGGCTCCTGGAGCTGGAGGGGATGCCCTTGTCTTAAACACCCTTTTCTACATAAACATTCTGTGGGTTTGTCTATTTGCTTTTTGAATCTCTGCCAACTTCTAAAACTGAATTGAGCTCCACAGTGCAATACATACTACCTGATGAAATAGCTCTTTTGTTTTTATTTTGAACCTTCCCCATGTTTTTTCACACCTCCCATTTTTTCTACTAGAAAATATAGAGAGCCGTCCCTATTTTGTATTTCTTTTCTGCTGTCTCCTCTCTTAGTTACAGCTATTTCTTGTTTGGCAGGCACTCAAAAATCATTGCTGTAATTTCTTGTATCTACATCTAATTCTAATCTAGCCTTTATTGGGTATTTGGAAAGAAAGTGAGTCACTTAAGTGAGCTTCTGGCAATAAGCATCACATCAAAGGCTTTTATTGATGATCTCTCACAGAACTGCCTGATACTGCTGCTCTCAGAAAGGAGTTGATGAGTACGTCATTCTTTGGAACCTCTGTTCCAGCTCACAGCTGCACAGACCAGTATATGGGAACTGTTTTTCAAATATTTTACTGATTTCAAACCTCTTGAGCTTTTTCCCTGTCTAAATGAATTATCAGTTCTTCTCATCAGCCGTCCTCCTCATCTTCCCTGAAGCCATTCTGGGGGTGAGAGATACTGCTCCAGAAGTCTCTGTGCAGCACAGACTCTGTCTAGTTGAAATTGTGGTATTTGTCAAGAGTAAGATTTGTCAAAAGGCTACCTCAAAGGGGCCTTGACAGTCTGTGGGTTGTTTTTTGTCCTGTGATTCTGCTGCATTTGCTTGCAGGAGTGCCTAGAACAGATCCTGTGTGCCCAACGAGGATGGATAAGTGGATTTGTCTGGCCGAGGTAACCTTTTAGTAAAAGTGGTTTGTCAGCAATCAGCACCATTCGACTCTGGACAGAGTACAGAGGGAAAGAGAAGGCTGAAGAGTGAGAGCAGAGGACTGTGGCTAAGGAGACACAAGTACAGCAAGAGGACGAGGACAGAAGGGCACAGCAGGAGACGTGGAAAGTCAAATTCAGGTAGCAGTGCTTCATAGGAAGCTGTGAACACTATTGAGACTGCAATGTAATTTTTCTTTACTAATTGCAGTCATTCTTCGTGTATAGAATGTACACGTTCTACCTGTATTCTCTGTGAAAAAATACATCCCAAACATGTAGAAGATTGTTGACTCTGGGCTAAATGATGCATAAACTGGTCACTAACTATAGGTTTTTACAGATAAGATGAATATTTTCATCTTTTCTTCTGGAGAATGAGCCAGAACTAGTGCACAGTCCACTTTTGTCTGTAATAAAGACTCTGTACCTCTATACTAAGGACTTGCAAAGGATAATTTTCATGCATGGATTCTCTTCAAGCTGATTTCTTGGGTTGTTGTTCTTGAAACAGTTTCCACAAAGAACTGTAGTTGAAATACAGGACTAAATCTAGTCTCAGTTTTTACATAAAACAGCTTTTTCTGGCCCTAAATGATTAGTGTGATATATTTAAGAATATAAAACCCATTTTCTATATTTGGAATTAGACTAGAATAAATATAAAACAGAATATGCTTTGTGCTGTACAGTTTATAATTGAGTTTGCTTCCTTTTTTTATGTCTGGAACATATAGCTTATAAATTAATGGGGCAGCAGAGTGAAACAGAGTGTAAATACTGCAATAAAATTGGACACTGTGTGTCTTCCTCTCTCACAGCTATGATCATTACAGAAGATCATTATTAAATCTCAAAAGATTACTTTAATTGAATTGCTTGTGTAATGATATCTTATGGATTCTGAGAGTCCCAAAGATTTTAAAAAAGCTGTAATACTGCTCTTCTTCATTCAGAAGGAAACTGCAATGTTGAATTTTCATGTGAATAAGTCTTTTATCTGACAGGTAAAAATTAGAAATTCTATTGTTTCACACCTTATATGCAACTAATTTAAAATTTGTTATGCATCTTTTAGATATCTGTAACCTTAACATTATTTTTTCTTCTACTAATGAAATTTCCATTCCTTTGGTGATACTTTTGTGTCTTGACAAATTGTTTAAAAAGCAGCAAAACCCACCAAAAAATTCAGTGTGCTTGACATTTGAACTGGAGAAAAAGACAGTATTAAAATCAGGATCATTTCTCTTTTATTAATTAATATTACCGCATTTTTGTCAACCACAGCTGGCTGACATTCCATGGTGCTGCTTATGGTTCCCCTTGAATACCAGCCTCCTCTTCTGTTCTTGTGGTGAGTTCATAAAAATTTGGATATAATTATGAACGTGTTTTGCGTCCAAGTGGACATGTTTTAAAATCTTTTATCCACTGATTAAAACAGCAGTATATGAATAAGGAATAGAAGTAGATTAACAGCAGCACATATGACATAAGTATTTAAATGCTTAGTAAATCATTATAAATATGATCCACAGAACCACTATTGGCATACAAACTGGGCACAACAAGGGTTTTAATGAGATTTGAAAGTGTAATTAATTCATATTCTTGAAAGAATTATCTAAATGTATTGGAACTGAAAAAAAAAACCCAACAAATAAACAGGAAATAAATAAAATAATTGTAATGTTTGTGTGAGAAAATACTTTGACTTTGTAGAATATGAAAATAACTAAACCACATGGATACCAGAAGAGTTTTCTGTAATGAGGATAATGTCATAGGGAAAGATGTTATAAAAATTAGAACTTTTGTAATGAACATGATGTCTGCAATGAATAATTTAGTAGCAAAAGAGGGGAGCTAGCATGGTTCTGGTATCTTTATTGATCAGTCAGTCCTGAGTAAGAAGGCATTTTAGACAAAGCTATTATAACCAATAATTTCTGTAACAAGAGTATTTATTGTGATGGCAGTGCTTTCCTCTCCTTAAAGGGAAATTGCTATTATTATTATTATGGTTTTCTTCAAAAGACAAAAATCTCAACACTTGAGTCAATTTAATAAATTAAAATGAGTACAGTATTCAAATCGAATGCATTTCTTTATGGTATCCTTTATTTACATCTCTCAACAAACATCTATGGCTGCTTTCATCATCACCACTAGCACCAGAATCTTCCAGTCTTAGTTCTGCTTTTCTGTACCAGTCTGACATCCAAAATAAGTCATTATTCATCCATCTTGCTTGTTTCTCCCAGCCATACAACTTGTTTCACTCTATAAATCTGTTAACAGCTGTCTCTGCTCTATATTTTCTATAGTAGGAAGTCTTAGGTATTAAGCATTTAAAAGTGAGTCTTGCTAATGCATAGTCCACAAGTTTTTCAAGTTAAGAATGAATAAAATGTCAAACTTTGCATTCTTGCTTTCATGAGCAGCACAGCTTTCCACTATTTACATTTCTGTGGATAGTGCAAATTGCAATTCTGAATGATTACCAGGTGAGAAAGATAAAATCCATATGCATTTCTCAGAGAAAAATATCCTGTTTTCATGTAATGAGGTCAGAGACAGAATCTTCAAAGTCATGACGATTTGGAATTCTTCCCCAAAAAATATTATTTTTTCTGTCAAGTTAATAGATTGCCAGAATATGACTTGCTTGTGGTCAGCATATTTACTCAGTTAGAGAAAAGAAAGGTTTATGTCTTCAATATGTCCATTTGAGGTCTTCATGGGATTCCTAGAAGGATTATCCAAATATATTCAAGATGAAAATAAAACTTCACATGAAAAGAAGTTCTTGTAGCCTTTATGACAGCCAACAACCAGTTATGAGAACAATTCCATGAGCAAAATATTCTCAATAGTGTTTTTTCATTTGAAATTTTCATCTAATTTCAATCTTCACAGATATTGGAAGTCAAAATAAAGGTGTAGTCTATGCAGGTCTCTTCTGCCTTTTTATTTTTGTATTGCTGGTGTGGCATTATTACAATTAAAACTTGTAACCTGTTTCCTGTATGAAATATGGGAAATAAATCCTTTGATCATTTTAAGCAGCTAAAATTTGCATTGTACTAATAAGACCAGTGTTTCTGATTTCTCATTCTGCTTTACTCACAATCTAAATTTTGTAGGACTGTGTCTCTATTTATGTAAGAGAGGAAGGTGATGCCTGTGTGTCTTTTCATACTGAAATATTTGAGTTATAGACCTACTCACACACATAATTTAAGAGAGGTCTAGAAGGCAAAAAAAAAAAAAAGGACACCTTATCCTAAAATGGTCACCACTACTGCTGGTGTCATGCAGTTAGTGATGCTAATGTAGCATTTGGGAATCCATTTGGTGAAAACTTGTTGAAACTAAGAACTCTTCTTTCATTAATCCACTCTTGCTTCTATGAAATAACTTTGACCTCTTTGACATTTCATCTAAAAAACCAAACTTGTACTCATTTTGTTTCCAGTTGTAAAAGCTTTCTGCTCATACTTTCAGCGAGGTACTTTTCTGTAGTGTTTGTTTTTTCCTCTACTATTTAAAATGTGAAAAGTCACTCCAAAGGAGATGAAACTTTCTTTGTTTGCTTCTTGTAGCATCCACAATAGAACAGTTTAAGAACTTAAATTTGAAATGAGTCTTAAAATTTTGGAGACAAAATGTTTTCCTGAAGTTTGAACATAATGATAGATGAAGTTAAAGACACTTTATACATTCTTTTCTACTTCAAGAGATAGTGCCTAGTCTTCCTTTCATTCAATTGCTCCATTTCTGAGAGTTGTAATATTTGATTTCATGTATCCCAGTTAAAAGAAAATATTAGAAAACGGGGATTTCCAGGGCCCCTATAGTGCTATCTTTTAGATATATTTTGAAGTGTTTGTGCAGTGGCCAAATGTAAAGAGGCATTATATTTCTAGTATCTTTAATATCTTCAGAGTAGAATACAGTAAAGAGTTTGTATAGAAATACAAAAAACCAAAACCAGAGAGGATTTTAGATTAAACAAAACAACATGATGTCTCTCCTGTGCAGAAGAGTTTGATGGCATAGTTTTTAATAGAAAAGTGCTTTTGATTGCAGGTATGTTTCCATTCCTATTTATTTAACAGATATAGAAGGACAAAAGAAATTATATTTCAATTTGAAGTTTTAGCAGAGTGAATATTTTCACTCTAATATAACGAAATCCAACTAAATCTATTGGAGTCCAGCTGAATAAAACAAGAGTCACTCTTTTTCTTGAAATTAAATACTTCACCCACACTGGGGATGGAGATCTTAGTATTTTGGCTTAATCAATGTCCCATTGAGTGCACTAAAAAAATTCTTCCTTCACTTGACTCTTACAATTAAACAAGAAGTTTAATGTCTCTTAATGGAACATCAAGCATCACCTCCTGCTGAATGTAAATTGACCATTTATCTTCTGCTTTTGTGGTAATTGTGTACTCATTTCCAACTCCTTCCCTCAAAAAATATCACTTAATTAATATTTATAACAATGGCTTATTTTAAGATGAGCTTCAAAGATTTGAGAGTAGTTTAATGAAATATTTCAACTGGTTAAGCCATTATCACTCTCCAGAGGGGAGTTGTAGCCTTTATATAATTCATTTAACAAAATGGACCAAAGGTGAGTGTGAGGTTTTCCTTAACAGGGTTATTGGTAATACTGTACTGAAGAAAGCATGTTCAGGAAACATGATTGTCTACTGGATAACAAGATTATCCCCTGCCAAGCTCACCCTATAAAGAAACAAGCATAATATGCAACAAAGAAAAAGAATGTGACCACTAGAGTTGTGAAGCAGATCTTTGATTGCAGCAGTGCTGCCTTTTGAACAAAGTGGAATTTGTAAAGTTAGGGAGTAAGGGGTCAGAAAAGCTGCAAAGTGTCAAATAAGATTAATATTCAAAAAGGGTTTCTTATATGTCAGGTAGATTGCAGTTTAATATTAACCCTTCTCCAAATATATTTATTTGAAATGCTTTCAGCAATTTGAGATGAGGTTTTTTACACAGTAGTTGATCAAGCAGACTTTTCAGACATAGCATTTTAAATATCATGGGTGTTTTAAATGATCGCATCCATCAGATAGACAAATGTCTTTCTGGCTCCAGTTGTCCTTGGTTCTATAAGACAATCTCAGGCTCAATTAAACCTATGGGTATAAATTCCTGTAAATCTTTCTTCTGCTATTTATCTCAATGCACAAATACAAATAAATTTGTTAATGCATGCCATCAAACATAGGCATGCCTGACTTCTTCAAAATAGCAACTAAACTCTTAAATAGATCATGTACTTTTTAATAAGCTTTAAACTTTCATAAAGCCTTTTTTTTTTTTTTTTTTTTTTTTCCCAGTGGCTTCTGCTTTGAGCTTTTTATTACTACGAAAAAGCTTTTGCAATGCTCTCTCATACAGAGTGGGGATAGGTTCATAAGGATTTCTGACCTTACATGTGTTAATCCTGGTGAAGTGCCATTGCCTGGAATCAAGGCTCTGGATACATGAGGCACGTTGTTTATTTTGTTCAGAGCATAACACTGTTCCAGTGTTAAAATGCAACTGTTAAACCTTTTTTAGAGATGCATCTAGGATGTGACCTTCCCAGGCTGGGGGGTTTTAGAGCTGAGCCAGTTTGTGTGAGGGAGGATGGGTGTTCACTGCCTCTGACCAGAGGTTATGCCACAGGCCCTAAAGCTCCCCTTTTCCCTTCTTGGTTGTGGGGGAGTGTGTGCAAGCGTGGCCTCAGCAGATGAAGCTGTGGGCTATGGCCTCCCCCAGGCTGAAGGCAGCCAGAGCTGATTTCCAGGACAGCTGCTGGGTTTGGCTTTCTTGTGGATACCTTGTTCTCCCTTAGTCTTGTTTCCTTGTCCCTAGACCTGAGGTAATTGAACAGTAGTGTCACCTTTACTGTATCTCAAGTTCCCTGAGGCGACTTAAGTCACAGCCCAAAGTTGCAGTCAGGTGAAGGAGGGGTGGGCTTGGGTGGTCTCAGCCTCTTTATACAGTTTTGCCATAATGGGCAAAACTCCTTCCTAGCAATGTTTGTGCCATTGACCATAACATTTCAGTCTCTGACACCCATAAACTTGTCTGATTATCTTGTGTCTCACTCAGGAGGTGCAGAGGGACAGGTTTGGTCCATGAAAAGCAAGGAGTGCATGTTTTGAAAGTCTAGAAATGTGATTAAATTTGCTTGTGCATGTCACTGAACACATAATTATGAGTTCCAGCTACCACTTAGAGCTCTTTCCAATTATTATTTATCTTTCTGAATACTGCCATTCTCACTAGTAAGATTTGCTCTTGAGCTGCACTGTTATTGACAGTGGCAAGCCAGACAAATACACTTTTCCTTGGCTGATTTGTCCCACTTCAGCACTGAGCAATTCTGTGTAATGAAAGAAAAAAAAATGCATCTGCAGCCACTGTCTAGAGAATCCAAATAATGCTGTCCCTTGCAGCATTATATGCTTCTAAATCACATAAAATGACTTAACAGAGGACTTCAAAGTCATCAGCACAAAAGAAGAACAGACCTGAAGGCAAGATTAAAGAAATGACACCTATTCAACAGTCAATACGTACCACCATTTCTCCATGGACCAGACACTAGGATAAAGGTCATAGGGTTAATCTGTATATGGGAATGAGGGGGTGGTGAGGAAAGAAGAATAACAGAGGGAATTGGTCAAGGCTACAGAAAGAAACATGAAGAAATTGAAGGCAAAGGAAGAAAGGGACGGAAATCAGAGGTTGTGAGAAACGAGACACTGGGATTGAGATAAGAGATCATTTAAATGAACCAAGAGACAGAGAAATAAAAGAATGATGGTCACGTTAGGCAGAGATAGGCACACCCAGCTGTGTCCCCCCACATCTCCCACTTAAAAAGAAAATAAAATAAAAGTGAGATAAACCAGTTTTATAACTAACATGAATTCTGGCCTAGAGGCTTTACCAGCCCTTTTTTTTTAATATTCAATCATTCACAAGAAGAAAAAACCAAAATCCTTTAGCACTTCTGTCTCTCTTTCTGTTCTCTGTGTGGTGTTCATCTTCACATTAACCCAGATATTGTAGAAGAAAACATGCTTGTCCAAAAGAGAAATGGTCCGTGGCTCTTCAGTCCAGATATAGTCCTTGTGGATAGGGAACTAGCCAGACATGAGCTGCAACAACCTTTGCAAAATCATTTGAGAAATGTGCCAAGCTCTGGCTGCCTGCAATTTAAGCAGCAGGTCATCTTTGTTTCTCATAAGAGAACCTTTTGGGTACCTCAGGAGCCTTTTTGCTTGTTTGACTGGATTTGTCTTCCTATAAATGTGTCTCAAGAAGTAAGATACCTGTCTGGGAATTAACCCTGTGTTTTTGATTAAATATCACTGTTAGTTTTTCATCCTGATTGTTATTCCATCCTGGTTTTAGTAGAAGAAAGCAAAACTTGTGACAGAACCCACCCCAAGCTTAGTGAACTTTAAAGAGACAATCTTTCATGTCACTTGGGAACGTAAATGAGTATTAGATGCAATAGAAGTTATATTTAACTGTATCATTAAGCTCTTTACCTGTGAAAGTATATTGCAAAGGGCACATGATAAGACTGTTGTTTTATCTCTCTTCCATAAATAATTACCTGAGTGAAACAAACAAAAGGCTTGACAATTTCCAGTTAGGATATTAACCGCATTTGGACTATGAACATTCTCCAGGATTAAAGAAATTATGTGCCATATCATCTGAAACGGTCTCATTGTCCATACCTTCATTATGTCCAGTGGAGCTAGGACAATTTACAAGGGTGGAAGATCAGCCCTGATGTCAATGTGACAGAGAAAATGATACTTTATTCTCATTATCCTCGGTGTCAGCACATATGGCAGTTCTATGTGATACAATTCCCTTAACACACAGCAAATATTTACTCAGTTCCTCTCTTTGCTTGAGTTGGACCATGGGTGACCAGCTGCCATCATCAATCAATTCATCAAGTGAAAGGATTTGACCCTTACTTTATAAGAGCCCCTGACTGAACAGGTTTCCTCATGAGGGTCTGTCCAAATTTGACAGAATGATGATTCTTATGTCACTTGTAGCACTCAGCAGTAATATTTTACAGTCCTTTGGAAAACCACTGCTGGTATGAACCCTGGTTAAGAATTTCAGTTTATTTTGAAGGGAGGAACATGGTTGAAGGATGCCTTTATGGTATGTAGAATCTCTATGCTTATCAATGTTAATATAGAAAGTATTATTACTTTCATTTCTTTTGATTTCTATTTGAAATAAACATTGAATGCCAAGTATACCAAGGTGTAGTTGTTTGATATGCAATATGAGATATGAGACCTTCAATTTTGATGACAGCAACAAAGGCTATTCTGAAATCCAAAAGCCTCAATGCCTTGAAAAATTAATTCTCTCAGAGTTTTTTTTATAAAACATATATAATTCAATGGCACTGGCTGGCAAAACTACAGTGGCAAATTACAAGAGTTATGAAAAATTCTCTTTCAAGCTAATATCAAGTCATCCAAAAAATGGAACACTCCTGACCCTTTCACCAAAGTGTAAATTAGCAGCCTAATGGTAATATTCAAATGCAAACTCCTTTTGATGAAAATAATATAGGAAAGTGCTTCCCTACTGTGAATCATCCTAACATGAGAAATAGAGTTTGGGTACTATGATCTCTGCAAAGGGCACAGCTAGCTGGCAAATATGGAAATAAAAGATGAAAGCAATTTTGTGCAACTCTTGCCAATGTTTTATTCCCTTTTTAGTTATTATATAAAATCCAAATATCTCAAAGCACTTCTCTATGTTGCTATAAAAACAAATTACTTGCCCAACCAATTAAATGTTTTCCTTAAAAGGACTATAGTGATGGATGCAAATTAGAGATAAAGGATGTAATATACTGACCATGCTTAAGAATGTTGCTTGTAAATATTTTCATCTATCAATAGCTGCTTTTATTGAAACATTAATATTTACATGTTTCAAAATAGAAAAAAGGCAGTGATTTGAAATAGGATTGTTACAAAATTGTAGATATATTAATTTTTTTCTTCCATAATTGTATATTTTAGGAAAAGAGCTTTTAAGAATTCTTAAGCATAGAGAAAGCAAATTTGTTTGATTTTTCACACCCAACTAAGACCACCCAGGGCAAAGGTTGTATAGCCTAAAATTCCTCGGTGCTGGAAAATCCCTTTTTAGGAACTAAAAGCTTTATTGTATTATGCTAGTTACTTTTGCTCTTTTAGTGATGAAAAATAGACTATTTGTCGCCATATATGTTAATATCCTTAAGATGGTTTCCATGCATAAAGCAGACAGCTGTGCCCTTCCCATCATTAATTTTCTTGCTTTCTTTCATTCTTTTGATGGACACATCTACTAAAATGTATACTTCTCATCAAATGTTGACTCAAGTTGCTTTCCAAGATTACTGATAAGACTGAAAAGGATTGCAATAAAGAAACCCAGATATCCTTGTTACATCTTTATCTTGACAATTCCAAGTGAGAGGTGAGAGCATTCTTGATGATTCATTTAATTACCTCTGCTGAATCTTTATCTAACTTGAAATCTTTCTCTCCTGAGGACAGATGTTTCCACCCACATATCACTGATGCTCAGAAGTACTCCTGAAATCAAGGATGTTCTGCTTTGGACTGAAGCTCACTTAGTTTGCTATTGCTAATAATTAATAAATAACCTTACATAGATCTTAGAGTAAAATGAACTGCTAAAAATGAGAGTTTACAGTGACCAATAGAATTTGTGTCGATTGCTATTGAAAACTATTTCATAGTTCTTTAAATCATCCATATTCTTTAGCCTGATATATTCTGTATAGCAGCATATTTGGGTGCATGACTGTAATTACTTGAAGGCTGTGATCCACAATAATAGCAGAGAATTTGGAACCAAAAGACCAAAAAAATGTTTAGCTAAGAACTTGAACTCGGAATCAACCTTAGACTTCGGTTGCTGGCAAATGAAAGTAACTTAAGGTAATTATGGAATTGAACTGATGTTTCTCCTCTTCACCCAATGTTATTGCATTCATGGTTGACATATTCCAGCTAAAGTTCTTTGGTGGTCCAGCAATCGCTAAGTTTGGTAGGATCTCTAAAGGAACTCCTCAAGTGCAGCTGAGAACAACCCTCCAGAAAGCTCCAGGCTCTGCTCCATGCAGATGATCTGTATGCATACATGGCTGAGTGAGTGGTCTCTGTCTCCTTTATAATAGGGAGTAAACAGCTTATTAATAACCAAATCGTATCTTGGATCTCTCTGAGTCACTACACTTTAATGATGGGTAAGGTGCTTGTGCTTGTGGGGTGTAATGAAGTGGGTATTGTAACGTTAAGGGCACTGTGGATGTTTATGCATTCATTTTCTGTACATTAAAGTTATGTGATTGGCTGCACTAGGAAGGTTTCTTATAATTTAGTGCTTTGTGATGATAAAACCTTTTGAACTGGTTAAAGAATGGTGCTAAAAATGCCATTCACATTAGACTTGATGATCCTTGTGGGTCCCTTCCAGCTCAGGAAATTCTGTGATTCTGTGAGTAGCAAATATTGTGAATCGCATTTCCTAGAGAGCTGTATAATTTAGCCTCATACTAAAAATAGCTTTGTGTTTGTCATGTATTTTGTGTTGTCCATGTAAGAAGGCTAAGCCATAAGCAAATTTCTTAAGAATACAAAGAGGGGTGAGAATGCCTGAAAAGGAGTGCAAACACAATTTAGGTACAGATTTAAAGTGATTAGTTCAAAACCAGGCATATTGACATAAATCTGGCTGTCACTTGTAATATTAAAATCATTCCCCTTCCTTCCCTCTTAAAACAGCTTCATTCAGAAAATTGCCTCTTCAGTCTACCATATCATTCTTATATTTCTTGTTATTTAATCCAACTTTCCTTGGGACTTAAAGTTCATATATAAGTAAGGGACACTTCTTACATATTGTAAATTACAAACTTTGTCGTGTACAGTGAGAACATTATCAGTTGCAGGGTTTCAGAGAACGAGTTCACCTCTACCGTGGACAGGAGGGCAAACACCAGAAAGAAGCATCCTGCTCTAAAACCTTTCCTGCATCAGCTCATTGGCCATTATGATAATTAGATCATCTGTCTAAATAGGCTCCATATGGTGATTTTTCTGTAAATGTTTTCTTTACTTGAACACAGTGTAATACTCTATTTACAGCTCCACATTGAAATTAACCTTGGAGACTGGATGATTAGAATCTGGGCTGAGTAGCAAAAAAGTCTTTTATTACTCAGGGCAGGGGTGATGAGAATATTAGACATATTTTCTCTGATTCTGAAGTGTAGGAAATAAGTTAGAGATAAATGGTATGAAGCTGACAGTACAGGCATGCTCAGATCAGCTCAGAAAGCCTAGTATCAGAAAATCCTAGACTAGTTTGCCAATAGGGTTACTATATTTTGTTTAAAAGCGCAGCAAATCAGCAAAACACGCTGGTCTCTTAGTTCACAGGCTGTAAAGTGTGCAAATCTTAGTTATGGCTCTGTATGAGCAGCCAGCTGGAACACTAGAGCGTGATGTTTAAATAAACTTAAATCCCACAAAATAACAACATCTCATAGCAATTTCAGTTTAATGGAATTGTTATTAATAGTCATCACCTTAATAAATAACTAGAAGATAAAACTGAGAAAGGAATCTCCATGTAACCACAAGACAGTCACAGTGTGGGTGAGTAAAAGTGTTCAGTGATCATTTGAAAGCCAAACTGACCAGGCTGTTGCACCTCAGTGTCTGTACTGGCGGCCACAGTGATTGCTCCATCAGGCATGAGGAGCCACTGGCCTTGGGGTTCCAGGGTGGAGCATCTTGAGTTGGGTTTGCACTGCATGTCTGAGGCAATGTCACAGTGCCAGTTCACATCCAGGAGGCCCCTTTTTGTGATCAAAGGCTAATGAAGGTCCTAGACTGTTATTCACTTGCAAGAAAGCTGATGCCTTTAGGGACATCTGCCCCACTTTTGGATGAGTTAATTGATTAAAAAATGGTGCAGGACCTCTGCTGGTAACAAGCAGTGATTTCATGGGTTAGTGAGAGAACCTTTAATTGGTGGGTTATCTCGGCACAGGACCTTTTTAAGACTTTGGGGCTGACTTGCTGGATTAGATTCTTGTGTATTTATTTATTTCACTTTTTGAAAGAGTTTTAATGTTTTCCTTGCCCAAGACAGGCACATTTCTGATGACTTCAGATCACTACTGTACTCAACAGTGCTATGTTCTTCTCTGCATGATTTTGCTTTTTGAGAAAAATAAAATTGCATTGCTATTTCCTTTTTTAAAAAGAGGTTTAGAGCTGCAGTCTTCCGTTTCACCTTTTCTATTGTTTCTCAATGTTAGGAATAAATTATTAAGCAATGCCTTTGCCTGAATTAGGGTGCAAAGACCATATACCAACGTCAATAGTATGGATTTCATTTAACAGTAAATATGAGAAATAGAAGGGGGGGAGTGGCAAAGAGAAACAGAGTGAGAAAGAGAGAGATTATGCAAAGATATCACCACGTGGAATCCTGCGATGTCCGTCTGGTACTTCTTCACCCTGGTCTGTTTGGTGGTAGGAGTCCCTGATATCCACGAGGAAGATGTGCTGTTCCCACAGCTTGGGATGGCATGTGTGTAAGCAGCTGCTGGTGGGATATTTGTCCATATAGGTTACCTTGATCTGCCTCACCAGGTCTGGCATCTTCCTTGTGTTGCTGTCTGCACTTTTCTCCCAGTCTGTACAGTGGAATCTTGCCTGGTGTGCTAATTCCAAACCTTTTACCTTCATGTGGGCCTGAAATTCACATCTTCTTGTTTGCCATCTGTGCCCGTTGTGGTAGCTTATCTTGGGGGAACTTCCTCCTCTGTCAGTGTTTGAGGCAATTTATTGTGCTTCTCTAAATCATCACACAGAGTCAGCTGGTCCAGACACTTTGTTTGAAAGCACACCCATCTCTAACTCCTCAGCTCTGGGGGTAGTAAACCTGCCTCATAGTGACAGAACTTGATGTTGAGTTGGAGTCAACATCTTCCCCCTTTCTGAGACCTTTTCTGGAGTTTGCACTTACTGTTCTAAAGACAGACTATAAGTCCCCAAAACTGGCTCCACGAGCCTCTTAAAAGAAGTTATGGGATTTTTGAAGTACTCTGAGTTAGACACACAGGTGAAATACTAACAAGATATTCCCAAGAGGTCAGAACAACAAAAATACTTTACTGTCAACTTCAGAAAATCAGAGAACTTTATCCAAAGTTTAGAGGAACATTCTCAGTTCTAGAGATAAACATATGCCAATATCATATTCAAATCCGTTCTGAGTTTGAACACATCAGTAATCTTTATGATCAAATAGGACCCTCCTCCTGACACTTGAGTTTTGAATTAAAAAAAAAAATAAGCAGTTTTCAGTAGCATCACCAATCCTCCCAAGAGGACATAAAATAGTCAAAGGTAAGTGCTACTACTATGATGTGAAATCAATGTAAATGAATGCAAGCATTTTTGTTATTTAAAAAGGAAAAAGAAAAGCACTTGGGACTTCCTTCACTTTCCTGCATTGCTCAGTGGAATTACAGAGTAGAAACTGGTTAGCAAAATAATAGTAATTCATCTTCATAGCAAACAGCACTAGAATCTACTGGAACAACAGGAAATCAAACAATTTTTTTTTTTTTGGTTTTTTTTTTTTGGGTTTTTTTTTTTTGTTTTTTTTTTTTTTTTTTTTTGGTCCAAATGGAATATTATGCTCTTGCTAACAGATATTTGGAAATATTCTGAAAATTCGTTTTTACTCCCCACAGCATTTGCTATTGAAGGCTTCAAAGGCACTCGTGGAAATCTGTCTGGATAAATAGGAGAATGTATGCAACCCAAAGTGCTAGGAGGCCTGAAACAGAGCAACTGGATTTGAACAAGGTGATGGAAGCAAGTTCAGTGCTTATATATATACTTTTAATATTCAAATTAATTTCCACAGAGACCCAGCTTGGCTTTCTCTAAGGTAAACCCTACAAATTCTATCTTATTTGCATTTATATTTCCATTTCACATTTAATGTAGGTTGCAATAGAGGTGCTGTGCCGTGCTTCATTTTTTTAATCACTTCCCTGTTCTATTACATCTCAATATTGCATACAAGTCTATCACTCACATTAGAGGCATGGTCTTGAGAAGAGATCTGGCAAGCTGAACTGTATTTCTACTTCACTGCCGAGGCACTCAGTAACTTTGGACATCTTCTAAAGTTTCCTTTTCAACAGAATCCTTGCAGGCATCACAGAACAATTACAGGCCTATTATCAGGATCAGCTAATAGCTGTATGCTGTAACTAACATGGCTAACAGGACACGGGCTTCAGGTTCAGCTAACATACATACAAAGCAGGCTTAATTTACAAATTAGTCACACGTATTCCTGATGGAGATTGAGAAATAAAGCACCATAGTCAGACAAACATAAAAGCAAAGGGAACCTAGAATTATGTGTTTTTCCTATCCACGAATTTAATTACTTCCTCATACAGAGAGCAGCAGCTCACACATTTTCCACTTATACCACCATTCATGTCTATAGCCTAAAGCACAACAAGAATAATAACTTTAAAGTGTAAGATTTTTATGATATGAAATTAGGTTTTATCACATTGTCCCGGTTCTGACTATGAATTAGCTATTATTTGCAGTATGAGGCATGACTAAGATGCAGAGGTTATTCTAAACCACCTTATGTCATTTAATGGGATTGGGGGACGGGGTTCCTTTGGGTCAGGGTAGCTGGCATGGAGGGGATTGGGTATTGTCGGGGTTCTGTGCTATATAGAGCATATTCATTTGCAAGTGGATCTCTCACCTCTCTTGTACGCTTTTTCATAAATACTGTTTCTTATTTTGTTGTTGTTTTCAGTAAATTGTTCTTATGTCAATCTATGACCTTTGCCTTTTGTGTCTCCAATTCTTCTCTCCACCCTGTCAGAGGGGAGGAGGAGGGTGGAGTGATTGAGAGGTGCAAAGTTTGGCATGGTTTCAGTGGGAACACTAAATTGAAGAATACCATTCCTAAACCACAACATCCATTAAATGTATAGAGTATGAAAATGGTATAGCATGAGACTTTTTGCTGACAGAGCAAAATGTTCAGATTATATTTGCATTTAGTACTTCCATTCTCCAGTAATGGCTCTAAGGACAAGGGGAATGTTCTCATTTCTAAGCTCTTAAATACCATACTAGTAATAGTAGAATTTACATTATAGATTCTGTAAAAATAAAGGGGTGAAGAATGAAAAGTAAAAGCCTCTCAACAGAGAGCTAGTATTTGTAAAGAAGATCATAATTGTCATTGGGTCACAAAATCTTATACATCACTGTTATGGAGTATTTTCACAGAATCACTGAATATGCTGAGCTGGAAGAGATCCATAAGGATTATCGAGTCCGACTCCTAGCCTGGCACAGCAACACTCCCATGAATCACACCATGTGCTCAAGAGTACTGTCCAAGCACTTCTTGAATTCTGTTAGGCTTGGTGTTGTGACCATTTCCCTGGGGAGCACATTCCAGCACCTGACTACCTCCTGGGGAAGAACCTTTTTCTAATATCCAGCATAAACCTCCCCTGACACAACTTCAGGCCATTCCCTCAGATCCTGTCACTGGGCACCAGACAAAAGAGATCAGTGTATTCCCTTACTCCGCCCCTCATGAGGAAGCTGTAACTGCAATGAGGTCTCCCCTCAGTTTTTTCTTCTCCAGGCTGAATAGACCAAACGATCTCAGCCACACCTCATACGGCTTCCTCTCCAGAGTTTAGAACATCCTCATGGCCCTCATCTGGACACTCTCTAATAGTTTAATATCCTTTTTATATTGTGGTGACCAAAACTGCACACAATATTCGAGGTGAGGCCGCCCCAGTGCAGAGCAGAGCGGGACAATCCCCTCCCTTGCCCGGCTGGCGATGCTGTGCCTGATGCCCCCCAGGACACAGCTGGCACTCCTGGCTGCCAGGGCACACTGCCAACTCATATTCAATTTTCCATCGACCAGAAGCCTGCAGGTCCCTTTCCTCAGCACTCTCATTCCCCAGTCTGTCTGTATATCCAGGGTTGCCCCACCCCAGGTACACAATCTGGCACTTTCCCTTTATGAACTTCATTTGATTCGTGATTTCTCAGTCCTCTAATTTGTTGAGGTTTCTCTACAGGACCTCCTTGCCTTCAAGGGAGTTGATGCCTCCTCCCAATTTTGTATCATCTGTGAACTTGTTTAAGTATCCCTTCCAGTCCTGTGTCCAAGCGCTTTATGAAGATGTCAAAGAGCATTTGGCTTAGGATGGAGCCCTGCAGAAACCCACTAGTGACAGGTCACAAGTGCGATCTAAGGAAATTTTCATGTCTGTAGAGAAATCTCAGTGATTGCCAGTACACGAACGCTGTAGGTCTGTGTTATTTATTTAGATGTTTCTGTTCCAGTATCACAGATTCAGTATCTGTCCAATTTCAAAGTGTTTTCTCACATTTCAAAAGCTACTATGTGTCTTTGTTTTTCATAAAGCCTCCTGCTCTGGATTTCTGCTCTACTGATGTCAATTACTGATGTCCCACTCCCTGTGTTAGTTCTTTTCCTCTGTTCTTTTACAGTTTGTATATTTCAAGAGGAACATGATTCACGTAAAAATACAATATTCAGCATGTATTTCTTACTGCACAGTGTTACAGCCTGTAGCATTAGCTGATATCTAACTCCTCATACAGTACTAATTTAGTAGGTGAGAAAAAACAGAGAATACTTAACAGAGTGTGTACATACTGGCAATCATCCAGCATTTTTGCAGATACATAACCTCTGTCCCAGCTAACACCATGGTGCCATGCACACACAGATCTATACACAAAATAAAGCAAAATTTTAGAATATGAACAACCCTGACAGTGGAAGATGACGTGGCACTGGTAAAGACACGACTGTGAGTATCTCTGAAAATTAGTTTTATCGACCTCTCAAATGCCATGAGCAATTCCAGAACTCTTCCTGATACTAAACAAACAGCTACAAGGCAAGCACCACTTGTGCCAAATATTCAGTAGGTCTGGCAAAATGACAATAGCGACAGGAGCAGTTGCTTTTCATCTCTGTGTGCAACTATGCTATTTTACTATTTTGTGAAAACAAAAGTTCTGCAGATGCATCATTAAATTATGTTTCCTTTGGAACCATGCACCGTGTTGGCAAAAGAATAACCAATAAATTTAAAATAGTTTAATTATGGAAATAGTAATTTCAAAATAGTTCCCAGCATCTGAATTGCTAAGAGGCATCTGAATGCCTCTGGTATCAGCAGCCAAATAGTTATCAATATTAATCACTTCTGTATCCCTGTTTTCCAATGACTTTTATATCGCACTAGTCAATTTCTGAGAAAAATGAAGGATATGTTTTTCTAAAATTTATAATGGCTTGTTTAGCTAATTTGCGTTCCAAAGGGAAATTCACAGTATGACTCCTCCCTGATTCTACAAAATGAGAAAGTAGAATAGTCAGTAGGACACTCAGTTGGGATTAAAGTGGTTTGACTTTTGTCCTAGGCCAATTAATGGCTTAATTCATAGCAGTAGACAATTTGCCTCTCCTATCTTTGAAATAGCAAAATATTTACATGATCCTTTGAACTACTCTTTCGAACAGAGTTCCAACATCTCACATTCTCATCTAACCTAATAGATGGGCTGATCTCCTGAGATTAAGCACATCTTTAACCAAATATCACCTATTTCAATTTACAAAGCATCACAGTGGTGTTCAACAGCCAGGAAACAATTCACACAGTTCACTTAAGCCAATTCTGTGTTATAGAAACAATACGTTGTATGACTTTGGAGAAAAATAAAGGGAAAAAAATGAAAAAAGGGTTACATCAGCCTGAACAAAAGTAGATTGCTCACTCCCAAACAAAACAAAACAAAACAAACAAACAAAAAAACCAAACCAAACCAAACCAAAACAAACCCAAAACACTCACCCAAACAAAACAAACAAACAAACAAAAAAAACCAAACTCAAAACCCCCAAAGAACCCAAGCCCTCCCAAACACCCCGCAAGTATCCACGCCACCCCCCTCTATCAATAGAAAATAGATCAATAAGAAATGTCTGATCAATTTTGGTATTCTATTCCTTTATAAAATACTTTCATATCTAGTGATGAGAATCATAATTAGTGCTTTAATAAGTCATTGAAGAATAGCAGACATCAAATATGCTATTCTCATGACAACATCACTTAATGTTGCTTTCAATGGAGCACAGAAAGAATGATGCGTAAACTCTGGAAAACTACTCACAAAAATATGCAGGTGTTGTTTATATGCAAGTCACATTATTCATGGCACAAAAACAAAAGACTGTTTGAAATGCTTGAGAACATTTAACCAAATTGTTCCTGAATGACCAAATGATAATTATTTCCAGAGATTATAGACCTCTTTAAAAAAAAGAACACTATCACTCCAAACCATTGGTAGTTGTATGGAGACTGAAATGCAAATGTCAAAGTTCAGCAATTAGGTGAATGTATTTTTGCATTTATTGCAATGTAAAATTAATAAATGAATGCTGTGAATTCAGCAGCAGCAAAAGTTGCCATGTTGTCTGATGGTTTAGCACATGAAGTAAATGAAACTGTCACACAGAGATGACAGCTAACAGAATCAAATTTAGATTTAAAATGAGCCCTGGAAATACCTCTTAAAAAGATTCAACAATGAAGAATTCTCTGACTTCCCAAAGTGCAGGAGGTCATGCATTACACCAATTCAATCAGCTTTGCCCCTTCCCTGAAAAACAAGAAATGAAGAGCTCAAAGTGACTGAAATAAAAAGTTCTTAAAAGAAAGAGTGATACTCTATAACTAGGGTCATGGGTCACACCATTTAAAGACAGCAGAAGCACTATTGCAAAGAGTGCAAGACAAGGTCCAGAGTGATCTGTTTCCTTCAGAAGATCAGAGCACTCTTGTAGTCTGAAAAAACCAGACATAATGCTCTTGTTTTATATCACATTAGGAAAAACTCTTGTAACTCTAGAAAACCACAACTAAACCAAAAAAACGGCTGCAAATAGAATGTAACATCTTATCTTCCTTATTTACCAGAAGTGTCATAGCCACTGTATTCTGAGCTATATATAGGCAAAAAATAACACTGCAAGATTCTAAAATCTGAGCTTGATGAGAGCCTTTTCTAACTAAAAGAGATAAAGAATAGAACATAACAGCTGCAACAAACTACAATTATATATGATGTTATTAGATATACCACTAAAATCCCTTGCTTTATCAACTCTGTTGCCTCTGTGGGACAGGAGCTTTGCTACAAAGCTGCAACCTGTTTGGGATCAATCCAAGTGAAAATGAGAAAGAGGCCTCCCAACACTGCTGGTCCTTGCAGTCAATCTGGGCTTTGAAACAGCCAAGAACACCCCCTTCACCTGAAAGTGGAATAATAGCCCCCTCACACTGGAATGCACTGGAACCATTAATTTTTAATGAGTCACTGGAGAAGCTGTGTGTCCACATCCTCATACCTACAAATGAGCGATGGTTCACTCTGTAAGAATTTCTTTCCCACGCAACAAAAAGATTATCGTAAAACTCTCAAAAATCCCTTATGCTAAGTTCTTCTACCTGCAAAGAAGCACCTCCTGTAAGTGTTCCCCTTCTTGGCTATTGCCAGAGCAAAGCACATCTCCTTTCAATGAACTTATCTTTAGAAATTCAACCAGTCCACATTCTTTTTCTCTCCCCTGAAACACTGGAAAGAGACTTTTGGAACTATTTTGAGCACAAAATGCAGGACTGTTGTTATAGAATTAAAGCTGAAAAAAGTCCCTGTGCAGTTATGTGGCTAAACTAATAGTTGTTCAACATGAGCTATAAGATAAAACTGGTCAGTAAAGACCAGCAGAAATCAAGGAGAAGTCATCCAACATCTTAATGACCAGACAGACCCTGCAGGAATTTGGCACAATACAAACATTAGTGCTGCTGGATAATCACCTCAGTAGACTACAGTGTAGAGATTCCCTCTATATTCTGAATGTGTGCTGGTTGGCATTGTGAAAACAAAGTTGTTTTGAGTGAGCAACTAGAATTCTTCCTGTAGCACACTGTAGCCAACTGTAGTCAACCTCCTCTATAATATCTTCAATTATATAAAAGAAGAAAATAAAGTGCAATGGGAAAGCAAGAAGAAAAGGTGAGCATACACCACTCAACAGAAATAAGTGTTGTAATAGTCTTTGCATTTTATAACAACTTATCTTGGGTTGTACAGGCCTCCCAAATTGCCTCCCTGAAGCTCTAGATACTTAAGTATCAGAACACAATCTTTCTTTCTTCTGGCTTTCAAGGATATTTAGCCTATGATTTTCCTTCCGATCTTAAATGCAAAATAGAGACCCCTAACTTAGAGTGTGTATGAATAAAGGAAGGCCTATTAAGATACTTTTAAACTGTACCTTAGCCAATGCTAAATGGTTTTCCAATGTGACAAAATAAATTGTTTTATTTTTCGTATGTGGAAAAATAAAAAGCAGTGAGTACAAAGAAAGTAAAAGTCTGCATATGTGTGGAGAAGTCATCACTGTTTAAGTCAGAACTATCTCTTTATCATCAGAGTTTTTCATTGATTCAAATAAAACCCTTATATGATTCCAATGAGGCCTGAGCAGAAAGCATCAGTTACCAATATTTACAAATATGCCTTGCTTAAAGAAAACTTAGTGAATTACTATTAAATAAGCAAGATACCCAAATGATCCAAGTTACGAATACTAAATTTAAATGAGAAGCTCTGCATTCAACATTGAGAAAGCATAGAAAATTAATATAGCAATTGAGTGCTATTAAGGAACAATTTGTCTATTATTTATCTACTAGTTCTCAATATCATTGTTCAATCAGCTATTCAAAACTCATACTGAAATTTTTGTGAGTGCCTGCCACTACTAGAGAAATATAGAGAAAATGGGTAATAGCCACCCAGGGTACAATATCTTTCTGACAATGGATTTTAAAACATATGCCAAAAATTAATGAGGCAGAAATGAAAACAGATTGAGTAAAGTTTAAAATAGCTTAAAATGAAAGATATTTATTGTGAATTATTTTCACAGTTTACTGAAATAAAAAGTCAAGAAAATAAAGACTGAGGTAATGACTGGTAGGAACCAATTATTAAAAAAGGTGCCTCTGCCTGAATTAGGGTGCAAATGAGACCACATGTCAAAGTCAATAGTATGGATTTTATTTAGCTTATTTATTTAACTCTTATATATGCATATACAGTCCAGAATTTCACCATTTATTGTCTGATGTTGTGCCTTTACATTGTTTCTTCCACAACTTTGGGTTATGCCCCAGGGTCCAACCAACTTGAAGACTGAACTAAGCATCTGCATCCAGACTAATGGCTAAATCTTCTTCTTCTATAAGTGCATCCCTTGCTTCTTAGAAAAAAAAAATCCTCTGAATAAATGATCACCCTTTTTGACCATATTGTATTACTTTTCTGATGAGTTAGGCCTTTTTTTGTGTCTTATTAAGATGCCCTATAAGATTATGGGTATGAAAACTGCCAGTTTGGATTGGGTGACATTATGGCAAAGTCAGTTTTCACTCAGATATTGTTAGTGAATATTTTACTAGTCTGGGTATATTGTCCTAGATACCAGTGAGTCTTCGGTTTCTTACTAGGAATTAATTCCCCCCAGATTGAAAACCTTGCCTTAAACTTGAAAAAATTAATTGATTTCACATTTCTGCATGTTTTCTATTTTAGCAAAATGTTACTGATGTGCAATAGGGCAGAAGTCACTGTCTCTGTGGTGAATCTTAAACTCCCTAAGAATATTGAATAGAGTCAGGAGTACATGGAGAAAAAGAGTTGTGAGGATTTAGTCTAAAGGTAACTCCTACTTTTGTGTCTGACACTGTATGGAAGAGTGGCATAGATATTCCAGATGGAGTAGAATAAAATTAAATAGCTCAGCTCTGAAGAGTGGAGATATGGGGGAATAAATGGAAAGAAGGGAATGGTGAAGAGCAGGGAGAAAATTACCTGTTTTGCATATAAATGATGTAATTACCCCCTCAGCTTCTCAGGCAGAAGTTGACATCCCTAATTAGAATAATTTTATGATCTTCTGGGGACAGATATACAAAAGCATAAAGAGAAAGGAAAAACAACAAATACAACTAACATCATCGGCTGCTTTTACAACATAATTCTGCAACAGAACTGATGATGTACATGCAGTCTCAGCTTTATAACAAATTACCATGTTTGTATTTTACTTCAGATGATTCACAGGACTTGATAGAAAAGGCAGAGGCTGAATGAAACCTTTTCAGAGAAGAAAATGATGAAGCCACAATACAAAGGCAGGGAATTGAAAGCCTACCGTAATGTGTTTCATTGTTTTCTTCTGATTAATCCTGTAAAATGAAAGCTACTGTGTTTAACCTGTGCTGATGCTACAGTTGCTGTAATTAAGCATAAGAACTTACAACTTATGCATGCTGATTGTTTCATACAAAGCACCTGACAGGTTTGCCAGTGTGCACACTCTTAAATCTACGACAGACATGTCCAGCCACCAAAGTCTGCCATTGTTGCTTGTTTAATTGATCTACAATAATCCACCACATCTTCACTTCCTAATTGCTGGGCAAAAAAGCAGGTATTTAGCCTTTTCCAGATGAGGTAGTAAGGAGATGTGCTGCTTTAGTCATGTGGGAAGGAAGGTGTTGTGCTACAAAGGAGGATAAAACCCAGAGAGTGTAGCAAATCTGGAAAATTCCATTATTATATGGCTTGCCTTATCACTCTTATCATTTAACTTTAATGTTGCCAAGAGACTTGACAGACCAACTTGTTAGCATTAAATACTGCATGCAGTGGTTATTGGTAAATCAATTGTTACCAGTAATTTTACTCCAACAGGTTAATATTCTAGCAGTCAGGAGATGGCTGAAGGATATGTTTGTGTACAAGCATTTCTTTTTTTTTTTTTCCTCACGTAGCTGATTCTCTTTTGCATTTCCTAAGTGTGATTTCACGGTAAGGAGACAAGCTAGAAGCCAAGCGAATAAAATTATCCTCAGGCATAAATGCAGAAAATCAGGCTTGAAGTCTCAGAGGAATTGATGCTCTTGTCCTATAACCATTACTTACAGTAGTGACTAAGTTTTGAATAATTTAGAATAATTAAACCTTTCTAGAGTTATTTTCATGTCCAGTCCTGACTGATTAATTAATAAAATCTAACAAAGATTTTAAGCTTCAGAAAAGCTTTGGATTTCGTTCTGCTCAGAGGATGGTCACAGTGTCAAGTCCATTACTTCTGAGCTGATTCATCCTGCCCAAATTAATATGATTCACTCATAGACCACAGAATCTAGAATAACCACTGTGGCTTTTGAGCTAATTAAATGTTACCTGTTGCACCTCGTGCTTATTTCTTCAACTCCATTTACATAGGTGGAAAAGGGAAACATATTCCAGTTATTTTGTCTGACAAATAAGTCCCAAATGTCATAAAGATGAATCCTTCCCTTCCCAATTCCTGTGTTTGTGCTGCAAAACAAAGAAGGACCAGTTAAAATGACGGTAGTAGCTCAAAGCATCTCTCAAGGGGTGGTTTTGTGCAGGGAGCTCCACAGCAGGCACTGGTGGGGTGGTCAGTGGGATTTAGGAGTCTTCTGTGTTCTCTCCATGTGTATATCACATGGGAGTGTGAGCCATGGCTGCTCTGCACAGTGCACCTCCCAGATTCATGGTTATTGAGGCTGGGAATAAAAATTATTGCACGGAAGACCAGAGTGGTCAGTGAATATTCCTGAGTGGGAAGGTCTTTTGTGAAATACCCTTCTGTGCAGGACTGTGAGGGAGCTCAACAAAGGTGTCAGGCAGCTGAAGCAAAATAGAATGTTTACAGGCAAATAATGGCCTTTGGCTGTTGTGGTGTGAATGAGAGAACAGCACAGCTCTACTCTTCCTCTGAGAGGAAAACAAAATCAAAGGCAAAACAGTGTAACACATTGTACAGAAATTATCTATAGCACCAGTACAATGTATAAAAAATCTGTCAGAGAGGGATTTTGGTCCATGGATGTGATGATCCTGAAAACATTTAAGCATAAGGGGTTGATTCTTGAAAATAGGCTGGGACACTGAAAACCATGTGGAATGATCCATCCTTCAGCTTCTCCTGTCCGTGAGGGAAGGGTGTTCAGTGTTTGCCCTCTTGCTGGAGCTCCTTTCAGTCATAAACTCAAGATTTATTTGCAAAATGTTTAACTCAGAAGCAAATATATGGCTTTCTAGCTTCTTCCTTTGTACAAAAAGTATATACATCCTGCCAAAAGTAGTACACAGTCTGTATCAGGTAGGAATTTTGTTTATTTCTGGATTGTAGCATGCATATAAATTAATCTGTCTTTATCGCTATTTCACAAGAGGTGTGCATTGCTGTCCACAGACCAGCATTTATCTTTCTGGTTCGTGCCACTGTGTGGATAATTCATCACTAGAGCAGTGGAGCTAGTTATGATGTATGACACCAACATATCATAAAAGTGTTGCCACTTCTGTGATGTATTATTAAAAACACGAAACTAAACAGAAAGATCAATATAATACAGGTCCTTAATTTTTTTAAGTGGGTTAGAGGGTTTTAGATTAAAGAAAACAGTCTCCAGAGAGTTTACATAGAGTTTCAGTACATAAAAGAAACAAATGAGAATAACTGTGATTTCATATATGACCTAGTTTTTAAGGAAATAGATTCAGTCTTTTCAAGTTTCTGACATGTTTCATGTCCTCTCTGTACTCAGTTCTGATGCAGCCAGCTTCCTACCACATTCTTACAGAATATCTTACACAAAATGCAATCCTCTAATATTTTCAATAATCATAGAATTTGAATGAGAAATTATTTTGATTTTACATTTCTAATTTTATTTCAGTTTTGAAACCTCCTTCTAAAGTGCTTGGACATTTTTTTTCCACCTTTTACTCAGAGAAGTGAAACAGCAGAAGAGGTATCCAGGTATTCACATACATGAACTTTAAGATATTGCAAAATATTATTAAAACTAACAGTTGGCACTTCTGTCTTCTACATAGTTCACACAAAGGGAAGCAATCCCTCAGCAAGCCAGAAAAACTTTCTTAGGTCCTAAAGGTCCTGACCCTAAATATCTTAACAGAATAAAATCTTGGTATTAATATGAATTTTATTTTTATTGAGGAGTTGCAAGCAGTCCTTTTACATTCTTCTCTTCTCTTATGGTTTTGGTTCAGCCACCTCTGATGTCTTCTCTACTTGAGTATTGCATTCATCTATCTCATTTAGCCATTATTTTCTGCTCTCTACCCAAGACATAATGGTTTTGGGATAGTATATTTATTAACCTTTCTTGGGTAACATACCCATTTTTTTCCTGCCTTGGATCCTTCAAGATATTTTATATAGTTTTATATCCCCTTAATCTCTTTTTATGTAAGATACGTAAATTAATTTCCCATCCTTGTTCTTCCTCTGTAATACCTTCTGATATTTGAATCACCTCAGTTGTAGAAATTACCAACATATGTGTTTTCTGGGGACTTGGAACATAAAAACCAATTAAGAGGCCCCTGTCTACCACGATGTGCTGCTGTGAATGTACCTGTTATGTCTAGCCTTAAACAAGGGGAATTGCAATTCTTCCTGCACAGAATGGGCCATTCTATTTACTATGTATTTTTATCAGTTTTTGGTACTACTCACAGTCCCAGACACTGTTTATGCATTAGATGCTGTGTTTCCCAGTCCAAAGAGCTTAGAGTGGAAGATTTTAATTGCGTGTGAGAACCTCCTAGTAGAGACCCCTACAGAGAGAGCTTCACATGAAATACCTCCATGGTATTTCAGTTACTTTAGAATCTATATTTAAGACATATAATGTTAGGTGATAAATGTGTTCATATTTATAATGTATTTTGTCCTAGGAACAATGTTTCAACAAGAGCATTTCTGGGACAGTGAGAGAGGAGGGAAATAGTTTGGACTGTGCAACCTCCAAACCCACTGCAGTTTATGGAGGTCATGGCAATTTACATCTCTTAGCCCCAGATAATACAGAGGTGTTCACCCAGATCATTCTGATGCAGATATAGCTAATTTCATGTAAGCCAGAGCAAGATTATAACATGGGTCCTCTAGCCAGTGATTTATATTAACTGTGTTCTCTCTAAGGAGAGACACTAAATCTGCCAAAAATGTTTTTCTCTGTCTGCAGGTCTAAGTCTAAACAAATCCCTACATGTGATCAAAGTACCAGTGATGCCAAAGAGAAATATGGTTGTGCTGGTAGGCAGCTGAAGATGCACATCTCTCTTCCGACTTCCTCTTCTCTCTCGATGTTGTTATTGTAAATGAATTAGCACAAATGATGTGCTTGATGTAGAATTTTCCAAGAATTGTCTATAAAAAACATGGGTTTTTGGACAGAGAACAGAATTCTACTTTGCTGTAGCATAGAAGAGAGTTACTTAATATAGTGAAAAATTATGTGTTAGTGTTGATTGTGCTGTTGAATATGTATAAATGTGAATACAGATGTAAATGAGCAGTGTGATTGACACTTTCAGTTTAAATTTCCTGTATATATACAGAGGTACATATACTCTAGTATTTTTAATGTTTGTGTACTTGAGAGTACTAACAGCTCTAGGAAAAGCTACCCTTTGGAAGTCTTTTGAAATTGTGAAAACACACAATGGAATGCTGCCCCTTGTTAGAAAACCTGTAATTTACCTGGCATCAATCAGTGATTTTATGTACAGTGTTGGCAAGGAGTCACGAGCAGAGGGACGATCTTCTATGATAGTAAAGGAATGTTAACTTTTCAGTGTTTAATGCAAAGTTTCTCTATAACATCAGGTATCTGTCTCTCTCCCCTATCTTGGTTTTCATCATCCCTTTTTTCTACACTTATAAAGAACCAATCTCGCAGGTGTGAGGCAACGACCCACAGTTGCTACAAGTGAAACTGCCTTCTGAGAATTCTCAAGTTTGAGATATACTAAGTGCAGTGCAGAAGTTACTTTTGGTAATATCACGAGCATTCAAAATCATAGGTTTTTAAGATAAACACAAATATGTAGGTATTATATCTAGAAATATTGAGTGTAGTGAAAGCTGGACACTGCAATTATTGGAAGTACATACAAGGTGCAAAGATGAATGCATCTCCACTGACAATCATAAGTAGAAAGTATAATGTAATTTCCTTTTTTAGAGCTGTGTTGAAGGTAAAAAGCTAGATGGGAGCCATTAGCTTTTAATGATTTATAATGCTTTTAAAAGCTTCCATACAATGAGGAGAGACAAGAAGAATGGTACTGGTCTGTAATTCACAGAAGGTCATTTAGGCAGAGAAAATATATCCTCTGATGTGTTTATGTGTAAACTTTTTACAACATGAATAGAGATTTGATAAAAGGAGTAGAATCATGCAGCAATTATGTAAGGTACACTGTTAAATCCTGAGCTTTTCTTTCAGAACATTATCTGTAAATATCAGTATGTTGCTTTGAAGAAACACATATTTAGAAAGACTCATAGGTTTCTTTTGAGAATATTTTCATTAGCATTTAGTGCTAGCAAATTAAAGTTAAATTAACTTAGTACATATATTGTTAAATTTCAAAAGGATAGCAAAGCCCCTGAATACATAAAGACAAGTTTAGAACTGAAATATATCTCACTTCAGCCTAGCTCAGGTCAAATCTTAGTATATAATATTCCTTGAGAAAGGCAGCATGACTTGGAATTTCTACTTGGCTTTTAAAGTACTATTATTTTCCTTAAACTGCATTCTTGCATCCAAATAATGTTATTATCTGATGTAACAAGGCAAAGGGATGATGAGTGTATATTTGGTTGAAGATTGAAGATAATTTATAGTTGTTTCATTTTCATTATGGAAAGAGATAAAAAAAAAAGGCAATCAACCCTTGAAAGAGGCTGGGAAAGTTCTTGTTTCTGGCAGACACTGTGCATAATTCGGTGAGCAGCCTGGGCAAAATAAACACAGGCCCTTTCCCATCCCTCATAAATGTATCCTAGCACCTATGACCATGACAGCAAGCCCTACATTGCCATGTAAAAGGTGAACTGAATTTTCACAGAGGCCACTATCTTATATTTTGTCCCATTAACTGTGCTTGGTCTGTCCATATTTAAAAACTCAAGCTCCTGCAGGTGTCTTTGGCCAGTGTTTAGGAGCCTGCTGGTGTGTCCTAAATGTATGTGATACTTGGGAGCAAGTAGGTCCGGTTAGAATGCTTCTGAGAGTACAAACACATCTTTGCTCCATTGGGCTGGTGATTTGCTCAGATGTGGTTGTCTAGTTTTGGATATCAGGCACCCTGCTTGGATGTGGATTGCTGCTGCTCAAGGAAATTATTTGCATTCTGTAACACGCAATTTAGTTATTACCTCTTGAAAGACCATTTCCCTTACTCTGGCTGGCTTTGGTGTTCCAGCAGGCTGGCTATTGTGAACAACCCTCTTAATAATTCTCAATATTTAATGTGGGTAATTTAAGGACCTTATTCTGTGTTGTCATTTTCTTTAGCACTGAAGCACTGGTTTGGCTCTCATTGATTCCTGAGATTAGGTAATTACCAGCCTGAGATGTAGGAGGAATGTAATTCAGCTATGGAAAGCAGCATAATGCAATGCCATACACCTTGAAGAAACCTATTACGTGACTTTGGGTGGCATTCTGGAGTTTGACAACTATATGGCCTTGTTCCAAACAATTAAATGAATCTCTCTTCAGAGCATATGGTGCAGAGAACATGTCATGTTTGAGAAATATGGTTGGCTGGTAATCTTGATTTTTAATTTTGCAAAAGAACAATTATTTGGCACACTATAAACCTTTTTTTCCCTCCCTGTTAAGTACAAACTTGTTTTTTTCAAAGACAGAAAAAAAGTCATTTCAGGAAGATCCAGTTTTTCCTTGCATATCTGATAGATATTAATTTCTGTCTCAGTTCTTTTGAACAACAGAGTGGCTGTTTTCATATCCTATTGATACTAAAAGTTTGTGCTGAAAATCAAAATCCAAAGACTCAGCTATTGGAGACTTTTAGGTCGGTCTGTGTGAAGGATCTGGCTGGTATAATTGTTACTAAAAAGGTGGTGCTTGAGAGAGAAGATTCATTGTTTGATACACCAGAAATTTATCAGCCTATCCTTTTCCTCTGCCTCAGATACATAATTATGTTTAATAACTGCACTAGGGTCCAGGCTGGGTGTCTCATAGGAACTCTGTGCTGCACAAAGAAACAGCAATGTCCCTCTGCCCAGGCTTCTGGAAACATCTCAGGTGAGATCTAGATGCCACTCACTACACCAGGAGGGATCTGCCCTTGGTTTCAGTGGGGTGCTGAGCAGAGAGCAGTGGTGTTATGTGAAAACCAGCCACAGAAGGATATCTGCCTGCCCCTTTCTGCAGTTCCTGAATTACAGACCAGCTTCAGACTCCCTGAGCTGGTCCTGAGTGAGGGAGGATCTTCTGGGCCCTGCCCACCTGGCACAGAGTCCATCCAGGCAGCTCGGCTCTGCCGGGCGCTGCGCCACAAGCTCTCCCAGACAGCATTTTTATCTAAGGAACTGAGGGGATTAGGCTTTTAAGGGGAAGTCTAAGAGGATTGCAGATTTAAGAGATGGCCAAAGGGGCACATTTATAGTTTTTTAATTAAAAGATAATTTGACTGGAAGACCAGAAGGATTAAGGAATTGGTAAAACTAGGTTAATGTCAAGTGCAGGGTTGAACTACAAATTAGACATATTTCTATCAGATCTTTAGCTTCTAATTTATTTTTTTTCCCTGAGATTAAACAATCTGTAAAGTTTACTAAGGTAATTTCCCATCAATCTTCCTTTTTAAACACTCCATCCATCCTATCCATAATTATGAAATTACAAATGTATTTAAATCCAACACAAGGATTGGAATGGCTGCTAGTACAGAAGGGAGACATTTAACAGACTATGTCATGCTTATAGAAAAATCTCATATTTAATGAGAGTAATAACTGAGTCCTCATTTTCTAAGCACAGATGTGTGTTGAACTTTTAAATGGACCAGTCTTTACATTATTACTTTTATGTCTACTTATTGTAAATTATCTGCTGTATATGAAAGTCAAAGGGAGAGGCAGAGTATCGATCAGGTTATAAAGAGAAATTATTGCAGTTCTAATTCTAATTCAAAATAACCCCTGTTCCTAATTTTGTATATAAATCTCTTGGTTTTATACTATTGAGTCATGTAACATTATTTTAAAGATAAAGTGAAGGTGTTAAGTCAAAGGAAGTATTCTTAACTTTTTAATTAGTCTACAAGTTTTGCCCTACAGCACATTTTCTTAAAACTGTACCTTTTGTTCAGCACAAAACTGCATGAATTACTTATAAGGTAGACAGATCAATATCTCAGAAAGTCTTACAAATAATAGTGCAGTTCAGCTGGCAGTTTTTCTGTTTTTGTTGTTCATTGACCAATTTTATTCTCACAGCATTAACAGCAAAAACCAGCTAGTGAAATAAAAGTTCTTATCAAATGAATCTGTCAGTTCAAGGACACAGCTTATATTAAAAATAATATCTAACAGCTGCTAGCATCCTGACACTTTCAAAATAAGGGGAATAGGTGAATATTTCTGAAAATCAATATTTCAGGTATAGTATTGGCAAAATGTTGCAGGAAAAGTGTCCTGTGTATGACAGATGTCTGTATCTGCTTGTGGCTTCAGCAAACCATATTATTTGTTGGACTATGCTCTGTCAGGAGCATCTGTAAAATCATCTGCTTTGAATATCTTTGGAAAGTATTAGCACAAGGTTAAAAGGGGAAAAAAAAACCAAACAGGTTCAGAAGATGCAAAGCACACAAACTAGTCCTAAAATCCCCTGTTTTTCTGAAGTCCAAGCAGAAGATACAATAGTGTGGCATGCTTCCATAAATTTCCACCAAGGGATTTCTCTCAGGACACTGCTGTACCTTTAGTGCTTTACTGCCTGCTGACACGTTATTTCATTCAGCACTTGTATCAACTTATATCCACTCCCTGAAACAAAATTAAATGTATGCAGGGCCACGGCTTGCTGCATAGGGTAAGTCTCTCAGACCTGGGCAGGATTCTGCTCTTTCCTTTATACCCTTGTCCACATTTCCAAAGCAATGCTAGGATTTACTCTGCTGTAAAAGATAGTCACTTTTGATCCTCCTGCTGGTAAAAAATCTCATCTTAATCCTAAAGCTAAAATATTGTTGAACCCCTCAATTTGTGAAGTTCTTTGAGAACATCTAAAAATACATCTATTTACTATTTGCCTTCTCTAATAGTTTGAATGGATGATGCAGTCAAGCTCACTGTGTTTTGTTTTTTGTTTTAAAACAAAGTTAATTTTTATTTTTACTGCTTGCAGTCAAAGGTTCTGGCGTTTTGAGCACGTGTGTTTCCAGGGTTTTAGTATCAGTGATTTTGTGTGCAGTTAAAGGACAGAGGTGGGCTGAAAGAGCTGAACTGAAATGACTCTGAAGTGTTGAAAAGCTTGTTACCCATCACAGTCTTAGTGGAAAGGGACCCCTGTGAGATTCCTGCCCAGGCTCTGGGACCTTAGAAACATGTTATCCCAGAAGGATGGGCCACCTGGGCTGGGTGCACCATCCCTTTTCACATTCCTTTTAGCTCTACATTTAGTGAACATGGATTTTGTGTACTTTCACTCTCTTGTCTGGGCTATGAAGTGGCACTTTTGGTCCGAAAGATTCCCACTATCAACCAGCTCAGTATGTTCAGTCTGAAGCCTTTTATTCAAGAGAAATGAAGGCAAAAGAGCATTGCTTAGGTGCCAAGTGGCTTCTCTTGCTCTCAAGTCCAGTGGGAATTTGGGGCATATGAATCTTGCCCTGACATGTATTTGCAGGTACTCAAGTTTGTCACTCTTTAATTTGGATTCCTTTAGATTTTTGTTGGCACAACTGTGCTGTACAAAACTGAGTATTTTCCCTCTATCTGTTGCTTGTGCAGATTATGGTGATGCTGTGTTCTTTCAGGATGTTTCTCTCCATGAACTCCTAACACTTTTTGAAGGTTGAGTTCTGGCAATATGTGGAATCGTATTGATTCCTGATTACAATTTTTCCCTTTATTTTCCTCCCTGTTAAGTCTATATTTATATCATGCTATATAAAAGTGAAACACAGTACCCTCCTACTTCCTTTCACAATTTCCCCCTGTATTGACAGCTATTATTTAGGTATTGATCTTTATCAGGCTGACTTTATTTACAGTGTAACGAGTTCATACTAATAACATCAGTCTATAAAACAGTCAATAGAGCAACCTAAACTGCATTAAACCACCTGATTAACAGTTTTTACAACACTCTCTTCTGAAATAAAAACACTGCATTAGGTTTGAACATCTGGCCCCCAATTCTTGGAGGGGTGATAAGGTTTTTTTTCTCTCTCACTCTAAATGCTGGCCATTTTTTCATCAGCTTTTTCATGGGGGTGTAGCTGCTGCTGCAAAGCACCACTTATTCACATCTGAAACCTGGCTGATGTTCACTTCTGTTTACTTCTACCTGACATCTTCTATCAGGAGTTTTCAACAACATATCTGTAAATGTTCTGGGAAAGTCAAGGGGACACTGATATCAATCAGTATTTCAGAATTATATTTCATAGTGTTTATGGGATTTATCTGTTTACATTTTGTTTTTCTATTTAATTGTTCTTCTGCACTATTTTTCTGGCAATTCAAATTAATTATTCTTCATTGATTTTCAAGATGCATTACACTCCATTTACTTTTTTTACTACTGACCATGATTAATGACCAAACACAATTTGAATATCACATTTTTAACAATCATGATAAATTGTAACCTATCATGGCAACTTAATATGCTTCCCATGCAAGATCTAAGTGAAAAAAATTATATCATAATTAGGAAGCACAAGAATATTTTGCCAAAATGAAACTTGCATGTCCATGATTTTGCTGAAAGGGTTTTATAGCACATCAGCCTAGCTGTTCTGGTCCGTTCTTATGGGAATATAGGTCATGAGCTTTACCACAGTGCACCTCGTCCTGGGGGAGGCTCTTTTGGCAAAGTTTTTGATTGCAGCCTTGAGCACTCACGAAACAGGTCAGATAAAACAGCCTGTCACATGGCAAGGTGAAACCTAGAGACTCCTGATGTGAAGTCTAGTGTATATGGGATGTGTCCCAGTCCCACTGCACTTTGGCCATGGCTGTAATACCATGGGGTGGTACATTGCCCAGGAGCCGGCATGTCCCAGCTAAAAACATGCACCATTCTGAAAGCTGTTGACAAACATCATTCCACTTTTTTTCTCCTTAACACACAGGAAAGTTGTGGGCATGCAGGCTGCAGAGGAGCTCAGCAGCTCCTAACAGTGTCGGATATGGGTGACTGAGATATCAAGTATCACCCCATCAGGTTGTATAAACTTGGCCTCTCCGAATGTCACATTTAGTATGACACTTTTTCATGCTTAGTTTCTCCCTTCTCTGATGTCTTCCCCGGTCCTGCTGTCTTTCATCACTGTCTGGGTGACAGTGGAAGGTGAGAGCACAAAAGCATCAATCCCAGTCCCATATCACCTGTGGCTACACTTGCGGTAGAGTGAATGTTTAGCAGATTCCTTACAGTTTACCACTTGATTTTAGTTCTTAAACAACAACAAAAGAAGACAGTAATGAAAATGGTAATTCATCTTTTTAATGTTTCTTCTTTTTTTTTTTTTTTGATTACTACAATATTTATGGTTTCTCTACTTGTATTTGTCAAATCATTTCTGAGTTAGCATCTTGCACTTGGCTAAATGTTATTTTGGAATAGTCACTGTGTTTGTAGTTAATATCAAATAACAAGTGATGCAGTTTAATGAGAGGCATGATCAGCAATCAGTAAAATTGAAATTAGGTAATTCTTTGGCTATAAGCAAAACCAATCAATTAACAGGATTTTTAAAATTCATTGTTAGTTTTGTCAATAGAAATTCTTTAAGGCTGGAGTCTTGGTGTCCCTGCTCTTAACAGAGCTAAGGCAGGAAAAATCATGATATTCCTTCATCACTGAAGAGAGGAATTGTGAAGTATTGGTGGGAAGAAGCTGCAGAGAGTTGTGCCTCTCTTCTGTCACTGTCACATCAGAGCTCTATCAGTGTAAGTCTCTTGATTTATCCGAGCCAGTATGCTTGTTTCTAAGAATGAGATGCCAGAAATTGCACAAGTCCTCTAAAAAAACACTTAATAAAAGTAAGGGCTACATTTCAGGACTTGTGGTTAGGGTTAGGGTTAGGGTTAGGGTTAGGATTAGCATTAGGTCCATACCACACAGGGTTTTCTCAACTGATGCTTGAATTTATAGTTCTAATTTTAATTTAACTGACTGAATTTTATTTTGTTTCCTAGTCTTTTAGAGACTCTCTTCTAGGTCTAGAAATCTTTACAGATTTTTAGACCTGAAATATAGCATGATCTTCCTCAGAATTTAATTACTGTTCAGATGAACCTTAAAATATCCAAGCAGGACTTCTACATGCATATCTGGAGTGATAAAAGATTTCAGTTTTGAATGAGGCACAAAAATGGACTACCTTTCAGGATTTTAAATAAAGCAACACACAGCAGAAACACCTAATCTATGAGTTGTTTAATCAACTGGAGAGGTAGTTATGAATACCAGTTTTTTTGTTGTAAATTTACGTCATTATTAGCATTTTTTTATTATTATTTTTTACTAATTATGGAAGATTTTATGATTTTTTTCCTTGAAAAGCACATCTCTCCAGACAACAAACTGCTGCTTGGTTGGATAGCAAAATCATAAGGAATAGTGTATTTATGCTAAATAACTGAAGAAGTAGAATTCTGTATGTTAAATTCTGAAGAATTTCTTCTCCTACTATTTATAATGCTCTCTCCATTTCCCTGTTTAAACTACCCATAATTTGAAAAAATTGTTTAATTATTTCATTTTCAGCTCTTTTTCGCTTTTATTGATCTCTTTTTTAAAGAAGAATTAATTTTTTACTCCTACTGGTAAAAATTTTACATTTTTTCCTTTCAGTGAAGATCAACTGGGAAAACCCATGATTTACCTAGCATATGAAATCAAAACCACTGGCCACAGAGACGGAAAAAGTATCTTGTTCAGCAACATGGAAGCTTATGCAAAGGCAAAATTATTATAATAATGGCAGATTTAATAACTGAAATGCCAGAAATGGGAAAATCATAGCCTATTGAAATAGACAACCTAAAATATTATTTATATGATGATTTAGCCACAATCTATAAAAACTGTCATGCATCTGGGAACTGCATGACATGAATTCGAATATACATATAATTTTTTTGCTTCTATCTGCATCAGGACTGCTTTTTCAGAGTTGTTACTGATACTTTAATGTAAATGCAGTTTGAAAATTTCAGTCGAGATTCCATGTCCATATTGAATGCAAATGGGAAACTAATAAAAGCAAATTTTATATGATTAACGAACAAAACACTCTAATCTGTTTCCCCTTCTCCTTTTTCCTTTGGTAGTTACTGCATCTAATAGTATAAGACCATTAAATTGAGCCTTCATGCTTTCTGACATTTTTTCATAAGTACTCTATACTTCAAATATTATGAACATGTTAAAGTAAATGAAATTTGTGTATCTTTATTAGAAGCATAGTGCTAGAACCAGAGGTATTTAAGCTTAGTCACTCATAACAGAATTCCTGGTTCAGCTGTACATCTGTCTCCTGATCTTTGGCCTGTTTTCATCTTGACCTAAGCTGACCTTGAGAATAAGGCTGCTTAGAAAAGTCTGTGTTGAGGGTGTTCTGATGGATCCCTTGTGTCTTTGGTAGATAATACCAGAAATGTTATAAACCTGTTGACTCCAACAGGAAGAAAACAGTGGAAAATTAAATAAACTGTTGATCCAAAATTTCTCTGTATGCCTGGTCAGAATCAGCTCTGTCTTTGCAACGTAAGGTTATTTTGCAGAATTATTGTGTATTATGACTCAGCTGCATTTTCAAAATTATGACCATCCTCTGTTAAGCATTCATCATAACAAGTGATGTTCAAAGAGTCAGAGCAACTCTTTCAACCATTTTCAAGTCTCAGACTCGCTAACTCGGATCAGTTGCTAGATAACCTATCATCAGCAGAAAGAGAGAGGGAACTGTGTGAGATGAACAACAGAACTGTTGGATTTGCCTTCAAAACTTACTGTGCAGATGTTTTGTGTTTCTGTTATTGGGTATATGAGGACTGACAGCAAGAGTCTCAGGCCAATGCTTTCCTGCAAGCAGATGAAGATGTTCTTGATGGAAAACATTGCAGATTTCCATGGAGACAGTGAGAAAAACTGGGAAGGGAGAGTGGGAAATAATTGCAGCATAATTGCATGCTGTTGAGTGACAAAGTCGAGCTGTCTCCAGCCAAACCAGACAGAAGATGGGTAGAAGGGATGAATTCCTAGAGACTTAAGGAAAGTTACGTAGAATTTTCTTCTTTCAGCATACCTCTGAAAAGTTGTTGCTAAAGCAGAAAGCAATCCTACTTTAAAAAGAAGTGATTGAGGAAGATTTGTTTTCTTTAGTTGTCTCCTGTCTATCCTCTTTTGAATAGACTGTGTTTAAAAAGCCTGCATCAATCAATTTTCTGCTTTCTTTCTGTAATTTGAGAAATCTACAACTTATAGAATTTTGAAGCCTTTTGGCATGTCTTTTTCCAAAAATATTATGCCTCAAAACTTCTTCTAGATCAGGATCCCACTAAAGTTAACCTTTAAGAATTGACAAACTAATAGTAACGGCAAAAATGAGCCATTGTTTATAAAACTTTCCTTGCCTGAAACCTTCCTTATAAATAGAAGTTCAAAAAGTGCTCTTTTTCCAGTAATCCTACCCTTAGCAAATTGCTGGAAACTGATTTTTGAAGTACTTATGTGAAGTAACATAGATTATGTTGACATTAGTTTTAAAAAAAAAGGTCTCCTCTTGGAACTTGTTATTCAGTCTTAAGCAGGTAATGATGAAATTGGGTATGTGATAGCTCAATGCAGTCAACATTTAGTTAGGATGGCTAGGTGCTAAAACATTGCCCACAGTTTTAATTCAAATGATTGGAACAAAGCATTCATAGGAAGCTTTGTATCTCTCAAATATTAGACGCTAGAAGGAATTAAAACAAAATTTTTATGTACAAGGGAGTGGATGGATCACATCACATTCAAATATTCATGAATGAACAATGCTTGGCTAATTCCAGAGGAGCAAAAATAAGCGAGTTTATTCATCTTTTCACATTATAGTCTCATTATGTGGAAGTGCTTTTATGTCTTTTTAATTTTTTTTTTTTGTTTGTTTATTGCAGGAGGACTTCTAAGGTGTCTGCAAGTGGCTGTGTTGCTGTTAAATTTAATGGGCTCCAGCTGTGCAGTGGTATTATCAGTAAGAAAGAAAAAAATCTCTGGAAGAAAAAACCAGGAAAACAAGATACTTTTTGAGGGTTATTTGCGTATTGGGAGGATGTATCATTGACAGGTGTGTGTGGGGATTTTTAAACAGCACTGAAGGCGTACTGAGTTACATAGGTATGCAGTTTAATTTCAGTAACCTGAGACACTACAGTGACGCGATTAAAGACTTGTGGTGGAGAGGTTGTTCACAGCTGAACATCTCTTCACACCTTCTTTGTCTGAAAAGGAATTCGGAATCACGTTTTTCTGCGCATTAGGTAATTTGTTTATAAGAAGTTTTCCAGACAAAAAGCCCCTCAGCCCCTATTTGTGGAGCTACAAACATTTTCCTCTGCCACCCTTGCTGCCTTACAACCGCCTCTTAGTTGCTTCACTGTATGCACAGAGCTGCATCGTGCTGCACCAGCACTGCTGGCTACCTAAGGGTCAAATCCCATCTCGTGTTTCTTTCTGTGCTGTCCTATCCCTCCTCTCTGAGGTATTTACAACAATGATAATTTATTCGGTTACTGTTCTTATTATGTCCCCCTTTCCTGCTCACTTCCCTTGTATCTCATTCTCCAACAGTATTTTGGTGAGGCAGCTGTTTGAGGCAACTGTGCCAAAAACCTGTTTCAGCAGCAGGTGATCCCCATGTCTCACTCTGGGCACCATTTTCTTGCTGAGTGGCTGTTGTCTGATAGTGACATCTGCCATGGACCAGGTATTTGTGAGATTCAGGTGTACCTGTCACGCACAAGTCCCTGTTTGCATCACCCCCGTGTCTTCATTCTTGCATGCACCACAAGGAATTGTTGGTTTGACCTGGCAGAGCAGGAAAAATGCAGTTAAAATAGAGTGTGTATAGGAAGAGGCAAATAAGATTTGAAATTTGTGTTACCTACAGATGTGCCTAACCACATACTGAAAATCTGATGGTTTAGGAAAGGTACTGATTGCCAATCTTCTAAAAAAATCAGAGCCTTTCTAGGTTTTTTGATAACAACACAAAATTTAAACTACTTCCCTATTGCCCTTGCTCTAAACATGATTCTTTTCTTCTGCCTTACTGATTGAATAAGATGATCTTGCTCAAGCTGAATATGACCAAGAGAATAAGGCTTGTTTACAACTTAACTTGGAAATACCATGAAATATATATGTTTGGTTATATTTCTTTATTTTCTTTTCAGATAACCACTATTACATTCAAAGTGAGCGGTCTAAAAATTTGAAGTGACATACGGAAAGCAAAAATCCCACGGAGGACTCTGCCTCCAGAAGCAGTTCCAACACTGGACAGAAAGTGACGTTGTAAAACAGAATTGGGCCATTTGGTAGATCAGTAGTTTGTCCTGTAGGTGGGCAAGGTTAAACATTTACCTTTGTCTCTCTGCTTGACTGGTGACTTCAGGTGTGGAGTTAGAGCCATGAGTGACGCGCAGCCTCACGTGACATCCCCACGGGTCTGGTGTCTGGTGTTTGGCACTGGCTGACATCTTTGTATCCAGTGCATTTTTTACCACTCCCTTTGTTCACAGTCTATGTCTGTTCTGGTTTAAAACCACTGCAGTGATGAGACTAAGATTAGCAAGCATATTAAACTTGTATTTAAAAATTGATTCTGCCTGGAATTATAAATACCTAGTACATTAACCAAAGTACCACAAATTTAATTTAAATGTTCTCTTTTGTGTGTAATGATGTGGTTTTGAATTTACTTTTTAAGAAATACTCATCAGGAATATAAAATGTTCATCTTCAAACTGACACAAAAAAGATCCATTATTTCAATATGTTTTCTGTATTTCAGCTACACTTTCTGGTTATTTTTAATGCTCAATCCATCATTTTGTGACCTTCACCATGGGAAAGGTAAATGTAAATCTTTCCAATAACAGAGAAACAAATGGAATGAAAATGAAGACTGTTTTGTTTTGATAAAAATGCTAAAAATTAAAACACAGAATTCAAGGTAAAGCTCTGCTCTTCAGAGAACTTACTGCTGACTTCGTAGGAATTATTCATTTTATATGCTTATATTTGAGGAAAGATAAACAAGACCACCTTAAATTTTTTAAACTGTGTCAAGGGAAAAGTTGTAAATCCATATGAAATTTTTGATTTATTTCTTTTTTCTATATCCTTAACCCAGTTTTTGTGGTTTTTTTACCAGTGCAAGCAGAAGAAGAGGGTTATGGGGTGTGAGGAGGGAGAAAGAAAGACCCTCATTTATCTCAACAATCCACCTCATGGGTCTCAACAAGATGAGACTGTTTTGCTCTCTTCCTCTTGTGCCTCCATACTGCCTTTGGCAATTGTGTTTCTTGCTGCTTTTTCTGTCTCCTCCCCACTTTGCAAGGAAAGAAATGGCAGAAGATTTACGCTATCTCTGACTCTGACAGGTGAAACCAGTTTCATCAGCCCTGTCCTGTTGGGGTTAGGGTCATGGAACTGAGGGCAGGAGACTGGGCCTGCAGGAGAGTTTTTAAGGGCTGATAATTCATCATTGGGATCTCTCAGGCAACACAGGCTCTGTATTTCATTCCCACACATAATCTAATTATTGTGGATATTTGAGATGGAAAACTTTGGGACGTAAATAAGATGTTGCCTTTACGGCAAAGATGTATAAACAGATTTTCCCTTTCTGCCTGGCACCTAAGAAATGAGACATGGGTTTTTTAGCTATGAATATATTGAAGGACTTCTAAATCACTGAATGGCACAGTGAGCAAGTGTACCTCTATGATTTCCATGGCAGTAAAACATGCATGTGGTTTTCAGACTAAAGCACCTCTCATCTTTGGCATGAACGCAAAGCTGATTTTTCTGCACTGACCTTGGCCAATCATGTTAGAAAGGATGAGTCTCCCCACACTCATAGTTTAGCCATTTATGATGGTGAGTGCTATTTGAAAGTGATGATACACCAACATTGTTCCAATTAGAAGTAAATGGAGACAATTTATTTATTTTCTCTATATGTGAGAGATGAAATGATTTTTCAGATAAAATCTACAACAGCATATTTTGGTTTTGGCCTGTCAGAAATGTTCCCTTCTGGCTTTGCTTTAGTGCTTGTAACTCTGGCTCCTTTGCCAGTCAGTACCTATGCTGGTCTCTAGTGGAGGTGCTGAAAAGTGTGACTATCATCCCATTTACTCACAGCAGACTCATTTCACTGAAATAACTTCAGTTACAGAAGAAGAGACCTTTCTAACTTTGTGCTCAGCTTTGTGTAGCACTCAGGGAATCAAATCAGGCCCTAATCATAAATTAGGTATTACTTTTTAATCCTATTATGCTTTCTTTTGTTCCCATCTCCAGTTTATTGAATTAGCAGCAGTTAGTCAAAATAAGAAAACTGATAGAAAACTGATGAAAGTGAGAAGCCTGTTGACGTTTTTGAATCTGTATTTGAGTGACATTAATATATAACAAGGGACATGTTTCTCAGCAAGCTTGCTCTATAAAAGAAATTCTCTTTGACTAATAGGAATAACTTAATTTGGTTTTAGATGTGTGAGGATGCCTATGTCTCAGATGAAATTCCCTCAGAACAGTGTACTCAGCTAACACTGGATGCAGGCTGAGACTACATAATACACACTTTGTCTCATATACGATCAAAGAAATTGCATCATAAAAGTCAAAACATTGTTTTCACTGAGGTTTAAAGGTCTGTATTGTTTTTGTAGATAGGGAAAACAAGAAAATAGTTCATTCTGATATTCATTCACCCTTTTTTCCCCACAGGATACAATATGACCTTTGCAGATGTTCATGTCACAAGCAATGTTATAGAAGGCTTTCTAGTACCTCTTCCCTGATTCTTACACTTTCTCTTTAACATTTTAATGTAATTGGGTAGAGAAAATTCAATATCTATATATTTCCCAAAGTATCTGATTAATGTAATAAGTGCACTTTGTTTCCTGTTATTTATTTTTTATGTAGCCCTAAAATGCCAATTGCCATAACGGCAAATGCCACTTTGTTTATTAATTAATTTCCTTTCTCTCTCTGGATATACAATACCAGTCTTTTTCTCTGAAGACTGTCACAGGTGGAAATGAGATGACATGGTGGTTTGTCTCAGGTGGAAATCAGATTATACCATGGTTCTCACTATTCTTATGGGTTAAGTGTTAGAGTTAATCACTCTCATACCATCTCTGAAATAACAGTAGGAAATTTGTAAGTTCAAATTGGTTATGTATTTAAAAAATTAAGAGAGGAAAAGCAACAAGAGGAGAGTTAGGCTGAAACAAGTATTTTATGATGCTTCACTGAGTAAATAGTAATCTGAAAGAGAAGGAAAACAAGAAATCAGCTAAGGGCCAAATAGAGATTTCAGATAGAAAATTAAAATAGACATAGTTGTTGTAGTCTGATGGGGAAAAAAACTACCAACCCAAAATATTTACACACTTAAAATGCAAATCCATTTCCTCCTACACAGTTAGGTAAGCAAAGTTCTGCTGCTTCATATACTCTGTATTATCCCCATTTGCTAAATATCTTGTAATGGCGACATTTCTAGCTAAAATTTGTTTGAATAAAGCTGGTTTAGCTCTCATGGAATTATATTAGGTGTGCTCACAGAGGCATTGATAATATCTCAGCCACTGGAGAAACAGCTTTTCAAATTTTAAAAGTTTCATCTTCATTTTCCATACTGCTGTCTCCAGTATCAGCTCCTGCATTCAAAAGTTTTCAAACCATAAATAGAATTGGCCTTCCTTAATTAGACTTTTCTATAGCTGAGATTTTTCACAGGATGATCCAGTTGATGTTTTTCAACTTCTTAGTATAGCAAAAACACTGACTAGCACAAGAGTTTTTGTAAGGAACTGTGGCTTAGAACGGTCTACACTTTAGATAACAATTCCATAATATTCAGAGATCACTCACTGGGCTTTAGGACCCCTCAGCTGCAAGTGGAAGGCACCAAACTTTGATAGATGATTTCTGTGGTTAGCCAGGTGTATACAAACTTGACCAGGTGGTTTTATTCAGGTTGAATACAAATTTTATTGAATAAAGGTGAAATTTGCTTCACCCACATAAATCATAAGAATAAAGCTATGGATAGATGCAGGCTGGATGTCATGAAGTGCATGCTCTTGCCTCTACATCTGGTCTACCTCATGATAATGTCACAATCCACACTGCAGGAAAAATAAGTGCAAAGTAGGATCTTGAATGTTCTGGTGGGAACTGTATGAGGCTTCAGCAACCGTCAGCAAGAGTGGTTCTGTCTTCTTGTACTTGACAAGTCATCTGAAAAATACCTTTCATAATGACCAAGAGATGCAAGACTAACAACCTAATTCTCAACAACCTGTTGAAGTATTTTGATTAGCGTGAAATGCTCCTTTGTACTTTCAGTTATCCTTATCACCAACTTCATAACACAATAGAAATCACATAAAGAAAATCATTTAATATCTCTCATGTATGTCCTGAGGAAGACATGGTTCCATTATTGACCATCATTCACTTGCATTCACCATTCTCTAATGACCTGCCCCTTTTCTTTCTTTCTTTTTTTTTTTTTTTAATACATATTTATTTGGCACTAAAGAAGAAATTACTAAAACCTGGTCCTTCTCTTGAACTTTTTACAATGATGGTCTCAAATGAGGTATCAGATTTTTTCTCTTTACTTTGTTTCCTATTACCTAAACTGTCTATCATTATACGTTTTGTCTCCAGCAGCAGAATATTTGGCAATATTGATCCATCTCTTGTATATTATTTTAAATCACTTTTAGCTGGGATATTTCTCTGTGATTTTGATGAATTAAAGTACTTTTCCAATCTTATTTGCAAATCAAGAGCCATAGTTTTTTTGACCTTAAAGTTTCAGGAGTTGTTTTACTGCATGAGACTATATCAGTAAACAACACTGTCAAATACTTAATAGTATGGCATTTTAAAAAACTGAGTTTCTATGTATTCTCTGTATAAATATATATTTTCAAGAGGATTTTCTATGGTTCACATTCATTATTTTCTCTTTGGCTCACGCCTTTTGAAGTAACAGCTCAGTTCCTGCAGGGCTACTTGTAAAAGACTGTCATTATTTAGAATGGATCATTTAATTAACTTACCGCAGAGCCTGTAAGAAAAATTAATCAGTGTAGTTATAGTGCTTGTATGAGTCACAATTACTAGGCAAATAGGTTACTGCCCAATAGAGTTGCTGTAATCCAACTGTACATTGGCTCAAAGAATTTAGGGACAAGCGTTGTTTATTCATAATTACACTTGATGCCATTTACTCTGGATAGGCTGTAGCTTTTGTTGCTACCAATTGATTTATGTAGTGGGTAAAATACTTTATTTTAATACCAGTGTGTGACACTATCTGAGGGTAAACTGCCTGTCCTATGACTGGAAGGAATAATTACTGAGGAAATATATCAATTAAAATGAGCTTTATTAAACTATGTTTATATCACGAACACAGTAACAAAAACCTTCAAAGATCTGATCTGTATGCTTGACCGTGGAGCACTTACTTAATAGAACATCTTCAGTGACTCGTACATTATGTTTCAATTGAATCATCAGGAAAACAGAGAATATTGATCCTTCATTTCATGATTTAAAACCAGTTACCTGGAGGACAGATTCTAAAAAAATTTTCCGTCTCATTTGATACGGTAAAATCAGATTTCTTGTCATTCCATAAGGAAAAACTGATGAATAGTTGGACAAATAGAAAGGATGCCCCAGCAGTTAAAATAAATTGAGCTATAGCAGAGCAGACCTCAGTGTAGTTGCTGTTTCAAGGGTGGCTAGAGAGATTTTGTAAGAAAATTAAACTTTAGAGTGCTAATTTTGAAACAACAAATAACAAAACCTCAAGGTGCAAAGCAGTGGTAAAGTGCTACCAATACATTTTTCCCCCCTAAAATACATGAACTAATATCTTAATCTGTCAGAAATTTTGCTGCTTCTGTGGTTTAATTGGACCTCCTGCACCAGCTCACAAGCCCTTTTTTCTGTTCTGCTTAATCTTTTCCAGGACTGGACACAAACTACCATCCAATTTGGAATAGGAGCCATATGTAAAAACTGCTATGGGATACTACACATCTTATACTGCTGACAATTCCAGAGCAGGTAATTAGGGAATTAAGATTACAAGCCTGAAGGGTTTAATGTGCTGGGTTTATGAAGTTGTATTTGACAACTGTTTTGTGTATTTGAATGTTAGGGGGAAAAAAAAGCCTAAATTAACAAGTTACTGTTCAATCTTCAGTACAAATTTCCTTCAGTTGGAAAGCTGACATCAGTCTCTGGATCTTGTGCATGTACTCATCCCATAATTGATAATGTTTGGTTTTGTATTTCACATCTTTTCTTGTGAGAGTGTGAAGCCCCCAGGCTTTCAGTTAATAAAGGCTTGCATGTTGGAGTGAAAAATTACTTAACATGTTAAGTAACCTTCAGTCATCTAAAATTTGCATTCTCAGCAAAGAAAATTTGTTCACATTTCTGGGATTCACATAACTGTGAACTGAGGTGAAAAAAATACATTTTTTGACAGTTCAAAATAGATTTTACACAGTTTAGGGCTAGGAAGCATCCTTAGAATATTTAAATAATATCTGGTAAGTGTTTGCTTTTGCAATTTTAATGATTTATTATTTGATGCCATTTTTGCAGTTCTGACTTGAGCCAAAGAAAAAATCTTTGTAGGTTAGAACTTATTAGTGTCAGCCCTAGTGAAATATTTGTAATTACAGCTAGAGGCTAAAAATTAATATAGCTAATTTCTCACTGAAAGTTTCAGATCAATGCAGTGGGCTCATCCTGATGTATGAAATTCTGTGTAGCTTTTCTAACAGTCCTGCATAAACTGTAACTGATACCTAAGAAGCACACACTAAACAGGCTTTCCTTTTCCTTGCAACACGTATCTCATATAAATGGATAACATACAAAATGGGTATCTACAATACAAACTGTTTTCAGGAAAAAGATCATTTTTATTCATAGATTAAAAGTCGAGAGATTTTGTGGTGATGTTTTCTAAAAGTACAGTTTTGTTAGCATTATATGAGGTATGCAATCTGAAAACTGAAGATTTATTGAAAAATAAGAGTTTGTGTTGGGGAAAGTGATATATAGCACAGGAAGAAAAAATATGTACTTACAGAGAGTAAGTTGTTTATTTTTTAGAAGTTTGTTGATTTTTAGTTGTAACTGACTGAAAATGCTGTATAAGACTAAGAGAAAATATCCATTTTATTTTTAGCCCCTGCATTATTTGTGGAGAAAACTGTTGTTTTCAGAATTTCACTATATTTGAGGACATGAAACTATTCACATCAATAATATTTTTGGTTTCCTATATTGCTTTACATCTCACAGATTCCAAAACTCCCTTACAGTTATGTATAATATTTACCCAATCAAATTAATAGCTGACAGTGAGTTTTAAAAAAAATTCTATTTCAAAAAGAATAGCAACTGATTTTACCTAAAGCCACCTAAAGACACTACTAAATTTAAACAATAACTTTAAAGATTAATATTTTTAGTTTTCAATAATACATAATATACCATTTCTTTTCCCTTACTCTGCTCTGCTATTTTGCTGTAACTGCAGTAATTTTTAAGTCTATCAATATGCTCATATCAATTTAGAAAGCCAGATCTTAATACATGACTTTTTTTTACCACTGAAAGAGTATCCTGTTAGTGACAAACCTAATGTGAAATGTAATAGTGTAGAACACTGAGCCAAAACAAGCCTCAAAAGCCTGTGGTAAAATATACTCTATTGAAGAGATTTAGTTATGACATAATTTTAAAGAAAATAATACAAATTCCGATTTCGGCTACAAAGAGTGTAAGCAGCTCATATTTAGAACCTACTTCAAATATATTGTTTATATATATTCCTGTTCCTTATAACAAATTCCTCCTACCAAGCAAAGTTTTAAACCTGGAAAATAAGAAATTCCTAGAAAAGACTTAAATTTAAGGATTGAGGATTTCACAACAAAAGACACTTTTAAATCTTGCTCTTTTTGTCCTGTTTTATGAACAGGCTTAAAAATTCCCTGGCTCATTTTCCCAGCTTATGAATCCCAATTCTGTGCTTTTAAATAAGTAGTTAATTGAATGGGGAACTCTGTATTCAACAAATATACTGTTATTGATTCCCATATCACAACTTGATATTGAATGTAAACATCCAACAGTATTTTTTGGTCTTATGATTTTTCTGTGTAGTGCACTGCTAGATGCCTAAAAGTAATTTTGACAGGTGTTAAACCAGCTTGATTTTGAAACACAGGAACTAAAGGAACAAACAGGCTGAAAAAAATGCCCTAACTAAAACTTCATGTTATCTGATGAAGTATTCCATACAATGGAATTTTGCAACTCTTATCTTAGACTTCATTGAATTCAATTAGAATGGTCTAAAACTAGAACTCTGATCCCAGTTTTTTATTGCATTTTCTTAAGATTCCATATCTTACTGTTAGCTCATGTTCTACTTTGCTAGATTGAATGAACTTCCTAAACAGGGATTTACAGAAGGGGTGTCCTTTTAACTTGAGGACAAACATGATTTTCAGAGTTCACCTCATTGTTGAAGCATGCTTCTGAGAGCCCTTCAGTTTCTCTTTTACTCTTCCTGAAGTGCAGGCAGAGGAAATGGACACAGCAGTTTTCTCATCAGTGCTGCACAGAGATGTCTCCTCACAGCACAGTGTTTTGCTTGGATATCTGGAAAATGTTAGGGTCACAGGGTCATATCCAAAATTGATAGCAGTTCTTTACAAGGGTATTGTTTTCTAAAATACCTTCTTTTAACATGATAAGGTTTAGATGAATTTTCTGAACTTAAATTGCTTGAAATTAAATATGCGCTCACACATTTCCCTACAGAATGGAATAGATTTTGCAGCACACTTAAATCCCCTCTGTTATCCCACCTTAGCATCTTAGGCAGGTTTTATGCAATGAGTGAGAGACCTGTGCCTTCAGAGCCATCAGAGAGAAACAGACAAGTAAAAGTTTGGGGAAGAAATACCTCAAAGATGTGTTTTCTTGTTGTTTTCTTCTTCTCATTGCTGTTTTTTTCTCTTTTTTTCGTTAGAGCCAATTAGATCCAATAGCTGATAATGGATAGAATTGCATTGTGTTCTCAACATCACTATGGAAATAAAACAAATCTAGAAAATATTTTCTTCAGTGCAAAGGAAAGCTAAGAGTATTAATTTTCCACTTAGATCACAAATCAGATTTTGCTTTCTAGCTTCAACCAATTGATTCAGGAGTGAAATAATTTTTCAGGCATAATCTACTCAATGTTATAGCAGAAGGTGTTGTAATCTATAGCAAGAACTTAAAAAGTTTTTGGTTTATAAAAGTATAAGTAGCTTAATGTTGAAAAAGAATGTCTATTCCTGAGTCAGCTACCAGGCAGAACCAGAAATGATTGCAGGAAGGACAAGGTTCATAGAAAGAAACGTATATATGGACAGGCTTTTGGTGTTCTAGAAGGACCATTGATAAGGTGTCCATGCTGAAATCAACCTTTGCAGAAGCAGAAAACCCAGAATTCCTTATGCAAGGTTAAACTGCATACAATTCACAAACAGTCCAAATGCAGTTGCTAAGTTAGGATTTTTTATTACATGACCAGCTTTATTTACTTGGAGAAAAGCTGACTAGCATTTTCCACTTAGGTATGGAATACTCCCTATGGCTGATACTTGTTTTTGTTAAATTGCTTACAGATTATGTTCTATTCCCATGGAATTCAAAAGTCGACACAAAATTCTCTGGGCATCAGTCTCTAAACAATCTTTCACCTTAACTGTATGGTAGCTGGAAGAGGATAATCTTCAGTAACATTTTCTCACTCAGGAATTAATTCAAGTTGAGGAACTCTGTGTATTTCCAGTTACGAAAGCACCATTCTGGTAATCTAATGTGACTCCTTAGCCTAATCCAACACTTTCCCCATCTCACCAGTAACAGGTGATTGAGGTGTGACATTATTTCAAGTACTTATCTAATATATGGCATAAGAGAGAGAGAAAATATTGACACCTTCTAAATAAACCAAAATACACAGTTGTAAATTTGGTCTTTTGCATGAACACTTAGTCCCATGTCCAAAGAGTTTGGAGCATCCCACAAGCATAAGTTTTGTAGCATCAAGCTAGTTTAGCATTGAAGGACTTGCCCCTGAAAGATTTGTTGATGTAAATAATTTCCTGTTCCACTAGTTTTTATCCTGGAAATAAAAGTGTTCAAAAGATACTACTTGGGCTTTTGTTAGCATGTTTTGTCAGTTTGGTGAGAAATGGCTAATTTTTGATTGTCTGCCAGAAGATCATCCAAGGTTACACAATGTGAGTCTAAGGTCAAATGTGGAGGTAGAGTAAAAGAAGAAGAAAAAGGGCAAAAAAAAAAAATCCCTCAGCAATGAGAACTGTCCAAGTAAAACAAGATGATAAACATCATAAATCAGACATCAGCATTGCCCTGAAGTCAGTAACTGTCAAAAAATTTTTCCTTAACCAGAAAAATGCTCTGCATTTATCATTGCCCTCCATGTGTGGAACAAATGCATCTCAGGGAAAGGAACAACCAGAAGCCTAAGAGGCACCAAGCAGTAGGTGTGAGAAACAATGCACGATTTTGCCCATGGATCTTACCAAGAAGAGTATTTTCATGGACTCATATAATGTCTTGGATTGGAAGAAACCTTAAAGAAAATCTATTTTAAATTTCTCCACTTAGACCTGGCTGTAATTTTCCTAATAAAAAAGGTTTTCTTTTTAAAAATACTTATTTGATATGTTAATTTGTTGCAAATGTTCTGAATTATCCCATTAAATGGAATTTTTTGTGAATTTAGGAGAAGCAAAACTTTGTCAATTTATCAATAGCTATCTTAAATTTGCACTTTTCCTGCTGCTTGTAGCTATGACTTAGCTGAACAAAATGACACCGAAAAGCATGAAAGTTTGATCTGAAATACAATGAAAGAGATTTAGCAAAATCCTGTTGATGTTTTTTGACCAGCTGGGAATCATAAAGTGGTGCATAGGAATATGAACTTTCTGGTGAAAAGTTTGGAGACATTATTTTAACTCTGCAAATCTCACCTTCCTTCTCTTGCAACTGCTCTCTTACAATATACTGCCCATTTTTGCTCTTGCGAAGTGCTGCTTCCAGTCCCATGCTTCTTTTAATCGTTTCCTTCAGAGGTTTTAATGCATGTAACAGAGTGTCAAATTTAGAGTCTACTGCTTGCTGGCTGTCATCCGAATGAGCTTCACAGATCACTCCTTTTTTTTTTTATATTTTTTGCAGCTGAAGAAGTGTGAGAAGATTCAGGCGACTACTGACATCCTTTCAATTCGCCTTAGTCTCAACAGGGTTTTCTTTTGTTGCTTCTTAAGCTCAGCAGAGCAAGCAGAGAATGGGAAGTACACTGTGCACTTGAAGTCACAAGACCTGTGGAAGAGAGGAGGGGGAGATTGTAGGCAGCACACTTCAGAGACATCGGTACAATGCATGAGAAAGACATCCAAACATTAAAATTGTGTGCAACTGGTGAGCCACTGCTGCTCTGTTGCCTCTTTCTCCTCATAGCAGTTATGTTCCTTTAATCCATGATGCCTTTGAAGCACTGACTGTCCTCCAGCTGACCACTCTACTATGTTATCTCACTGAAGTCCTGACTAGAACTACAGCTCAAGTTTTTCAAGAGTGTTGTGGAAGTGTAAAGAAGCTCCTATTCTTAATTTAAATGGTAGGAGTAGGGCAGCTTGTAAGCTCTTGTGTAGAACCAGATTTTCTACAAGAATACATTAAAGAGAAAACTGCATTTTCCTCCCTAGTTACTTGTGTTCTTTTGCTTATAATCTTGCTTCTTTTCAAATAGAAATTTTGCTATTGGATGTCAAAGATAATATCCAGAATTTATAATTTTGTTATTTAAGGAAGATAACCTTTCTAATGTTATTGAAAGACAAGGACTCATATTTACTGTAATCCCACTGAGTTCTTTTCATTCATGCACATTTTCCTCTTGATGTTGAGCTCACTTTGAAAGCATACCTTTCCCAAATATAAATGAGAGCAACAAAACTGAAATTTGCCATCAAGAAGTTATGAGTAAATCTACACTCAAATAGAATGTATCTCTGAATTCAAAGCCCTTGAGATATTTGGAAAGGCTGTTATCACCTTCAGTGTGTTTGGGCCAGGTCCTTTTTCAGTAATTGAAGGTAAACCCCTTTCTGACTTTTCATATTACTTCATTGAAGTAACAAACAAAATCCTCTCCCTTACCACTTAGGAGTCTTCTATTACAGCAGGATGGAGCAGTCAGGCAGGATATGGTAACATAAATTACTAGTCTTTGACTCCAGCAGTCGTTTATTTATTATGCTGTCAATATTTACAGAAGCTGTATCTGATTTATATAAACTTCCAAATGTACACTTTTTTATGAGATTTTTCTGGTTGTAAATTCCATATTCCTCTGAGCATGTTTTCATTTTTAGTTTACTACATCGCCCAAAGGCTTTCCTTTAACTAGTTTATTTGTTGTAAATTCAGCCATGATATTCTTTAAATAAACAGAAGCACGGAACATAATTTCCTGGTAACACTGTTTAGAAAATGGATCAGAATAAGGCCCCAAAGCTATTCTGATGATGAATTAATTATAAGATTCCAAGAGAAACATGGCATTGACATTTTACAAGTTTTGGCATGCAGCCTTGTATAATGTTGTGCACTTAATAAAGTTGTTTTGACGCTTATAGAATGAACAGAGACTTAAGTCTCTAAGAATCAAAAAGCATTTCAGCATAATGTAAGCTTAAAGGGTAACCTTCTGTAGCTAGTTCTCCATTTAAATTGTGGAAATCTGTATTATGCAAACAGAACAAAAGAATAGCTGAGCCTATATTACAGTATCTCAACTGGCCTTTTCTCTTGTGTATAAACTTTCAACAGCTTTTTCTTTAACAATGAACATTTTTTAGTCTTTCATCATAAGAATGATCAAGAGAAAAACATAGAGTAGTAAATGTTTTTCCTTCACATTATTTCAGTAACAGTTTGGGTTTTTTCTTCTTTGCATTTCTGCATTTTCAAGTTAGCGGTCTATAAATACCCATATACCTCTGTGTCTCCAGCTGAGAAATTTGTCAATACTTAAAACTCAAAATTCCTGTAAAACTGAGGTAAGATATACCTGTTTGACAGTTTGGGAACTGAACAAATATGTCCAAACCTGGCATACTCATACAAATGCAATTCACATTCCAATTAATAGAAATTAGATCTCTAGTTAACCTTTCAATATTTCACCTAAAGAAATCAAGTTGCTGACAGGAAGAACAAAAAATGCAAATAAGTTGCTGTGTGGTTTTGTGTACTTGCTTTCTCCTTTCCCTGAAGGAAGCAAGCTGGAGTAGTCACAGCTATTTTTGCCACTTTTGTTACTGTAGGAAACATTTCACAATCTTTCTCAAGTTGAAGGAGCTGCACAAGTTCAAAAACATTACATTTTACCTAATTTAATCAGCTCTTCTGAGAGCAGGAACAGGATCTACCAGGAAAGTTGCTGTGATATGCTGCACTCAATTATGCTAATTTGGCTAATCCTAGCTTGATTTTCTGTGCGGGATTGGGTGCTCCACAGCCTAAAAATCTTGACCATACATGGACTGTCCGAGAAATCCTGGCCTTGCTGAAGTCTTTGTGACATGAATCGCTCAAGGGGGACTGTGTAACACACAGTCAGTCTGATTCTTGCTCATATTCAGCATCATAACAAAGGGGGCTTTATAGTATTCTGGTGTTTCTGCATTTAGCCCTGGCCAAGGAAGTGCCATAGACTGTGAGTAATAAAAATTAATTTTCTAAATTGTTTAATCATTTCATAAAATGCAAATGGTGTTATGACCAGTATTTTAAGTAGTTCTTGTTTTAATATGACTGCTTTTTCCAGCTCTTTATTACTTAGCCTTGGAAATTACCTTAATCCTGATGAAGCTGATTTTCTTTCAGTCATAACAAAAGAAAGAAAATACTACAGAATTTCCTACAGAAAATACTGCATTATGTATTCAGTTGGTATACAAACTACTGGATAAAGGATCTTCTTGCAGATACAGGAATAGATTACAGAATCAGAGAATCAACTAGGTTGGAAAAGACCTTTGAGATCATCAAGTCCAACCCACGACCTAACACCACCTTGTCAACCAGACCATGGCACCAATTGCCACATCCAGTCTTAAACACTTCCAGGGACAGTGACTCCACCACCTCCCTGGGCAGCCCATTCCAATGCCCAATCACCCTTTCTGTGAAGAAATTCTTCCTAATGTCCAACTCAAACCTCCCCTGGCACAGTTTAAGACTGTGTCCTCTTGTTCTTTCAGTGGTTTCTGGGGAGAAGAGACTGACCCCCACTTGGCTACACCCTCCTGTCAGGTGGTTGTAGAGAGTGATAAGGTTTCCCTTTTGAGCCTCCTTTTTTCCAGGCTAAACATCCCGAGCTACCTCAGCCACTTCTTACTGTACTTGTGTTCCAGAACCTTCACCAGCCTTGTTGCCCTTCTCTGGACAAATTCCAGCATCTCAACATCCTTCCTAAATTGGAGGGGCCCAGAACTGGACACAGCACTTGAGGTGTGGCCTCACCAGTGCCAAGTACTTCCCTGGTCCTGCTGGCCACACTATCCCTAATGCCTGATTATGGTACCCTGTGCAGAAATTTATAATTGTATTTTCTTTTCCCTCTTGGATGCTCTATAAATTGTGCTTAAGTCAGAGTAGGAGAAACTCACACAGACCAAGGACGCAGATATTTTTGCCTTCTTGGAAATGCCCCGTTTGTAAGGATATCTCAGAGTTCACTGTGAATTTCTAGAGTCCTTTTAACCTATGTTATCTGTAGTGTAGCTTGGCATGAATTTGGCTTCAAAATCTCAATCAGCAATACTGTGCTAATTGCAGGTTTTTCTGATGAATTGGTAGGCACAATGTTTCACTACCATGCTATTGCTTTTCTGATGATGCTGTAAATAAGAACTAAACAGAGTTTAGTTCTTATTTATGCACTCTGATAAAATTCACAGAGCAGAAGTCAACCCTCCAAGAAGTAAATATAAAAGAATGAGAAATTTTTTTTTTGCATATGGTAGGATTGAATTAGTCTCATACATCAGTACAAACGATTAATTATTAGAACTATACCTCTGTCAAGCTCTCGTTACTCAACTTCTTGTGATTTCTTCCTATTGTTTTCAAAATCTTCTTATCCATTTCCATATTTTTCAGTATATAATGTTGCTCACTCCTGTTTATCATTAAGAATCTCAGAAGGAATGCTGTTTCCTAATGACCTCAAAGCGCAGGCAAGTTTTGTTGTCCTATTCATTTTATTAGTCTCAATGTTTACATTTTTCTCAGCATGCTTAAACACACATACACGCACACATACATTCTGGTTTTTTCTATGTCTTGGGTTTTCTGATGGCCTTTCTTTTCCCTTCCACATAGTTATTTGATGTGTATTGGCCTTGTCCTAGAAAAAGATGGGAGTTCTTTTGGTTAAAAGACCAGATTGGTGTAACTCTGAGCAAGCCACTCACTACAACAGCAGCTTTGAGATACCTGTAAGCAAATAGCACCTTATACTTGACATTTGCTGAATGTAAACTTTGAGTACAAGAGTAATGTTGTTATTAGAATAATTAAAAAAAAAAAATTAGCTAAACATTTTCTTTTTTAGAAACTTAGTATTATTAAGAAGATATCAACATGTTTCTATTCATTAAAAACAATGTTCTCTTGCACTCCTGCCAGATAGGAATTAATTTTAGTAAAAGAATAAAAAAGAAACACCTCTAGGTGTCTGGGCAATACATTTCTCAATCAAGGCTCTCTGTGTATTCCATTTACACAAGAGAAAACCCTTCAATTATAAGATCCTTAATTTACCCAGGAAATTTCATAAGGAAAATGATTAATTACTTTAAGCAATCAGTTTTACAATTAATCACAGTTCTTACTTAAACTGAGAAAGCAAAAGGGGATCTTATGAATAAAATATAAAGAAAAAATGAAAAACATCTTTTAGCTTAATAAATATGAAGTCAGCATTGAAATATTTCTTCAAATAGACAAATCTTGTCTATAGCTCTGTGCATATTAACCATTAATGTATGGAATATATGGGCTTGGAATATAGGCTTTAGCACAAAGTACAAGCAAAGTTTCTGTTAAAATATCCCATTGCTACACATTTCTGCATATTTTTATTCTGTCCAGTCGACCCTAACAACCAGAAACATGTGGAAGTAGAAAACCAGAACTGAAAGGCAGTTGCTGTTGTGGTTAGGCATCCTTGACTTATATTCAGTGACCCATTGGTTTTTCACACTGCCCAAAACAGCGGCGGGAAAGACTCAAGCTTCCCAGGAGAACCATGACCTTAAAGTGGGAGATGTGAGCTGCATCCACGGAAGCATGTAGCATTTTCTGTAGCTCTCAAACCAGTACCTCTGTCAGAGTTTGCATGCTAGAGCAGGCTAACACCAGCAGACAGAGGGATGCCTTAATGCTGCCTTTGGCTCAGGTAGCTCAAGAACTTTGTGTTAACCATATTAATATCACTGTGAAAACCCAAGGCACCTGTGGTGTTGGACAACAAACAGGCATTCTGTTTCAGTCTGCAGGCCTAGCCTAAATAATGTTTGAGTGAAATGTTCTAGACACTGTGAAGAAAATGAGAAATAAATTTTGAAGGCTTCACATTCTGACCATCAAATTCTCGTGCTGTCCACAATTTTATCTGAAGTGGCTGAGTAATTCATGCCATACAGGCTATATTTGGTATTAATACTACTAATGGGCCAGAGGTCTGTGTGGTCAGACACATACTCCGCACCAAAATTAAAATTCTATAATTACTACTTCTTACTGAAACAGAGGTATCAGGAGCACTGGCTCTCATCTGAGAGGTCGATAGCTGTTTCCATTGAGTAATATACAGAAAAAAACATAGTTTCAATTGTATGTAGAAGTGCTGCACAGGGGAAAATTTGAAGAAATATACTAGACTAGGGAAAATAGGATTCATGGTTACCTAGATTGTGCTTATGCATCTTGGCTTGAACACACAGGGCACTTGTTTTAGGAGATAACAGAAAGGAATGTCTCTATTTACAGTGGCAGCTGATGTTGTCATTCTACTGCGGTGGTGTCCGGCTTGTAAAGCATTCCCAGTGTCTTGTTAAAGCAGTTAAGTTCCAGCTGAGAGGCATCTCATTTGTGGCATGGGCATTTGTCCTCCTGTAGCTCTGACAGACATATAATATTTTCCTATTAATTAAAATTTTCATCTACAGTGCAGTTGCATCAATTGATGGGATTTCTTTCTGGCACTGTGGACTCCAAGGAGTTTTTTCTTTTAGTAAGAATTGATTATCCCTCTAGCTTTTCCTAGGAGATATTCACATCTAAAACCTTTCTTACCAGAATGGATATCTCCTCTAAGGAATACTTTTCTGTTTTTATATTGACTCAACCCCTGAGGCTAACACATCTATTTGGAACTACAGCTTGAGTAGGTTTGTAGGCTCAGTTTAAGCATCAGATATGAGTGATGGGTTATCATAACTAAGAGAGTGGCAAAAAAAAAAATATCTGAAAGCTATTAAATTTCTTGCACTAATGATCGCCTCAGTGCCTAAAAGAAAAACTTCCTTAGCAGCAAAACCTCAGTTGTAGCTGAGGTATAATTGTTTCTGAAAGTTTTATTTCAGTTTGGAGTTTGCTGTGGTTTGCAAAGATAACAGGGACAATAACAGACAGACAGTAACAGTCTGACTAGTAGGGGGAAAGTAAGTGATCACATTGACCATGTTCTGCTGTGAAAACAGAGGCAAAAGAAGATTATGTATCTAAAAAGGCAATGATCAATAAAGGTTTTTCTTAGGATGTTGTGACAATTGGCTAAGTTTTGTGAAATATGGGCAAGCATAGAAGAATAAATTAGGAATACATTGGCAATTGGAACTGTTGAAAAGGAACTGCCATTAAGGTTCAGAATACAATCTGATATCAGAGGAAAATATTAATATTTTGTCACAGTCCATTAGCAAGCAAGAAGCTGAGCCAGAGTGGACATGAGGGTGGACATGTTTGCTCGCAGTCCAAAAAGAAAGAAGAAAAAAGTAGTGTTACATAAGGAAAATGAAAGTAAGAGTGCAGTATTGCTGTATGAAAAGCAAATGTGTTTCTATCTACACAGCAGAAAGGGGGAAAATTCCAGTGTACAAAAGAGCATAAATCAACGAAGTTGTTCTTTATCAGTCAAAATACAGGGGGAAAAGGGCACTTTAAAGTGTTAAATTATATATGAAGAGTTGTATGAGACCACAGCAGCATGCCAGACCACGAAATGCCAAGATTAAAATCACGATGCTGTAAACCTCCATTTGACTTCATTGGACCTGTGATAGTTTACACAGTGTGAAGTCTGACATTTTACATGGTGTTCTGAAACCTGCCCCAGAATTTCAAACAGCCTCACAGGAACACACATTCACCACCCTTATTCCCGTGTCCCACATACCTTTCACAGACCTGAAGATTTGCCACTACCCCACACACCTCTGATGCCTTTTGAATCACCTCTGCACCATAAATATTTCACAGAATTGTGACTGAAGGGATGCAAAAATAGGAATAATTAACAGTGTTCTTACAGGAGAAGACCAAAGTACAGAACATATTTTAAAACATTGATTTCTATGAAAAATGAGAAAATTATACAGTACATTGCTAGGTAAACAAAAATAAAGGAAAGGAATAAAGGAAAAAGTCATGATTCTTTGTTAGCAAGGAATTTATCAGCAAATTTCAGGATTATGGTAATCAAAGCACATAGCTCTCAGATTCATCAATTCTATGTACAATTATTTCAGCTAATAAGAACAGAATAGTAATTCTGTCCATACAAATATCTAATAAAATAAGTAACTGTGACCTAGTTAATAAGAGACCTCCTCTTATTTAATGTTTCTTGGCAATTAAATCCCTAAATTCCATAAAGATTCTGATGATTTATGCTACCAAATAGGGGATTTCAGGTTTTATCTCATGAACATATTTCTAATCTAGTCATTACTGGGTTAAATATTATTTGTAACAGTGTGTGCAATCTAAATACCAAATACAGATGCAATTGAATGTATAGAAGAAAGTGTGTATTTCATTTATACATTTTTTTCTTCCAAGCAATAACTGTGTCAAGAAAGAAGCATGATTTTGAAAATTAACTTTGCACAAAGCTGTGATTTTGTGAAGAATGTGATCCTAATCTGATGAATTTAAATCCTTGGATCTGGTAAAATGTCTGTAAGCAGTTAAGTCACTTCATCAAAACCTAAGTTCAGTTAAGCATCTCTTTCACTTCAGTACCTTTGATGAGACTTGAGATTCATCTGGTAATGGGAATTAGCTTATCTACACTATGGTTTCCAAACTTGCAGGAAACAGACTCTCTGATGTGGTAGAAGCATATTTGGGTTCCAGGTACCAGTTCCACAATTGCAATCAAGTAGAGAAACCCCAAACTGACAGAATCATAATGGTTTTCTCCTTGGCTTTGGCTGAAGAGATGTGAAGTCTACCTTATTGTTTGTTAGAGAGATATTTCTGAATTATTTCATGTTTTTGAGTGTTTTAACACTTGGAAGGCAGAGTTTAGTCATTGTTAATTCTGTTCAGTGTCTGTAAGTTATCTATGCCCATGTCATGGGTCAGACATGATAAAACTGGCGCAATCAGCAGGGGTGGAATTCTTAGCGCTAACATTACATTCTGAGAAAATGCTCCATCAGTTTCAGACTACAAAGGTGTAAAGAATACGATGTAATCCTATTTCTTCTGTTTAAGTGATTTGTGTCAAGTGGTTGAAATCACAGGCTGTACTGTATGATGGCAATGTCTTAAAAGACATTTTATATAGGGTTCTGTACCTTAGAATGGATGATAAGGGATTTCAATTAGTCACACCAACCTGGACTAAGGCAGGAATCTACAAGGGTGCTCCAGGTTTGTGCATCCAAAGGAAAACTAATGAAAATTTAATTACAGCTTTTCTAGAGGACAGGTTGCTGATTTTATTTATTTATTCATTTATTTAAGTTTAAGAACTTTCCACCAAAGAGTGCCTGTGCAGTACTTTGAGGCCTCATGACAGACACTTGAAACAGAATAAAGGTGATTAACTCAAGGTGATTAATCACTGTTACATCAGCAGTACCAGAGATTTAGGAGTTACCTTGTTTGACTTGTAAAGTTTCTTATTAGAAAGATATCTGTTGTGACAAATTTTCTATTACTGGTCACTGACCTCATTCACCTTTCTACTGCTTACACTTAAACTGCTATTTTCAAGTAAAGAAAACAAGATTTCAAGCATGGGAACCATTGCCATTGTTCTCCATTAGGCTGTGGATGCTATTCACTCTGTGAGATATAAAGGGAATAATTATACAATTTATATTCTTTCTAGGCCCAAATTAGCAGGTGATTTGAGGTAAAACATGGATGAGTCTCCCATAACCAGACTGATGTCGCAAATGAGATAGCTAAAAAGTGCCTGTGGTTATCTTGAAATGAATTTATATTAGAATTGTGTCCAATATACTATATTACATGGTGAAGACACTCAGGGCAAATAGAAAGTGATGGGGTTTTTTTATTCTCCATAGCCGTTGTTCAAGTGGTCTTAGTAATGTTATTTATTTTTTTGTTGTTGTTGTTTTATAAAAATGAACTTTTGAGAGTGGTATTTCGAACGGCTTATAGCCTGTTCTTTCCCAACAGAGTTAGTCCACATTTTAAAAGTACAGGACCATGTCTGATAGGATCTTTTAGCTCTGAGTCCTTTTCATTGTCCCTGTGTTCAGTCAAACTCTATTGTTCATCATTCATATCATATTGGCTATAGCTATAATTACCTACTTGATCGTATTTACAATTTCCCAAGATCCAAGTCAACTGCTCATACTTGTGTTCTCAATTTCCTTTCCATAATGGAAATGGGGCTATTTATTGTCTTAGCATCTTTTTTTCTTATATGGCTGAATCGTGATCAAGCCAAATAATCAGTTTAAAGCCATGGAGATTAGGGAATTATTTTGACTACTGTTTATCTATAACAACTGTAATTTTAAACTTCCTTGCTTTAGAAACTTTACAAACCATGTTTTTGTGCATCCTGAAAAGACATGGATAATTTTTCCATATATGTCTGAGTTTAATTTGACACACCTGACTTACTGGTTCATTCACAGTATTTTATTTTATCCCTTTCATTTTACTTAGTTACAAATGTTCAAACTACACTTGGCACAAAGTGTGATGGTTTAGCTTCACATAGCTACTCCAAGTGAGTAAATTAAATGCTTACCAAATACAATATTAAAGTAAACTGAACATGAAACATATTAAAAATGTCAACATTTTCTACCTGAAATGGAAAGATATTAATTAAAATCAGGTTAGATGTATGTGTATTATACTCATAGACTAAGTAAAATAATTTTTAAAAAGCTTTGGAATTATTTGATATGCCTACATTAGTCAAAATTAAAATAATTTAGACAGCTCTCCCTTAACAATTTCAAGAACATCAGAACATAAGAGCTTCTCTCTGAAAGTGATAATAATTTTTATCAAAAAGGAGCTCCACTCTCTCCATTTGGAGGCTTATATGAGAGTTCTAAGTGTCTTCATGCTGTACACACTACTTCATCTTACTGGTAAAAGTGTCTTGGCTTCATAAAGAGCACAGGACTAAAATAAAAAGTATTTTAGTAGATGTTGAATTATTTCTGTATGAGTTAACCTGTACCACAGGCAGTTTGTCACAGTTTCTTATAGCATCTGCTGCTTTTCTTCATCTTTCTACTGACAGTGCATCACTGTACTTTGGATCACTGACTTTTTTCCATTTTCTTTGGATTTCTAAGTACTTTTGCCAATTCATGTCAATTTTTTTAAATGTGTGTGATTAGTCAGTATTTGTCATAAAACATTCACCAGAAGTCCACCAATCCTTTGCACAGCTGTCTGCCCCATTCACTCAAATTTGCATTTGTCTAATAGCAACAGGAAATAGTGCTGCTTCTGAAAATTTTTAATTAATCTTTATAACAATCTAGAAAATCCAATATCAGTATTTTCACCAGATTTTATAGAGAATTTTTCTTCTGAGACAAATGATTAACAAAGAAATTTCACTTTTCTTAAGTCATATGAAATCCCGTGACCAATCTGCAATCTCAGTGCTGCCTAACATTCTTACTTCATGAGTTCATTTCATGGCTTTATTCATGTTTGAGGAAGATGAGGAATAGCAGAGGAATGAGGATGAAAATAATTGCTTGTATAAAGAAGCATTGGTATATTAAATAGAAAATGAGTCTTCTTATTTGGTGGTGTTGTATGTGATTTCCATGTTGGATTATACAGCACTTAAACGTGTATTAGGTAAATGCATGACCTAAATACAAAAAACATAAACATCTAATTTAATAGCTTGATTCACTAATTTTTGTATTTTTCAAAAATAGAAATGTATCAGTGAAATCACATCAGAAATATGATAAAAACATTAAACATCTTTAATAGACAGAAGTAAGACTAAGAGGAAGGCTCACAAAGACAGAAATAATGTATTGTAATGAAAAAATCTCATTCTTCAAGGCATGAAAATGAAGGCCAAAGTAAGAACGATTCCTGTTCTTTTCCCTTGCCACTGCTAAGCCATGAAGCAAGTGTGCGGAAAATGAAATTGACATACTGACATACCCATCTCGTATCATCTAAACACAGGTCGACATGAAATAGCCAATAGAATCAATTGAATCAATACTCTCTTTAGAAAAGCAGCGAAATAAAATCGAGAAGCTAAATTATGAAAAGGAATAGCAGTATTGAAGCATAAGACCTATTTCTGGCTGAAATCTGAAAAGGCTCCATTATGTGTTTCATCTGCTTATTTTGCAGGTGTTTATACTTTTGCTCACTATGAGGGAAAACTCCTATTTAATTAAAATTTCTATAGCACTTTCAAGAAAGAGAATTTATAGCAAAAGAAGTAGCAGTTCACACTGAGATGCTGCAGTGATTGGCTTCAGCACAAACAACAAATAGGTGTAAGATATCTATTGCTTCTCCTTTCCTGTCCTATAATAGTCCTCCAAGCTAGTTTGTAATCTCATCTCATTCTGCTGTTTCACAAGCATGGTGTGTGAAGCACCAAATGAAAGCAAAAATATAGGTTGCAAAAAGTGTACATAACATTATATTTTTCCTAGCTAGTCCATCACCAGCAGAAAAACACCCTTGAACTCTGTAGTCAAAAAGGAATAGGTAGAAAGAAACATTGTGTCAGAATTCCATAGCCTAAGTTGCACTTCACTACTTAAAATATAATTTTTCAATTTTTTTTTCTACACAAGAATTTGAGTATGTTTTCACACTTTCATATATTATGGTGAATACATTCTTTCTAAATTTTATTGCTTCACTATACACACATTCTGTAAAGTTGCTTCTTAATCTTGCCCTTTTTCTCACATCATTTGGCCCATTTTTCTACAGTTACTTTCTTTTAGATAAGATCTGTTTCAATGCAGAGGAAAACTACTGCCAAAGATAGTCTAATAATCATAATTCTTACATTACTTACTAAGTTTTTCTATATTATATCAGTAAAGTCATTTATAGTTTTTCAAAAACCTGATTAGGTCTAAAAAGTTTACATATTTCAGGAAAGTGGAAATGAACAGAGGCCCTTTTCAAAGTCTGATCTCCTCATTAATTTTTGTGTAAAGCCTAGCTGAAAATACTGTGCCATTTTGACCATGAAACAAAGGACATTTTCTTAGCTGTCTGAAGTGCTTAATAACTCTTGCCTTCCCCATGAAGTTAAGCTGATCTGACTGTGGCTGAGGAAGAGATCGAGTGTTTGGTTATTCTGGGTGACGGTACAGTCATCCCTAGCAGAACCAGGCAAGAGTGGTCAGAGAAGGAAGCAAACTTAGAAGCTGCTCTGCTCACCACTGTCATAAGACTGCTCTCAGTGGATGGCTTTCTTTCTCTTTTATACAGTTCACCTTGTTTCTTTTTAGAGGTTTTATGTGTGTAATGTCCACAACAAAGCAAAATGTACATTAAAGTTGAGTTAAATGTATAGGAAGCTTCACCATTTTATTTTTGAGAGAAAAACAAGCAAAACAGCCCAAACATCCAGTAATGCTCGTGGTTCCCTTTCCACATATGCTAAAGAAACCTTCAATTGTAACAGAAAATCCAGAGACAATGACAACAAGCATTTTTTTTTCCCCCAAAGGCTGTGGCACAGATGATGTCTGCTATTATTAAGATCTAGCTGTAACTCATCCATCTGTTATCTTCTTGTGTGTGCCATACCAGGTTATTCATAACTTAAGGCTGAATTAAAATAAAATAAAAAAAAAAGACTTTTTTCTTCTTTACAGTAACCTTCCATGACCACAGGATTCTCTATTTATTATTGTCTTCTATTTTTTGAAAATGAGAAGTTTTGTACACTTCTGTGCCCTTTCATTTAGAGAAGCAGCTTTGTACTACCAACAGATTTTTGCACTTACTGAGTCCTAAGAGAATTGAGTCAAAATGAAACAGCTTGCTTAACGGTGTAAGATGAGTCCTTTAAAACTCATTTTAGTAACTATAAATGAAATGTATCTCAGGCATCTGAAGAAGGGGGGAACAAAACCAACAAAAAAACCCCCCAAGTCATGAGAAACAAGCCACAATCTTCCAACATATTTTGCATCCCATTCAGGCAGATGTTTGACCTTAGGACGTGTAAAGCAGATGGGTTTGATCCGCTCTTGATCTCCCTGTAATTTTATCTGGGGAGATGAGGGAAGCTCATCAGGAATTTAACTAAATATGGGAACCAGGTAACCAAAAGCAAAATGTTGGAAAATATTGTAATATACATATCTAAGACTAAATATATATTTTTACCAATTGCATAAATTCTGCTGAAACATAGACATGATAACAGCTTGTGTTTAAATGGATGTGACAAGCCTATCAGGATATTATAAAAATACTTCAAATGATGGATGTGATTTTCTTTAATTTGTTTACAAATCTAAGACTAGAGTCTAGTTTTAGACCAAACTGAGGAAGAACTAAAGTCCTTTTTTCCATTTTGTAGTGCACTGGCTATGTTATTTAATTGCAACATGTGCTTTATTACCTTAACGAAGAGTAACTGCAGTAAACAGCCAGTTGAACCTGGCAGCCAGTTTGCATGGGCAGGGCAAAATCTGAAGCAGCTTAATTAATTATCCCACCTCAATTGTTGCAGTGCCTTAAAGCTGCACTGTCTGCATTAGACACCCACTTCACCACTGTTGGGGGTAAGGACAAAGAATTTTTCCTCCTTCTTCTAACTTTCCGTGATCCAATACAAAGGACGAAAAGAAGCATTTTCTTCCTTTGATGTTTACGTTTGAAAACTAATTGTTGTTTTAGATCAACAAATTATTTTTAATGCAACTTTTGGGTAATATTTTATTTATGCAATAGCAGCAACAGAGAAACCTGGAAGACAAATTAAAAGCACTGTACAAGGTGAGAAGAGAATTGCCTTTTTTTGGCGCAAGAGACAAGAATGGCACACAGACCATGAAAGTTGCCAGCAGAGCCCATCTGTTAAGCAACAGAGTAAAAATCAGATGCTGCAAGGTTCCAGTGATCGCAGGAAAAGCAAACACTGAGAAGGGGTGAATAAAGGCAGGAAGGTCATTTTCACCTCAAAGGTCCTGCAGATCTTCTTTTCTTTATGAACTGCTCTTAAGTTTGTTCTTTCCTGCACAGGGCTGTGATTGATCAGTCAACCTGAAATGGACCCAGTCTTTGCATCGCTGGCTTTGTCTGGTCAGACCCCTGAAACTTCAAGGGCGATATCCTTATGAGTGTAATCCTTTGTTGGAACTTGGTTCTTGACAGATTTCACTGTTGGATCTTTTCACTACTTGTCCCCATGCACAGATGCTACCTTGGGACTCCGAGGTGCTAGGATCTTCAGGTCTTTAGTTCACTTCTTTGGATAGAAATTGTTTTTTTAAAGAGTAGAAATTCAGTCTTGAGCACTTACTTCATACACATGAGAAATCTTTGAGAGCCACAAGTCCTGATGAAACTTTTTTTTCTAGCAAACCCATTTTTCTTATTAATCCAGTCTCTATCATTTTCAGATCCTGCATTTACCATAAGCATTAATGTGAGTGTCCTGGTTTTCAGCCAGGACAGAATTAATCTTTTTGCTTTTCTTCTCCCTTTGAGAAAGAGGAGCTTGAAGCCATGTGGTTTTGTCTAGGCTGCCATTCTATAACATCTTAGGTCACCACGTAGAGAAGGGAAGTGAGGAATTCTTGCTTTGAGAAGAAGGCGCTCATGGCTTGCAGTCCGGGAAAAACATGGGTACATTTTAAGACAATAAATGTTCTTTCTAATGTAAAAAGCACACTGAAGTCCAGAATCAGGCTCACAATGGCAAGATCTTAGTAGGTTTAGAGCTTCACTTTTAGGACTGTCTAGTTCTTTTATTCTCGCAGCTCTTACCCACAACACACACATGCAATGTCAAAAGCACCCAAGATTTTTCATTGTCAAGACTTTACACTTGGCCTTTGTAAGCTTTTTTTGGCACTGATTTTAGGTTTCAATTATCATGAAGAATTGTAATCCAAAATAGTTTTTTTACTAAAATTAAAAAAAAAAATCCAGTCACAGTGAAGAACCAATCAAAAAATTTCAGTGCAGAAGAGAGTGAACTGAAACTAAGTGTATAACTAGAGTGCAGGGCATATCTGAGGCTCAAGAAATCTTATAGTTACTTTTAGAATTAGATTCCCTACTGTAACACCTACCAAATTTTAAAAGGTGTATTATTGCTTTTTGTATGAAAAATAGTAGCAAGGAAAAAATGTGTGTATGTGGTTTCCCCAATGGAGAAAAAAGTAATAATATAGTACAGCCCCTTTCTATTGAATTGTCTGAAACAGTAAATATTTCTAAAACCATGGATATATTTAGTTAACTTTTTTCTGCCTTTCAACAGAAAAAAAACTCCTATTGAAGGTTGTGAATAATAATTTTACAAATTCTACTCTACAGCACATATGCCTTCATGACCTTCTAATTCTCTTTGCAAATGACTATAATTCACAAGTGCTTCAAGCAAAGCATAAAAGTAAAAATATGTGTATGTATATAAATATATATATGTGTGTGTGTTACCTGTGCAATGAGGTATGCAACTGTAGTTTTCATTGTAAATGTGTGGAACTTTTTTCTTCTATTGCATGTCTTTTTCTTTCCATCATAAGCTATGCTGACATGTACTTGTCCTGGACCAGGCTGTCAGAAAATGGTGACCAGGAAAAGAGTGGTGCAGCTGGAAGTGGAAAAGTTATTCTGGTTTTACTAAGCCATGGTTGAGATAAACTATTTTGCAGAGTAATTTAGAATGAAACTAGTTTGACTACCTGTCATGTGGTCAGATCTTGAAAACATGACCAGATTTTCACAGAAATAACAAAACAGTTGCTTCATTCAGTCAATTAAATGAGATTCCAGCTCATGCAGTTTAATACTGAGCTTATTTTCAGATGTTTGCAAGAAAATTAGAAATTGTCTCAACCTAGATGATCTGGAGCAGCTGCTTGCATATGTCTGGCAGTAATAAAAGTTGGAAGCTGTTTAAGTTTATGGGAAAAAGCCTTGAGTAAACGAAAGGTGAAATTAAATGAGTATTGTTTAGATTGTATCCAGTATATTGAAGTGTGTAAAGATGGATTAGCACTGTTTGTTACTATTCTCTGTTCATATTATTTGACATTTTGATAGAAAATGCTTTTTCAGAGTCTTAAATCACTAAGGTAATCATTTAATGATGAAGCATTCAAGGATATTTTCTAAAAAAAAGATATATGAAATATTTTCAGTAAGAATGTGGATTTCTAAATTTTTCATAGAGCTGAAAAAGTTTCTATTAAACAATAATTTCATGACAGTAAAGTTAGAAAGGCCATATATATACGGGTGCTTTTAAAATATAAATTAAAATGTATATATTTTAAACTAATCAGAAAAAACACAAATGTTCACTCACCTAAAATCTTTAGAAAAATAAAAATGAATATCTGTAAAGATTTTTTAAAGCAGTCTTTCTTTCATAGGTAATTTTAGGCATTTGCTGAATCAGTAAAGACAGGAGGAAAGACTGAACAGAGCAGCTCCATTGAAAGTGAAACCTTCCGCTTTCTAGGTACTTTTTTTTTCCTCTATAGCAATATCCAGCTCTTTTATGAGTTTCCAGTGGCTTCTATGGCAGAGACTTCTCCAGCAGTGAAAGGTGTAGCCCTCCTGTCTATCTATGTGGAAAATTCAAATCAATTTCCTGACCAGCTGTTACTCTGCATCTCTCATTCCCACACACTGAGGATCCTCTGAGAAGATGAAGCACGGTGTGTGTGGTTTTGGGGGATACACTTTGTAACCTCTGTGGCAGCAAACTCAGGTAGTTAAGTACAGCTGTCAATACTGCTGGATTGTAAATAAACTTAGAATTTTCTGAAGTACCCAAGGCATGCACAGGGGTGGTTGTTATGGTAACAGACATGACTCGGGGCTATTACACATGGTTACAAGTTCTTTCTCATGCCAAGGAATCTACAAAGAAAATCTATATGAACTCTGGTAGTTCTATGCCACTGTTCTTTGTTAGTACTGGTTGGAAACAGGACCTGTGTGCACTCCTAGTCTCACACCTCTGAACAGCATCCATGCCACTTCTGTTCTGCCTCACAAACTCAGACTGACCTGCAGAGCTGACGTTCCCAGCATGATGTGCTCCCTGCCTTGGCTTGGGTTCATGCTGCTGAATACAACACCAATAACAGCACTCCTGTCAGTGTGTCTGGCCTTACAGGCTTCTGAGAAACCTCTGATACCTTAGGGATTTGCTCCTTTTCACGGCTGATTTCATAGCCAAAAACTCCTTTTCCTGGATTAAGATTTATGTAGAGTGATGCCTTTACCACCTAGTAATTCTTGCATGTATAAGAATCCAGTCTTGAAGAAAATGTCTTGCAAGACAATGTGTATCACTCATAATGATAACACCATTAAACATAAATATTCAGATAAAAAAAGCTAATCATTAAATCCCAAAAACACTTCATTATTTATTACAATACACCTAATAGACATGCGTGCCTGTGCTTGATTGTCTGCCTGTGGCTTTTATCTCCCAATTGAATTTAAAAGCAGGATAGCTTCCAGTAGTAGCTGAGATTTTATAATACACTTTTATAATATTTTACATCAGCACAGTTCTGTATTCTGAATCACATCCTCATGCTCCCTCAGTCCAAGCAGTTCTATTTGAGGAATAGAGGTGATCAGCTTGTGTCTTCCTAGTGTGTAAGATTAAGCAAAGTAAACCATTAATCAGATAGATATGCAAATTAGAAGTAATAATGTGAGGTGTTAGATAACACAATCTGCATGTAATAGCAGCTGGATCTCTCAGGAAATTAATTTAGCAAAAAGTCCATCTTTAACAGACTGCATGGTGGCATTAAGAAAGAAAATCTAGCCTATTAATCATGCAAAAAATTGCAATTAAATTGTATTTGTTAATTTCATAGTGAAGAGTTTTTAAATTAAAACATTAACCATTTTCTTGAACCTTTCTTTCTAGGCAATTGTAATTCAGAGGTGAGTGAAATACAGTTTTTATGGGTTAAAAACTGTTTTCTATACAATATATTTAATTTCCAATGAATATTTTCTTTCAAAAAAAAAAAAAAAAAAAAAAAAAA